>NQII01000414.1:807899-903034 GCA_002778355.1 Clitarchus hookeri
AACATAAACTTTTGGTGAACAAATCAGCAGGCATTTCAGCCGTAGGCAAATACTTAACATTTACAACATTATTTGCCACACATTCTCTACAGAAATAATATTTTATGTCGATGTGTTTGGTTCTCTTATGAAAAACTGGATTTATAGTTAACTTTAGTGCACTCTGATTGTCATTGAACAGATCAATAGTATACATATTTTNGTAATTTGTTCCGGCGATGTTAAAATCACAACTACGACCGACAGTCACGAGTATGACATCGTAGTGGAGAACGTGTTTTGTGTACCGAGTTTGACAACGAACTTATTATCTGTTAGCCAGTTAATTGAAAAAGGCAACAGTGTATCTTTCAAGGAAGACGGTTGCTCAGTTTACAACCAGAATAATGAGTTGGTTGCTGAGGCAGTGTTGGTCAACGGAGTGTACAAAGTTAATTTGTTACAACCAGAATGTTTGGCAGCTTCAGTTGTGTCAGGAACAACTTGGCATCGCAGATTGGGACACGTTAATAACGTTAATAAAGATTATTTAAATAATCTTTATTATTAGCTCAAAGTCGTGCAGGATATGCCAAGTAAGTTATTGGCAATTATCATAAGTAACATTAATGTACATTTTAAGTATATAAAGTCCTCAAATTAATTCGCGAATTACTTAGGTCTACAGATACTAAACACTTCAAATCTGAATCAGTGGCTTGAATCAGTGACTGTTGAGGCACGGCAAACTTATTTGTTTTGGATGTCGTGAATGTTGAATAAGGAAAAGGCGATAGCAGCCAATAAATAACCTGAAGCTGTATAAACCCCTGTAAATCAGTATACATCTCCTGTGAACCATTGGTACTGTTTCTCTTGAAGTTTTTGTTTAACATTCACTGACTTTAGTCAACTATTCATTTGGGAAGATGGTAAGCTTCAAGCTCTTGCCTTCTGCGTTACTTCCGTGATTGTATTGTAGTTCTTTAACACTTTCTACATGGCTACCAAACGGTTAATACCAAAGTAAGTACACTAACGGCAGTCAAATTATCGAACCCAATAAAAAGGGGAAAATTCTTTTTCTAAAGACAACAACTGGTAGTCATAAAATAATGTCTCCATTATACGTAAGACAGTGAATTTCAATCTGTTTCCAGAATACTTTCCAACAATTCCGGGGGTTTAATGATTAGACTAGACATTAACAGTTCGCGTAATAATTCAGTACCTTGGTAGTTGCCATAAAAATATATGTTGGTTTCACGTATTTTATTGGAGCTCCGTGCACTTGTCCGACTCGCCCTGAAAGACTTGGGACAATTATTAAACATTTAGCAGCATAGCGAAGAGTGACCAAGTCGAATAGAATAATGAGTTCAGTCTGTTGGAATAGTCAATATAACGTATATATACAGCTTCTGCTCAAGTGTATAGAGGACTTTGAAGTCTAGTCTGGTGATATGTTATCACAGAAAATGGCAGGTTCTCTACTGATTAGCTTCACTTCTCTTGATTCGGGTTATAAGTGGGTCTGTAGTTCGAAATAGCATAGGAACAAGCTGGTACTCCTGATTTTCGCGAAGGAAGTTTCACGCACGTTAGACTTCAAATCGTTCGTTCCTTTGGTTGTTGGCTGCGTGTCTATGCGATAAAAAGACTTGGTATTTGACTGGCCAACCATAATTAGGTTACTCCGATAGTGAACGTCTGTTATTAGTGGACAGACACCTAAGATATGTAGCAGTTAAAAAACTATCCATTGGCAGTCACTAGAGATAAGTATTTAAATAAGATTCTTTATGAGAAGAAGTATGCACGATTTTGTATTAATTATTCTTGGATTACTGAAAACCATGAGCTTTACTTACATAAATTTAAGGGTGTTTTAACTCTTTCACTCACAGATAATAATATAATTTGGGGCACTCTGAACAGAAAATTGTTTTGCTTGGAACTGTGCTAGCACCTCTGTCACATACTGGAACCAATACAAATATATTTGTGCGTGTTGTAATCGGCAGCAGCTGTACGTAAATACTACGGAATATAGTCTCAACAACGAATGGACATATAAAATGGACTTCCTTTATCGGAAGCTGTTTTGCTATTTACAAAACTTGTTACACCTAAAGGAAATTTTGTATAGAAATTGTACATACACTGAAAGGAATCAGTATCCAAAGTATGCGGAGAGTTTCCGTAGGTTGTTTTTAGGAACGTTAAGCGTGGGCAGACCTGGCTAATATTCTGCTAACAGGTGGTCGCATCCCAAGGATGCGGTAGACAATGCCTCAATTTAACACACGCTGTGGCCAAGGCTAGAATGGATGTATCTGCGGTACAGTGAAACCAACAAAGAAAACGATACATGTCACGAGCCTCATTCTATTTATCAAGTGTTTGAGAATGGTAAGCCAAAACGGAGAATATTATTGTGTTTTAACACTTTCCATACCCTGGCCACCCCTCCATCACGTTTATGGTAGAACATCTGATTTACGTGATTTTTATAAGGTACTTATCTTAGAGTGGCTGACAGTAATACCACCGAGCGCTTAGTACATTCGTTGCGACAAACAAGCTCGGCATATAAAAATATTCCGTGACTATAATAAATAAACTCATAATTCAATGGGTGATAAAACTGGCTTTATGGCTCAGTATGTATAATATTATAACTTGGTTACAAAACCCGAAATGTTAAAAATAACTAGTGCCTTAACAAATGGTCGCAATGGAAATGACCAAATGACAAATCTTTCTTATGGAAAACTGTTTATGTGGACCACTGCCAAGAAAATTATTAACAACTGTGAACTACTATTTCGCCAAGAGCAGGTACGGACAGTGGACTTATTTTCATACGTATGTCCTAGAACAATTGCTTACGATTTACTAGCAGTACTATCAAATTCTCATGGTCAGTCAAGTGACATGAAGTTTGATTGAATTTTGTTTTCAAACAGAATTGCGCTTTTATAACAATATTTTTCACATCCTGAATATAAGTTGGTTGCATTAAAACTGTTAGAGGTAGGTTAATAAATTTTAAAAGCAAAAAAAAAAAGCTGTCGTTTATAGTTAAATAGTAGTTCATTTATGGGATACGCCGAGGGAGGTGGTATATTGTTAATACACATTTCAGAGGTATCTGGGTTGAAATATTACGATCAGGCTACCCTGATTTCGTTTTTTAATGGTTTTTTGAAATTACTCCAGGTGAGTGCTGGAATGATTCCACAGCCCTTTCAAGTCCACTTTAATTTATGATTTGTAATGTCGCAAATTAAATTATTTTTTATGTATACCGAATTTAAGAAGACACAACACCGGTTTCGTTATCGCAATCTTGTCGTAACAGGAACCATCCATTACCTTTAACACTAGCACGGTTTTCGAATCAGTTACCCACAGGGTAATGCCATAGGGCACAGGGAATGTCATAGGGCACTGAGCCTCTCTCGCAGTGCTCATTACCAACATAAAATAACCTTCAGGTGTATTATGTACACAATTGTGTACACTGTGTCGAATGGGTTGATACAGGCATGGCTAGTGGCAGTGATTTTTAGCGGGGAAATTCCGCTGTTTGTTAGGTTTCGGTGGTCTGTGTAGGGGTCTGGGGTTTATCTCTCTTGTCGTCTGGTCATCCCCATTTCACTTGGCCAATAAGAAGTAAGGTATAAATAACCACTAAATATTTGTGATCCGTTTGCAGACTATTAAACCGTGTTGAAAATGAGTAAGCTAATCATAAAAGGAGTAAGATGTTTCAGTGTTTGGGAAATTGTGTTGATTCCAAATATTTTACGGATCGTGTTATTGGCTTACAGATTTGAGCCACGTCAAGTGTTGTCTTCCCTACGTATCGGCTGTCGTTGCAGCTGCCATATTCACAGTCTCGCCATAGCAGTCAGTCTCCTGCAGTTGCAACGACAGCCGAAACGTCGGGAAGAGAACACTTGACTCGACTCGAATCCGAAAACCAAGAACTCACTGACAATGCAGCGAAAGCCTGCGGCCTATTGTCGGGATCTTTCCACTCTCTCTAGCCGTGGCAAATTTTGTCCCATTCCTGCTTGTCCAAACAACTTGTTCCGTCTCTGATGACCTTCTCTCGATGATACATTAACATATTGAGGACTACGCTTCAGTGTAGCTCGAGCAACACTACTTAGAAAATTTATTTGTAGTTGAAAACAAAATTCTCACGGATATAGATTCATTGTTCTTCAAGTGTTTAGCAAGAGTTTACAAGAACACTACAGCCCGTCAACAATAATTTTCTTGGCTAAACCTTTCGTTTGTTATAATCACCCAAACCCAAGAAAGTGACATTTTACTGGGGGAAAATAAACTTGGTGTCTTTGTAGCTGACGACCAGCACGTAATTAACGTTTTACTGTTCAGTAAATGTGTCCGGTGTATTCTAGGCTAAGAGGGCGATAGTGAGTGGCAATACAGACCTCAACAGAACCGGTGTTCTGCTACGGTGGCTGTAGGCAACTCACTCCTAAATTGTCTTGAATGCCAAACCTCAGAGTATTAAAACCTTACTATATACTCACCTATGGGCCGTTTGCGCCTAACTGAGCGCATTTGATAGCACTGCTTGGGATTTAGTTTCGTGCCTATTCTTTATCCTACCGCGACTTTTAAATTTACCATTACCATGAAGCAAATCACTTTATTCGTGCGTCGAACATAAGAACCTTTAAAATTGCAAGAAACTTAAATATCTTACTAAAATACCAATTCTTACTCTTATAAGCATTACAAAACACTACAATTAATTTAATTCAGTTCACACAAATCTAAACAACCCACGTTAAACACGGCGCGGTTTTAAGACATTGGACGGGACTACTTTTCTTACATCACTGCCAACTTTACTAAAGCATGCTAGTAAGTGTTAATATTATGATACATGCATTTACCGACAGTACTTTTTATCAAAGGTTAATTTTAAAAGTACTTAATTAATCTGTTCAGTCACAGGCAAATATAAAATTTGAGGCATTGCAACTAACATATTTTTGGTTTGTAACTGTACAATTATTAGTATAAAACTCTATATTAATACGGGCCAGTAAAAATGTA
The DNA here is from genome assembly GCA_002778355.1 of Clitarchus hookeri. Taxonomy (NCBI): domain Eukaryota; kingdom Metazoa; phylum Arthropoda; class Insecta; order Phasmatodea; family Phasmatidae; genus Clitarchus; species Clitarchus hookeri. The sequence continues at coordinate 812,982 of NQII01000414.1, forward strand.
TTTGTGCTTGATGTTATTGGCAGCAGATATTTACCAAACTACGGAATATAATCTCAACAACGAATATCTCGCCCACAGGGACTCCCTCATTGGCCGCTGTTTTCTGCTGTGTAAATACTAGCTCATCAAAGCCACTTCTTGTGCAGCGTCTCGTATAATAGATGCTGTAACTGAAAGGGTGAAGGGGAGGTACTCCGCCATCTTGAATTTATGGATATTCCTCCAGAATTTAATTTTCACATTCAATGTTTAAAAACCAAGCTTTTACAGGCACAGGGAACATATTAACAGCTATTTAGAAATCCAGTTTATTTTTCTGCCACTCCTTATTTCACATTTATATCCGTATTTAAGCCTGCCTCATTATTTAATATTTTTTCTCCCATAGTCTATAAGGAAATATGAATATAACAAAACTCACGTAAACTTAAAACATTCTGTGAATAGTGCTGTGGTTTTTAATTTCCGGTTATGAAGTTTGATTACGAAGACTTGCAAAAAAAATATACGGTGGATGGGATCTCTCCACCTTAAGTGGCGTCACTTCCGTCATTTTGGATTTTTACAATTTATACAATAAGTTATGTTTAACAAAATGTTCACACAATACGGTATAAATAATAGCTTCTCAAGTTTGATCAAATTAATACAGTTGCATTGCATTTGTAATTTTTAACTAGTGATTTCCAGTAAGAAGTAGGTAATATTTTCTTCTGGGCAGTTACAGAAATGATACTATAAACAGTAGTCAAGCAATACAGACTTTATTAAATGTGCAAAGTGGTGTCCTATGCCTTTTCGACGCCTATCACAAATTACGCATTCAGTGGTGCATGTTGTTACGAAAATTCAGTAAATGTAAAATGTTTACTGCTCGCCATAAATTTGCGAGTTGGACGACAGTTACAAACAGCCTTCCTATCGGACATTATTTCTTGGAGAGGGTTACAGAGGAGTAACAGGTAACCTGAGAACATAGCGGAGAGTTCTTCCTACCAACTGATCGGAAAATATTAACGCCTTCAATAAGTTCAGCATTAAGTTTTCAAAGTTCTAAGTGTCTATGAAATGCATGGTGTTGATAGTGGTGTGCTCTCGTCGGCAATAATGGATGACTTTGAAAATGTGAATGGGTATAAGCAAGAGTGGCCATCACAGATGTTTTATGTTATTCTTTACATAATGCGTCAGGCTATAATTTACTCGGTTACAACCCCTCACCTCGCGACCGGTCTAGTGATGGGTTACAGGAATCGTCCGTGAACTCTCCATTTACTTGTGAAGTTGCTTAATCTCGCTGATATCTGGCGTGCAAATTGCAACTGTCGGGACACAAACAGGTTACAACTCAGCCACAAAGTAGATAAGTACACAGACACGAAATGGCGTGGTGGTTACTTTTATGTAGGCGTACACATTTTCTAACTGGCTTCACGAGGTTCTGGGAACGGAATTGTGTCTGATTGGTTAATGCATGCTGCGAAAGTTTTCCTATTGGGTAGCCTGCGCGGTGGTGAGTATGTTTCTGGGCGCTGATTGGCGAACGGAGTTCCGAAATGCTACTGGCCAGAGACGCCATTTTGCTGGAGTGTGCGGTTGTTTCGCCTCTGTATTCTTAAGTACTATGTGGCTAAGCTGTGCTCCCCGCGCGGGGCAGGCGAAAGGAGGGCGGATACCTGACGGAGATGGAAGACGCCGGCCGGGCCCAGGTCCATGCCCCGCAGCTGCCACAGCGTCACGAGCACCGCGAAGCTAGAGTCCGCCTGGCCCATCCGCCCGGCGCAAGACTGAGCGCCCGGCACGCCGCCATGCGGGCCGCGCCAATCGCCGGCCGCGTGCGCGCGCAGCCTCTCCCCGCCCGCTGCACGGTAAACCCGCCAGCCTCGCGTTCCGGTACTGTGGCACTCGAGTCGTCTCTTAATGAGAGAGCCTAATCTACTAGGTCACTCGTGGTTAGGGACTTAGAGGAGTATAAAAAGTGATTTTCGTAAACAAATTGATATTGGTTTTTCATTGCCTTAATATTTGGAGATTTCTGCTTAATTTTGTGTAAATATCACCAATGCTAACTGATCATAAGTATTTTTAATAATTTATTTATTACGGTACTACACGAGAAAATTTTTCTTGTATTCGTGAACACTTGTTCAGTTAAAATTGCAATAAATCTGGAACTATTTGCTCTAGAAGGCTGCGGCTTGTCTTTCATTGAGGCTTAAAAGTCAATAGAATTTTCATTAGGTACATTAGTTGCTATTGTATCTGGATGACACTCAATGAGATCAAGATTACAGTGCTAGAGGGTTTTGAGTAGTGTCTCAAATTATAAGTAATTTTTTCTGGTTGCGATTTATGAAAAAATAAATAAATACGTTATCTTGCAAACGTGTTTCATTATCTTAGGAACGGCTTCAGCTATAACTTTGACATTTGTACCACATATTCATTACATTATTGTGGTAACGTGGATCTACAATAGCGGCGGTAAAGCAAATTATTTCGACATAAAAATTTAACTTTATTGAAACGTTAAGAAATGTTATTTTATATATATATATATATATATATACATATAGTTTTCTACTAGTGGTATTGTCATGAAAAAATATATCGGTAAGTGTACAAAGTCCCTTATACATACTGTAAAAATTGTATTGCATAATCTTGAATCGTTTCAAAGAAAAAGTAGGCCTATATGAATTTGTTAAATTTAACATTGGTGATATATGCTTTTCATACTCCTTAAGAGTACTTGAGAATATAAGGGAAACAGGCGCTTGTACCGCCGGCTCCACCCACACACGCCAGCAAAATGGTAATACTGGCCAGCAAAATGTTGGAACACCGTTGGCCAGTCAGCGCCTGGTAACCTACTCGCCAGTTGGCAGCCCAAACAACAGGTTTATTTTCGAAGCATTCAGACACAATGTACGTTCTCAGAGCCTCGCGCAGTCAGTAAGAGGACGTTTACGCTCACATCAGAGAAACTGTCGCAGCCTTCCGTCTCTGTGTACTTATCTACTGTGTGTCCCAATGATTCAGGTAGTTGCCCAGATTAGTACAAGGGGGTTCACAGTATATCACAATGTATATATACAAGGCGTTTAAATACTACATGTCGAAATTCAAATCATGGCATTTATGGGCGAGTATAAACAAGAAATCCTAGCAGCAAATTGTTTGGAACATTCAATTAGTATTTTTAAATTGAAATTGAAGTTAGCCAAACAGCGTCGGAAGTCCGCAACTTCACGTACCTGCGTGCACAACAAATTGCATAAAATGAAAGCAGACGTAACTGGCGCCTCATGCTGCGGCCACCATGAAAATTCCTGCAGAAATCATATCGCCAATACTGCTATTTGTGTGTTGTTATAAATAAAAATTCAATCACTTCTGGCAGCCTTTACTACTCAATTGCTAATCTCTCATAGTCCATGTAGTTTGACACACATGTATAGGTAAGCACTCTCTGAAGCCCTCTGATTAAAAATAATAGTCAATAAATATATTTTATTGTAGCCTTAGACGTTAACTTTAGAGTCTGATGAAATATATACACAGTGTTCATTATTTACATTGCAATATTTATTTTAAAAAGTGGTGGAAGGATAAAAAATCACTGATAGGAAAAAAGTAACTAGGGCCTCAAAAGTGCTCACTTTATCGTGAACAGCCTGTACTAATAAGCAGCTACTAGTGGCGACCACATACCTCGAGTTTATGGTGTCCTATGTGTCCTATGTGCCGGCGCTCTCTGCTAGGCACGCCAATTCCGTTCGTCGTCGTGATATGTAACTTATTGTGCACGCAATTACGTGAAATTGCAGACTCCCGGCCTCCCGGCGCCGTTTTGCTAACTTCAATTTCAATTAAAAATACTAGTTGAATGTTCCGAACTTTTTAATACTAGAATTTATTGAGAATATTAGCCCATAGATGCCGTGGTTTGAATTTTGGACATGTAGTTTAAAAACACAATTTATGCGTGTGTGAGTGTATATATTTTTATATATATTGTCACAGCATTTCGACGAGAGGTGCGCATTGACGGACCTCATGCAGCCGATGGTTTTTTACCGTCTTCCTCATCGCTGGCAACGAACCGTGAACGACCTCGGAGACTACTTTGAAGGATGTTAAACAGCTCGTACACGTACGAGACGTACCCGTTCACATGAGTGTATAAGGTTGTACGAGAATATACCAATCAAACGGCGATTTCAAGCAGCCACGTGTTCCGCGGAAATTTCTGCATGCATGCCCCATGTGGTGTCACCTTTAAAACGTACATGTCGTACACTTTCAAATTTACATAGTTCATGTCCTGTGTTGGGTCATTTTCGGGAGATAAACAATAGTTGCCATGACTTCCGAATCAGCCCTTATGTGTGTGTGTGTTTATATATATATGGCGTGTGAAGGTTTGAGGGTTTTCTGTGATTCTTCACAAAAACAGCATTCATTATGGGAAGTCCCTCACGTAAGAAGATATCATTCTCATAAACAGCAGCTGCTAATAACATCAAGCACGAACACATATTCGTTGGTCGCTATATATGACCGGCGGCTGTCATACTGATAAAATTAATTTTCCTTTCAATGCCACAGAATACACATAAATATATTTTCCGTTGCGGAAACAAAATTTATTTTTTGACAACATTTATTTTTACACTGAAGAGCCAAAAAAACTGTTACACATGCCTAATATCGTGTAGAGCCCCCGCTAGCACGCAGAAGTGCCAAAAGACGACGTGGTATGGACTCGACTAATGTCTGAAGGTATGCAGGAGGCAATTCACACCATGAATCCTGCAGGGTAGTCCACAAATCCATAGGAGTGCGAAGCGGTGGAAATTTCTTCTGACAGCACGTTGCAAGACATCCCAGATATGCTCAAAAATGTTCATGTCTGGTGATTTAGGTGGCCAATGGAAGTTTATAAAGTCAGAAGAGTGTTCCTGGAGCCACTCGGTAGCAACTCTTGACGTGTGGGGTGTCGCATTGTCCTGCTGGAATTGTCCGCGTCCGTCGGAATGCACAATGTACATGAATGGGTGCAGGTTATCGGACAGGATGCTTACGTATCTATCACCTGTCAGAGTCGTACCTAGACGCATCAGGGGTCCCATTTCACGCCAACTGCACACGCCCCATACCATGACAGAGCCTCCACCAGCTTGAAAAGTCCCCTATTGACATGTAGGGTCCATGGATTCATGAGGATGTCTCCATACCCATACACGTCCATCCGCCTGATACAATTGGAAGCGAGACTCGTCAGACCAGGCAACGTGTTTCCAGTCATCAACAGTCCAATGGCGGTGTTGGCGGGCCCAGGCGAGGCATAAAGCTTTGTGTCGTGCAGTCAACAACGGTACACGAGTGGGCCTTTGGCTCCGAAAGCCCATATCAATGATGGTCCGTTGAATAGTTCGCGCGCTGGCACTTGTTGATGCCCCAGCATTGAAATATTCTCCAATTTGAGAAAGGGTTGCACGTCTGTTACGTTTAATGATTCTCGTCAGTCGTCGTTTGTCCTGTTCGTTCACGATCTTTTTCCGGCCCCAGCGATGTCGAAGATTTGATGTTTTACCGAATTCCCGATATTCACGGTACACTCGTGAAATGGTCGTACGCGAAAATCCAAATTTTATCGCTACCTAGGAGATGCTATGTCCCATCTCTCGTGCGCCGACTATAACACCACGTTCAAACTCGCTTAAATATTGATAACCTGCCATTGTAGCAGCAGTAACCGATCAAGCAACTTTGCCAGACGCTTTTTGTCTTATGTAGGCGCTGCCGACCGCATCGCGTTACTCTGATTGGTTCCATACCTCTGTTATTTGCATACGCACGCCTATACCAGTTTTTTTTTTTTTTTGGCTCTCCAGTATATTACACTGCAACTATTAACAAACATTCCCTTAATAGTCATCAGAAAGTAATTTTGTCACCACCGTAAACATTGTGACTTCCGTGTTCATGTAAAACACTCAGCAACATCAGCAAAAGAAAAATATTGTGGTTTAGATTCGTGACCGTTTGTTTACGCCTATGTATGCCAAATACGTACCAGCCATAATCCTTTACTTAATTCCGTACGTAAACATACACGATCATGTAAGCTGTAACAATTTAATATAAATAAATTAATGAGAAAAAAATTTTATTTTGCACCGAATGTGTGAAAAAAATTTAGTTTAAGGAATTAATTTTATATTTATGGCTAGTGAAAACTGAGCATGGTACCGACCTTGTATTCAAACGAGATCGCAGAGAAAATATGGAGTAGAACGAGCATATTAGCTATGCAGGGACTAATCTCCATGTCCCAACATTGAATATTGTTTTTGTCACCAGCGCCTTCAAACCCACATGTTTTGGATTCTAGGTAAGATCACCTCTTATTTAAACATCTGCCCTTATAAACAGTCATTAAATACCAAGGTAATGAGAGCTGACATTTTCGTATATGCACACTCTTTAATTTTTTCATTTTCTTTGAAAACAGACGATTGTCCACAAGTGTTCCCGACTCAACAACTCAACTGCAGCAAGGACGTCCACAAAATATGGAATATGTATCAGCTTTCTTCCTATAAACGCAAAACGCGTTTAAAAAATATAAAAGCATAAATTTTTTTTGGGAAAGAAAATTTGAATAATCTCCTGTGTCACTAACTACATTAACTTGACGGGTGTAACCCTAGGAAGGCCGGCGCTTACTGTACGTCCTTGCGAAGCAAGTACAAAACCTTCGGTCGTCTGCTGTTTCAAACATCCCCAACAACTAAGATGCTGGCAACTTCACCTATCAGCAGGGTAACCCCCTGTCGCACTTTCTTCACCGTAGCTATTAAAGGGGGGTTCCAAAACACCTGGCAGGGAGCGGGGAGCTGGCAAGCGTCACCCGGGGGAGCCGATGACGTCGGCACAAACTGATCCTGCCCACACATTCAAAGCATGCAAAATTCTCTCGTCTCTGATTGGCTACACGAGGCTCGCAAAATATCCTCGTCTCTGATTGGTCGGGCAAGACTCTCAAAATATTATAACGTATTAAAAATTTTTTTTAAATAATTTTAAATTTCATTAAAAAAAAATTTTTTCCAATTTGTTTTTTCAAAAGGTATTGTTATTGAAATATGTTTTGTTTAAATAGTTCTTAATCAATTTCCTACATCATGCTCTTGCATTCCATGCTAAGAGGTTTTCTCCGAATCTTCCCAAAATCGATTATTATTTAAGTCTTTCCTACTAGATGAAATACATCATGTGCGTGCATTACAAGCCGGAAGGGTTACCTCAGAGTCTTCCCATTATCAATTAACATTTAAGTCCTTCCTACGAGATGATATACTTCCCTGCTCTTGCATGCCAAGCCGGGAGGATTATCTTAGAGTCTTCTCAAATTAGATTATCATTTAAGTAATTCCTAATAGATGATATACACCACACACTTGCATTCCAAGCCAGGAGAGTTATCTCAGAGTCTTCCCAAGATATGCGCGAGGTTTATTTNATATACACCACACACTTGCATTCCAAGCCAGGAGAGTTATCTCAGAGTCTTCCCAAGATATGCGCGAGGTTTATTTCAGAGTCTTCCCAACCATAAACAATGATAAAGAAGCCTAGCATGTTATGCGAGGATCTCAAAAGTGTCTCAACANTTCAGAGTCTTCCCAACCATAAACAATGATAAAGAAGCCTAGCATGTTATGCGAGGATCTCAAAAGTGTCTCAACACTGTCGATGCTGGTAGCCAATCCTAAAGGATGCTACCATACACATCGATAAAGGAGCCTAACATGTTACTCAAGGTTCTCGAAAGTGTCTCATCATCGGCAGTCTGTCATAAAGAACGATACTGTGCACAACGATAAAGGAGTCTAATATGTTATGCGAGGCTCTCGAAAGTATCTCGGACACTGCTGCGAAGCGCGCGGCATAACATAAAGGATGATGCCGAACACTTCAACGATGCGCAATGCATTACAAAAAGGAAGTCACCTTTATGCATGACGTAACATGAAGGACGTCGCCTTGACGCATGATGTAACATAAAGGACGTTGCCATGATGTGTGGTGTAACATGAAGGACGTCGCCATGATGCATGGCATAACATAAAGGACGTAGCCATGACTTGTGGCATAACATATAGGGCTTCGGGGTGATGCATGGCATAACATAAATGCTGTCACCATGATGCATGGCGTAACATAAAGGATGTAGCCGTGATGCAAGATGTAACATAAAGGATGTCGCCGTGATGCATCACGTAACATAAAGGACATCGCTGTGATGCATAGCATAACATAAAGGATGTTGCAGTGGTGTGTGGCATAACATAAAGGACATCGCCATGTCACATGGCATATCATAAAGAATGACGTAGAACACTGTGACGAAGCGCGCAGCATAACATAAAGGACACTGCAGTATACTTCAATGATGCGCACAGCATTATATACAAGGGTGGTGCCAAACACTTCAATGATGAGTGCGACCTGTCATAAAGGTTGATGCTGAACACTGCGACGAAGCACGCATCCTAAAATAAAGGATGCTGACGGACACTTGTACGCATGCATGCACACATATACATGCTCGCACACTCACTCATACACACATGCACAAACATATATACATATGCACACATACATACATAAACGCGCATGCCTGCACATATATACATGGGTTATCCCAAAGTCTGGCCAAATGTACACAATGATAAAGGAGCTTAACACCTTATGCGTGGCTCTCAAAATAAGTCTCGACACTGTCGAAGCTCGTAGCCTATCCTAAAGGATGCTAACATACCCAACGATAAAGGACCCTAACATGGTATGCGAGGCTCTCGAAAGGGTCTCATCATCGTTAGTCTATCATAAATAACACTGAGGCGCACAACGATAAAGGACCCTAACATGTTACGCGAGGCTCTCGAAAGCATTTCTTCACTAACAAAGCTGACAGCCTAACATAAAGAACATCGCTTTACATAACAGAAGTCTCACAAGTTATGCAATGCCCACGAAAGTGTTTTGTTATGGACGACCTATCATAAATAACACTACCACTCACAATGAGAAATGAGCCTAACAGGTTACTCGAGGCTCACGAAAGTGGCTCGTTATCAGCAGCAAATCATAAAGAGCGCTGTCGTGCACAATGATAAAGGGGCCTAACAGGTTACTCGAGGCTCACGAAAGTGGCTCGTTATCAGCAGCAAATCATAAAGAGCGCTGTCGTGCACAATGATAAAGGGGCCTAACAGGTTATGCGATGCTCTCGAAAGTGTCTCAGGACAGACGAAGTCGGTGGCTTATCATAAAGGACGCTGCCACACGCTATCGAACCATTAGTCACGCAAGAGAGTCATCATAGCTACATGCCGATGTAAACAGATATAAAAGAAAATAATTATAAAACAAAATAGTTATAAACATTTAACAATCTAGATATATATTGTGATGTATTACACCAGCAATGTACACAGTACACTATGTTAGGCGAAGGAAATACAGATGTAAAGTATGTGAACAATAAGGTCAACATAACTATACACTTAATAAAAATTATATTAAAAAAAGAAAAAATATATATAATAATAAGCATGCATCATATAAAATAAATGTCATTCTGTTGTCGAGACAGGTTGTCACTTCGGGTAATCACAGCATCAAAGTTATCACAGTGGAACACTTTGTATGCTGGGCTGAACATACAATGACAACCTTAATGCCGTCGTGAACTATAACTTGTAGCAGATCGTTACTACTACATTCATCTACTACGAGTGTGTACTCTGTAACAGCGAGAAGCCCTGAAGAGACGCTACAACAAATACAGTATCAATCCTACTACCGTGATTGTATACTCTGATACAACATGAAAATGAAATCTACGGTTGAACTACTGTGGAAATACTTTTAACACAAGTTATAGTTCACGACGGCATTAAGGTTGTCATTGCATGTTCAGCCCAGCATACAAAGTGTTCCACTGTGATAACTTTGATGCTGTGATTACCCGAAGTGACAACCTGTAAAGACATAACAATACATGCAAAGGCCATGTTTGTCGTTCATCGGAAAGCGAGTGCAAGTATTGTGGCAAGACATTCAGCAAGAGCAGCTGGACCAAATTACATGTAGATAGCAACTGCAAATTTGCTACCATCTAATAGACCTACCCATGTGATGACTGTCGTGCAGTATAGTCGAATAAGGACAGCTTGAATGTTCACAACAGATATTGTTCTTCTTCCAAAACAGAAAGCATAAATGTTTCGCACGATTGAAGAAGAATATGGCGAGCATGTATCAAATATGATTTAGTATTCATATGTAAACTCTGTAAATAAAGGTAAATGTATGTAAATGATTTCTGTATTAGTCATTTATCTTAACCGTAGCTAATATTAAGTTCACCTCCACCACTGAGAAAAAACCCAGATTCTGTCAAAAGTGTGAAATATAATTAATAGTTTTTTGTATAGTGTCAAGTCTCGAACTCAGTTCACTATCGATGGGTCGCTTGAGCAATAGGTACATAAACTCTCACTACCGGCAACGAAAATGACTACATACACACACACTCATATATATATATATATATATATATATATATAATTGTCCTAAGCATAGCTAGCTATAATTTCCGAACCAAATAATTATGAAAACATATATATATATATATATATGTAAATAAAATTCAGGATGGATAACTTACAACAACCTGAGCTTGTGATACATGGCATATTTCGGAAATAACTAAACACGTCATACATGGGGTGATTTTTCAAAGGTTCGATTCAAAAAGTGTGAAGAAACCGCGAATAGACTATAGTTGCCTATCTAAAAGTATTGAGCTTCCCAACCTGAGTAGAATAAACCATAATGCGACGAACCAACGACCGTGTTCGCCCTAAAAGGATAGAACGTCCGGCTCTCGTATCGGCCAAGTAACTGTATCTGCACGTGAAGTTGTAACGTCTTAGTACACCCGGCGTGTGTCTGAGTTGCCGTGGGATGGTTACCGGGGTCGTCATCGCCTCCATATTGCGCGATAAGAGCTGTCAGCCGGCGAACTTGACGTTCGCGACCAACCTACTGCAGTATCCCCTACTGATTGCACTGTGGTGTCGTAGTAGAGCTAGGGACGTGCCTCTCAATTCTCCTCGAATGTTCCGAGAAAGACCTTCGTTAACATTTCGTATACCGAGTTAAAATAAAAGTATAAAGGTTTTTTTCTGAAGTTATATTGACCACGAACATAGTTTAACTTCGTCAGTTGTGTATGTACGAATTGCATAAAAACAATAGCAATAAGAAGTAGTTACTCGCTGAATTTTTAATAAGAAAAATCTTTTAGTTACAGTTTATAAATTCCATTTGAATGTGCTTAGTATATTTAGTTGGGGCACAGACCACTCGCTGTTTCATTGCATGAAAACCAGCCAGTGATGAACATTGCACAGTGCCCGGTGTAGTGTGGACCAAGGTAGTGATTGGTAATATTACTTGCATGCCTATGCGTATATGGTGCTACCCTGAGACGCACTTAGGTCCCATCCCTACCTAAGACCTCCTACTGTCCTATTAATTTTAAGTTAGATTAGAAAAAAATTGAATACATAGGTGAAGGGAACTGGTGTTTCTGTAGAGGCGGATAAATGCGACTCACTTCTTGGCTTTCTTTGACTGTCAGCAAATGTGTACGAACATCAAAGTGTTATGATTAGGGAATCTTGATTTTAGCAGTAAGATCCCATGTCTAGTTGTATGTATTTCGAAATACTGCACTTCGGATCCGCTTTCGTGGCTGGGAAGATTTTGATAGTTACGCGTATTCGATTACTGCTGGGGAATCACATATATCCAGTATTTGAGTAATCTAATCCTGGATGACTCAGTGAAACACGCATTCGAAAGCCAAACTGAAAAAAGTACAAGAAAGAGGAATTGTAAAAAACATAATTTTTTATTATCTTTAAATAAACAACGACTGATTGAATGCAGCAAATTACTGTGCGACTATTTAAGACGCCACGAATCTACAACTATGTTTAAATAGAATTAGTAGTGAAACTTAAAGTGAAACCATAGACAAATCATTCACTAAATTTCCAAGAAATTTCTGTTTCATATTTTGCTAACATCAAAAATCATTTATGATGCAGACAAACAAATAATTGTTGTATTATATTGTTAAAGGACACCAGGGGCGTATCCGAGTTCGTGAGCGATGAAGGTATTAATAATAATAAAATAACTAAATTTCATTCTTAATTTTTTCCACTGCCTTTGTTTACTACATTAAACTACCTTAGATCCTCTATTACTCTTGTTATTCTCAGTGAGCGCAATATTTAATGTCTATATCAATCTTAATTAAAGAACTTATCACCGTCTCTATATTGGTTACAGTCATTTAATCCACACTCATTATTTACACATATTCAATATGCATATTGCCACCATTCCATATGTCTGTCACTCAAGCATTCAGTTCAATAGTCCCACCCGTCAGTCTCACTTTTCACTGTACCGATGCTCGCAGTCCGCAGACTTCACTCCCGCTAGTAACTCTCGTCGCCACTCGTCGCTTTGCTGGTTCGTCGCTTTGCTGTCTTCGCACACCTGGCGCTAAAGGTAGTACCCCCCTCCCCCAACTCCAAACTGACGGCTTGGAGGCCTGTCGCAGCTTATGAGGCTGTGTCACCCCTTCTACAGAAATTATTCGTTTCAGTTACATAACAGAAGTGTCAGAGTCATTACTGAAAATGTTTCATCATAGATCATAGAAGCCTTACATTTCATAGTTATGTGCAAATTTGTGTACCTGATTGTTAATAGGTGCTCCCTGGTTGTCATTAAGAGGTGAGAATGAATTAATATATGCATGTAGAACTTTGTATTAAGTTAATTTTTGCATAAATATACATTTGTAGTTTATATATTATGTCCGTAATGATGGGTAAGGCAATTGGCTAAGCGTCTATTGACGCATTTTTTTTCAACAAATCCTCCTAAATTGGAATTAGGAGGAAATAAATAAAGAATTTAATATGGCGGGTGACGTGGGCTCTTAAGTAGTCTCGCTGACCCGATCCAGAAGATTCCCCGCTCCTCAAATATCGCTGAGAGATGCAAGGGCGATAGCCAGAACATTCTTGCAACGATAACCCAAGAAATTCAATCCGCTCAAGGACGGAAGCGCAAGAGCCCGATAGGCCTATCGCGGTGGCACACCTTTGTAAATCTCCGCACACTCCTCGGGTTACTGCTCGCCCTTGACACACTGATTCGCTCGCTCAAGCGGGACGGGACTAGAGAAGCTATGCAGAGCACCAAGTATGCGACAATATTTAAATTGGTTTGGCACAGCATATAAATTTAAAATTCCTATTTTTCTGTAAATTTGATATTAAAATTAATAAACCATTTTTTTTTTGCACTTTTATCAGGCTACTGTTAGATTCCATGTCAAAATGTAATAGAATACAATTAATACATAGAAAATACTTTTGACTTGACTAGACTTGATGTAACTATCCTTGTGAACAAATAAGTGAATCAGGCCAAAGCTTTTATTTTAATGGATTTGAAATAATAATATAATACTAGGTATTATACATATTACTTGATATTTTTTGAAAGGAGCAAAACTCAGCTTTAAAATGGTGTTACATTTTTTTGACAATCCTACACAATATCCTTTGCGATATCATTAGAGACAAATGACCTTCGCGAAATAAGTTCCTGCAGACTAGACGTCAGTATATTACGTTTACACCTGCAGCTTTCCCTCAGTTATTGGCTGCGTGTCTTTGTGAGAAAATGCCTTTGTATTTTACTGAGACAGTCAGAATTAAGCTACTCCGGTAAAGAACTTATGTAATTCGCGGCCAGGTACCTAAGATGCGTATCAGTTAAAACCATCCAATCGCATTAGTGCACTCTAAGAAATTATTTATAAATTTACCATATCAGTGTATACGTACAGTAACAAATTGCGAATTGTAAAATATTTTCCCATATATCCATGGTATCGTTCCTATAGTTGCTCAGGAAAGAGTCAAATGGCTTGGGAAGTTCCCAACTTTTCCATATTCCCACAATTTAGAATTAGCCACCCAAAGACTACGAAACACGGAAAACCCTTAATGTCTTCCAAACCTATTACATAAAATGACGAATAAAAATTAAGGTAGGGAAAAGTGAAGCTATCGTCTTCATCCGCAGGATATTACCCCAGGCGGATGATCGCCCTGAAATAACTCTGTTCGGCGAACATCTGTCTCACAAAGATGTGGTGAAGTATCTAGGCGTTCATATGGACCTCAAGTTAACCTGGAAGGCACATATTGAAGCGGAATGTATCAGTGCCCAAGCCTGGCTATCCGCATTTTACCAAATACTAATTCCACAAAGCGCTTTAACACGAAACAAGAATGTATTACTTTCTACAAAGTTAATACGCCCAGTCATAACCTATGCTGCACCCATCTGGGCACGGGCACACGCAGCACAAATTCATACAAAGTTCATTCAAATAATCCAGAATAATGCCTACGAATAGCAGCATACGCGCCTCGATACTGTTCTATCGTAGATATGCATCGCGAATTGAAATCGAAGAACTGGATGAGCGCTCTGTGAAATTAGCACTAAAGTTTTACACTAACTGTGCAAATAATGCAAATCTGAAAATACATAGCCTCGGGGACTACGATAATAAGGAGACATAAAATATAAGCGGCAAAAGAGCATCTTGTCTCACAGGCCACTATTAATACCCTCAATAATTCTAGTAGCCATCAGCCCGCATGATAATTCCCACAATCACACAATTGCAAAGCATTATGCCACCTCACTTAGCTACAAATGCTCCTTAATGCATTTGGGTTTGGAGACGGGTGGTGAGGCTGACATTGACATACATGGACGTGAAACAATATGTGCTCACAGAACAAGGCAAAACATACATTGTACAGCCTCTGGCTCGGTGGCGGCCCTGTAATGCACACTCCAACCAAACTACTCTGCATACGCATGTGCCAAAACACTTCTCCCATCCGACAGCTGTATGTACACTCTAAGAAATTATTCGTAAATTTACCATATCAGTGTATACGATTAGTGAGAAAGCAGGAATGGTAATGTTTCCCCCTATATATTAATTATAGCATTCCTACATTTGCTCAGGAAACACTCAAATGCGTAGGACAGTTCCCAACTTTGTATAGTAGCGACGCTAAACATTCCCATATCTGCAACTTGATGTGTGGTATTATTACCATACAGTTTATAAGTGAAAAACTTCCATTACAGTTTAGGAAGATTACCAGAATTGTTTTTATAGTGTATGGCCCTTCGTGTGAACTCTGCAGCAACTGATGGCGGCTATGTAGAGGCACACCTTCACTAACAAGCATATTCAATATACACTACTACACAAAGTTGTAAGCTATATTACTGATTAGATAATTTCATTTGATTACACCGCCCCCATTACCCCTTACCTCATCCTAATTTTTAAATTTTTTCCCTGGAAATTAACCTTGTTTTTTGTATTCCAGACCCTGGTCACAATCCAGCAGCGGCTCGACACATTTCATATCATCATACATTAACCTCATAAAGTCTATCTTCACTAACTAACAAAACCCTACTTTATCCCGCTCTTAAGACCGTGTCACAAAATTTTTTTCCCTTTATTTTGCATGTTAATTTTCAAACTGAATTATCTCAGAAACTATAAGCGGTAATTGTATGAAATTATAAACAATGGAAGTTTATAATATACATATCAGTTCTTATAACTTCAAACGTATTTTTCATGCGGAATCCTCTTAGTACAGCAAAAATTATGTTAATAATTTTTGAATACATCGACATAAATAAAAATTAAGCCAAGTATTTACAAAAAAATACGTAAATATTAGTATGTAATTGTTATAACTACTACTTCCGATCACTATAGCTATAAAAGTGTTGGGATGATTTTTACGTGTTTTATCACTGATAAATCAATTACACAGCAATTTTAGCGACTGCTATTATGGAGATAGACGTTTCTCATCCTCTGGCGGTAGTTGTCCGGCCTGGCGTTCCACCCTCACTCAAAGGGTCCTCGACCTTCTGAGGCTTTCATACACTCAGACAGTCCCCTCTTCGGTGCTACGCGAAGTGAGTTCGCTTCTTATCAAGAATGTCACAGCAAGTGTAGGGGACCAAGTTTGGATACTAGGTTAGGCATTAATATGCGTTACATGGTTGCTTAAAAATGATACAATTCTCTGACTTTCCCAGACTTTCCTTGTCCCCGAATTTTTCTCCCCTGGCTTACATTGATGCGATTATCTCTTCATTGTTGTAAAGGGCTTATTAAATGAAATCCATGTGCTTTAAAATACAATAACATTAATTTTTTAGTAAGATTTATAAATATTTGTTATACCTTATATGTTAAAGTAATCGTAATGGGTGGTTACATAATATGTGTGCTGATTGTAAAAAGAAACATGCCACAAATTGTTTATTCATTTTTAGAAACAATTTTAATTTTTTTTGTGTATATGTATACCATACACACATTCTTACTCGCGATTTAGAAATATGTCTACAAACTCGAACAAGTTATTCCTCACAAAAATAAATTGAATAGTTTGTTATAGAACACCCACGGTCGATCTCAAATGTGAAGGACCGTAGAACCCCTGAAAAGTGGAGAACGAAAATTATATTATCTAGGTTGTTCTGAAAAGTACGTGAGTTAGAGCAACAAAATTTTAAACCACGATCTTCGATAAAACGAAGGTATTGTACACAGGGCCGTCGCGTGGGCGGGGCGACCGGGACGATCGGCCCGGGCGCCGCGCGGCAAGGGGTGCAAAATAAAACAACAAAAATTGAAAAGATTAAAATTGAAAAAAGTTAGATGCACATAACGTATTTTTTGAAAGTTTGGTATAACAGAATGAATTTTGAATAATACGTTGCATGTATTTATTGAACAAATAAATATTTGGCACCAAAGGCGTTAGTGATGCTGTGAAGAAGTTCAATAATTTCTAGGACTTGTTAGACAAATTTAGAGTAAGTGGATACACAATAACGCAATAATTTCCGCAAATGAAATTGCAGAAGAGCTATAAATACAACCAGTATTTCCTGAAAAATGAATTCGCAAAAAGAAACGTGTCTTTTTGTACGAAAGTGGTGACGAAGTGCAAACATATGCAGAAGACAGATTCAAGAGGGAGGTCTTTTATCCATCGGTGGATACAGTTGTAACTTCATTGAAAAGGAGGTCAACTGCAATTAATAACCATAATTCGCTGTGGGGGGTTTTGTATAACGTGGCTAGACTTCCAGCAAAATATGACTTAAAACAAAGTTGTTTGAAACTAGAATCCCTCTTAAAAAAATACTGACGACGTATCGGATATCAACGGCAATGAACTTTTTTTGTAAACTGCAACATGTGAATTCCATCTTGGAGCTGAAATAACCCCAAGTTAAACTTATTGATGTGTTGCGAGCAATCAAGAAAATAGGTAGCAAAGACTTATTTATGAATCTCTGGATTGCACTAAGAGTTTGGTTAACTACACCAGGGACAGTTGCTAGTGCTGAGCGTAGCTTTAGTAAGCTAAAACTTATAAAGACATATTTACGCTCAACAATGTCACAGGAGAGACTGAATTCTCTGGCCATCTTGTCTATTGAAAACGATGAGGCACGAAAAATATGCTTTAAGGAAATTCTCACGACATTTGCTTGTGCAAAAACCAGGCGAATGCCATTTAGTGTTTAGTACCTTATCTTTATTTGATAAACGGGGTTCAATTTTCTGTATTCTATTCAATGTATGTATCGAGGTTTTCCACACTATTAATTTGCATTAATAACGCCTATAGTATTTGTTTGTGATTTATAAGATTTTCTCACATTATTTGTATTAATTGGATTTTCAACACAATCTTATTTGAAAACATATTTTAATTGTTATTTTAATTCCGGACTCTGGTATTCTTGTAAGGTAATCCAATTGGGTGTCTCTTTTAGGGCACAAAACACAGACAACGACGCAACGAATGCAGGGNGGGGGGGGGGGGGGGGGGGGAGGCTGACGAAATCTCGCCCCGGGCGCCAACAAACCACGCGACGGCCCTGATTGTACACAGTACCCACATATTATTGTAATAAATAGGACTTGGCAACCCTGATTGTGTAAATAAATACGCCATACGAAGTATTATCAGTATCTTATTGGCAGAATATGAAACACAGGATACAAATAAACAAAAAAGGTGTGTGCACTCCCTAACTCTTACTGTTTTCGAGGTAATCACACATATGTTGTGACCAGTGGCCAATTTCATTCACTCATAGCAATTTTTAATTTTTGAACATTTACTTATTACGTGAAAATAGTTACCTCTTTTGCAAATGGATGTATGAAACATGTATGCGTACGGATACTGCGGCCTGCACATATTAATTAATTTTTATTTGTGTGTTTTAAATAATAATACTATTTGTGGGCTTTTATA
Source organism: Clitarchus hookeri (assembly GCA_002778355.1). NCBI lineage: Eukaryota > Metazoa > Arthropoda > Insecta > Phasmatodea > Phasmatidae > Clitarchus > Clitarchus hookeri. Next base: position 831,560 of record NQII01000414.1, read on the forward strand.
GTATGTAAAGAATTTTTTAGATTTATCTTTAAAAATTTTTATACTCACAGTAGGCACATGAAATAGATACGAATAGAAAATTACATCATGCAAGACCAAATAGCCAATTATTTGGGCAAAGTACGTACCAAGTAAATTAAATAATTAAAGTAGTTGCCCCTTTAAAATAAACAAAACAAGAGATATGTCTCAACAGTTTAGCACAGGTAAAAAAAGGCTATATTTTTAAGTCAGATAAGTTCTTATGAAATTTTCTGACACTTCTGTCCTTTGCCTGAAAATTTATATTTAAAATCCCGCATGACAATGACTTAAATATTTAAGCCGCATCCCCTCTCTCCTCTTTACGTTAGCATGCCAGCCAAAAACGGAATTATAATAAACACTTGATTTTTAAAAAATTCATATTTCTTTCGATTTCAGAGGCAGTAAATGTCACAGACAGCAGTATTTTATAACCCCCGAACATGTCATATTTTAAAAAGCTATGTACTTACTCTTAAATTGTAACTACATTTGCAACTAAAATTTTGACATGTCTTTGTTATTAATTGACATTGAAATTAACATCTATGTTTGTGAATAAAATTAATGCAATGTTTTTATAATACCAGAGAGACGGCACCTCTATACTCTCTTCGTTGATCTGTCAAAGAATGCGCCAGACAATTGTCAGCAGAAAACTGGATTTCGAGTGGGGCTCCAGCAACACCGTGTTCCTCTGGTGAGCATCAACATGAACAGCATACCAACAGAGATCGTAACAATGTGGCTAGTATGCCTGTGTGTGAAGTGTTTGAAAGAAGAATAACTGATGTCAATTAGTTCCTAAATATAATAAACCTTTTGTGTGATCATGGACCATTTGGAAGTGGCATACAAAATTTTACAGTCAAAAGTGAAGCAAGTAGAAGTTTCAAGTCAATTTTCAGTGTGCAGTGTAACACGTGTAACTTTCAGGATACTTTATACACAGATAACCCAAAAAGTGTGGATATGGACATAAATACAGCTGCTTGACAGGAGCAGTTTGCACTGGGTTTGCACCGGATACAGGCAGTTAGAATAACTCGCTCCTACCATGAACGTGCCAACAATGTCAGCAATAACATATTCTAAATACTATGACACAGTGGGTGATGGCTGGTCAACTGGTATGGTTGGTTCGCATGATGGGCTGGTATGGGTGGTTCTCATGGATGCCTGGTATGGTTTGTTCGTATGGTCAGCTGGTATGAGTGGCTTGTGTGGTTGGTCATTATGGATGGTTCGTATGGTCTATTCGTACGTCTGGGTGGCATGGTCAGGTTGTATGGCTTTCTGGTATGGTCGATTCGTATGGTCCGACTTGCTCATTGGTATCCCCACTCGGTCTTGCGGGGTAATTGGTCTGGTGGGTAGAATGGGTTATTTGTATGGGTGATTCGTATGTTCGGCTCGTATGGCCAGCTGGTATGGTTCGTTCATATGGTCGGCTGGTATGGTTGGTTCGTATGGACAGTCTGTATTGTTGGTCAGTCTGATTGGACGGTTGTATGGTTAGCTGTATGTGATATGTTTTGCAAAGATTTGTAAAAATGTTTGCAAATGTTTTCGAAGATTTGCGAAAATTTTACGAAGATTTGTGAAGGAGAAGTTTTTATGGTGATTTGTGAAGAGTTTACGAAGAGTTTACAAGGATTTCCGAGATTTTGCGATACTTTTGTACGAAGAGGTTAGCAATGAAATTCGTATTGGGAGACTTTTTCGAGATTGGTCGTCATAGACTGGTTGGTAATATGGTCGGTTAGTCTTTTCCACTGTGGTAGCCATTCTCGCAGGAACTGGTCTTAGCAGGAGCCATTCATGGGTAGTCAGTCTTTTCAGGAACAGGTTGGGGTTTCGTTTAGTGAAAAAAAAGGGGGGCGGGTGAGGAGTCATGTGGTTGGTTGATGGCGAGGGTGGATGGTGAGGGGAATGAACTATGGCGAGTTATTGAGAGGGTGTAGAGTCGGGTGGTGGGTTGGTGGCATGCGTGGATATTGAGGGAGGGTTGCTCTATGGTGAGCATATGACGAGTGAAGTGGAGCAACGAGAGGTGTGGTGGGAGCATGAGAATGGATGGTGGTGGGGATATATGAGTCATGTAAAGTAAAAACTTCGTTTTGGATGTCGGAATATTGGTCGGCTATATAAACAATGAAATATGGAGTTCGGGTTAATTCGGCTCCTGATCGTCGTACCAGGGAGAATCGAACTCTCGGTGTCACTCGCATATGACTTGGTTATTTGCTTTAGATATTTAATTTCTTCGTCATTATTTTTTATATTTTTTTCGAATTTTTTTTTTCTAATTCAAGTTTATTGGGGTCGTGCTTAAGGTCGCCAAAATTAAGCACAGGGGTTGGAGTCAGTAACATAATATGTTTGTCGATTTTTATGAATTTATTCGATTTTGTACCATTTTTTCTCTAGTTTTGACTTCAATGTCAATGGGACCAAGGTCAAGGTCACTGGCATCCAACATGGGTGTCGTAGTCAGTAATGTAATATGTTCCTAAATTTTTACGAGTTTCTTTCGATTTGTACAACTTTTATCAATGTTTCGAGTTTAAGGTCATTAGGGACCATGCCAGGGTTTTCAACAACCAATATGGTGGTCAGAGTCTTTAATATAATTTTTTCCTCGTTTTTTAGCATTATTATTTTTAATTTTTAGGATTTTTCTCAATTTTTTATGGTTGGCAGCTTGGTTGGTGAAGGGAAAAAAAGGGGGAAATGGTTGGTTATGGTGTTGTGGCCGAGCAGGAGGGTGTTGTGGTAATGTCACGTGTTCCTCGATTTTCGAATATTTTACAATTTTTTTTTTGCAATTCTTTTTTAATTTTTATGATTGAGAGGGTAGTGTTGATGGGTAGGGGTGTTGGTTAGGGCGATTGCGAAGTGGGAGGGGAGGGGGAGGTAACATTATATGTTCCTCGATTTTCAAAATTAATTTCTGGGTTTTTTCTTTTTTTTTTCATTTTTCTCGATTTTTTATGACTAGGTGGATGAAGATGAGGGGTAAGGGGTGTTGCTTATGGTGAGCGGGGGCAGTGTAATGTTAATTAACGTCATATGTTTCTCGATTTTTATCATTTTTTTTTAGAAATTGTTGGCAATAAAAAATTTTTCTTATTGAAACGGTGAAGGGGGGAGGTGAGGTTAGAGTGGCAACGAGTGTGGTAAGGAGGTGAGGTGGTGATAGGGGGTGGGGACGTGGTATGTTCATTATTGGAAGTTAGGGGAGGGGGCCATTTCCGCTGATCCACCCCGGTCCGCTGGACCTGGATTGAAGCCTTGAATATGCTTTAGCTTCTCTGAAGACTTTTCGTCTCTCGCATCGCGGAGCATTGAATCCGCTTTGCTCATTTGAGGACCTGATCAGAATGTTTTCCCATTTTTTAAATTTTTTGGTGAAAAATATGGTGATTTTTGGGTAAAATTATACATTTATGAAGTTATTTTGGGCTGAAACAAGTAATTTTGTCGATAGCATGGCCGCCCCAGGCCGCTGAGCGTGACGACCACCTATGGCGTCAACCAAGATGGCGGAAGGATTCGAGCCCACTCTCCATCCATCCTCCCCCAGAATCGACATAAATACATTAACTACTGGATATATATACGGATATTAATATTATCTGCAATAATATTTAGCTTCTGCTTGGACGAAAATAATTTAACTATCAAATAAGTCATAACTAAATAATTTGGTATAACAGTTTGTCATATTATTTAAAAAAAAAAGTAAATAAAATAAAAAAAACTTAGTTTTATAATAATTTAGCTCGAAAATAAAATAATGGTTTGCCTAAGCGTAAAATTATCACTCAGTTAATTGACAATCGTGTATACTTATCTCACAAAATAATGTGTAATTATGACATGTTTTATCGATAATGCAATGCAAATCAACATAGAAAGAATTTTATTGAGAAGTAAAAAAAAAATTACAACATTATTATTTTCGGTGTATGTTAAGGAATGAGTCCAAAATAATTATAAAGACGTTAAATGAGAGGTTTAGAAATGTTCATTATTAATAAGTGTAAATCTTATAACCTAGGTTTTCAAAACCGGAGTTACAGTATTTATATTTGTTTGCAGATATGAAGTATAATTTTTTTTGCCTCTTTTCCGATATAAATTTATGATGTGGCTTTAAGCATGAAGTAGCTAATAAGGGAATCGTACTTTCTCATGGAAGGTCACATTTAAAGGTATTTTGTTCCAGCGATTACTGCAACAGTACACACCGAATTAAATGCTTGCGGAAACCTTTGCGGAATCTCACTTCCTATTGGCTAATACGCTCTCCTGTGTTCCTGTCAACCATATTTTCCCCCGAACTGGCTTCACCCCCGACCCGATTAGCGCATCTCCAGATGTTTACTGTAAACAATCTCCTTGATGGCGATGTAGCTAGCAGAAACATTGTACCTTAAAAAAATAATGGGTAGGAGGAAAACTTCTTACCGCAGTTAGAATAATGGGTAGGAGGAAAACTTCTTACCGCAGTTAGAATAATGGGTAGGAGGAAAACTTCTTACCACAGTTAGAATAATGGGTAGGAGGAAAACTTCTTACCGNGCCCCTTTTTGTGGCTCTGTGTGCCGGTCGGTTGTGCGCGTTTCTGCGTGTGAATTAATTATGTAGATAAGTCGGTAAATTAAGAAACAGCCAAGATCGTACTCTTGATACTCTTAGGCAGCTTTGCGAGCAAGTAGGAATTATAATTTTAAAAAATGTAATACAGAAACGTGTGAATATCCACCAAACTCGCACTCAAAGAATATGAAAATGACAGTACTATTTCAGTAGGAAACCAATAAAACAGCAACTTTCAAATGGTAAAAAAAAACACAAAATAATTTTTAATAAATGGTTAGCTATAGAGTAATTTTGTTACCATAGAAAAAAACTGAGATNTGGTAAAAAAAAACACAAAATAATTTTTAATAAATGGTTAGCTATAGAGTAATTTTGTTACCATAGAAAAAAACTGGTATTTTTTTTTCTAAATGCTAACGGAAAAAACTGTGTTATAACCGTTCCGCTAAAAAATAAACATCCGATTTTATAAAAAAAAATCATGACAGGAACAAGACATATTAACATGTCCCAAACATAGTAGAAATATTTTGCATGTTCAAACCTTATAAAGTTTTTCAGCGTAAAACTACGTGAAAAGCGATTTGTTTTGTGTACATGTAAACAGTAAAAATTAGAATTAATACGTTTTAAATAAACTTTCGTCTGTAATACTTCATTAGAATTGAAAATCATTTTTATTAAACTTTAGGCCTACTTGACAAATCTTAATAATGCTGAGTGCAAATTTCAACGCAAATGCGCTGATAAGTGAGTATTGTAATTGGTCATCAAAACATGTACATGCATGTGTACATAGGCCTTAATCCACAAATTGCTATGTAGACCTACTGCTTTTCTACAAGTTAATTGTGTGAAATATAGTTCAAAATACATACATTAATTTTTTCGCAGTAGACCTAGCAGATTATTCGTATGCCAGGAAACATGGTCTCGGAAAACCAACATTTCATAAAAGAGTTACTGTATTGTAGTAACAAAAGTTCATACATCACATCTCTCCTTAAAACATCATAATTGATGCGAGTAATAGGAAAATGACGATTTTTGGGACAGAAGGTTGCAGAGAGAAGCAACGTTATTTTAATGGGCCCATGATTGCTCCTCTTTCGAATCCTCTGCACACGACGGGGATCTTTGTGTGAAGTGAGCTGACCTTTAAGTGACCTTGATATCTCAGCATCCTTATTCTTAAAAAATTCGAAAAATAAATAAGAAAGTAAATGAAAATTTTTTGATGACATCCGTCATTTACAGTTCCAGTGAAGTATTTTAATTCTAAATACTTTTAATGAAGCCTTTGTAGGAATGGATCACCCTGCAAACGTTACATCGCCGTTTCCGTCCTACTACCCCATGTGCCGGTCTGATTTTTAAGACGTATTCACGACAGATATTTCTTTAAAAGCATTTCTCATATTTTTTCAAACTTAAAAACTTTACTTGTACGGTTGCTGTTTTGAGTATCGTATACTTCAGAAACTATTTCTAAAATGTATTAATTAATATGCATAAAATTAATAAAAATAAATTAGTAATTAAATTTTACTTTTTTAGTAATTCGCTGACACTCACTCTGTGGTCCTCGGATACAATTCTGGCGAGTACAAATTACCAATGATAGGCCCAGTTTTGACAGTAGGACTGCTGTATTCGTAAATAAGTATATAAATTATATATCCTCTAGCATATATTTTTAATATTACCAAGCAACGCCATGGCACTTGGTAAAGGTTAGCAATAGAGAAAAGTACATGACTGAGGAGAAGGGGTAACATGTATGTGTTACTTAATGGTGGTAATGGTATCAGTTTGTATATTGTTGGTTGGTATCAACATTAAGACTTATCGTCGGAAAGTTGCACTCGCCAGGAGTTGAATCCTCCATCACAAGCAGCTCAGTTTTAATTATTTTGTACAACATTCTTATAAAATTTTATTAAACAATTTGTTTTCAGTTCATTTTGTTTTAAAAGATTTTTTGAAAGGTAGAGAGAAATTAAATAGCTCGAGTGCCATAACAAGAAATGTATTTGTTAAGTGAAGTATTAATTTTTTTTTTTATGTGTCACAGAAATTCCTTTATCAGTTAAAATGAGTAGTGTACATATGTTCCTTCTGGTGTAGGATTTATGGAGTAGGATTCCGGATTCGTCCGTCATCTTGGTTGAAGTCAGAGCCAGGGCAACCGTGTTGTTCGTAACCGATCGCCATCTTGGTAGCTGTCACAGCCAGATCGCAGTCGGCGGCCAAGACGATCGGAGCTGTTCGCCATCTTGGTTGGTGTCACAGACAGGAATCGCAGCCGCAGTCCAAGTTGGATGTTCGTCCCCCTCCTCACTCCAACAACATGTAACCCTAGAAGTTAGTTTAATAAAAACATTTTAAAAACTTTTTTAATTAATGTTATTTTAATAAATTTTTTTATTTATACAAAAATTAGCTCCTCCCTCTTACCACCACCCAGCACCCCTCACCACCATCCCTTTACTCCTTTAATGCCCGCCACTCTCCCAACCCCCTTCACTTCACCACCATGCCCTCACCATCACCACCAATCCCCTAAAGCCTTCCACCCCCTCATAACCCCAACCAACCCACTTCACCAGTGCCTCGCTATCCCCCACCCCCACCACCCACCACTAAATGACCCCCTCATCCCCTTCACCATCCGACTCCCACACCCCAAAATATCTAAATATCGAGGAACATGCCATGTTAGCGTCCCTGCTCATCCCCCCTCCTTTTTTACCAACACCCGTCACTACCACACAGGAATAAAAATCACAAAAAAAAATTAATAATTCTAATAAATGTTTTTAAAAAATTTCCAGAAAAATTTATAAGAGAACATATATGTAAAAGTCAATTAAATATACGAAACATCCAGATACTATTACATTTCCAGAAAAAAATACCCTTTAAAGAATTGCATGTAGATTTTGTCACCATCACTTCACCCGCTTCAGGACACTCATGCAGACAAAGGATCACACAGCCCCTCTTGATAGGACGACCAGCAGACGACTAAACTCAAAACAATTGTAACTGGTGGTTTAGGGTTTAGGGTTATGTTTGTGAGGCATTTCGAATACTGCAGAAGTGATGTTGCTGATTAGAGGCTAGTGATATTGTTTACAAATGCTAAAAAATGTTTCGTAAAAAAACTAATTAATTAAATTCACTTATACTCTCGTAACAAAGCAATATCCCATACACAAAAATACGTGTTGACAACTGTGCAACGAAATGGCGCTGAGAGTTGAACCAAAATAGTTTCTTTCAATCCTGTGTAACTGCACCATAGACTAAAGATGTGTCATCTTTAGTTTATGAGCTGCAACGACAGAGAAAGCTAATGGAGTTGCACTACACTACACTACACTACACAGGCTACAAGTTTTTTAATTTAAAGACACGAACCTGTTATGCGCCGAGTAACTTATAAGAAAATGTACTAAATACCTTACTAAAATTCTTGTGCTAAGTCTAGAGAAAGAAACCACGCATACGCATTTTATATAACTAAAGATTTTACACATGGAATACAAAGTTCGCCTTCTCTCATAACACTGGACAATCTCTCGCTTGGTTATTATTTTAATGTGCAACCAATAGAATGTGAAGTATTCTGCAGCTGATGCACTTGGTACCAATCGACTAGAGCCGGTACTAATATTTTCTGTATGATTCCAGCTTTCGGCGTACTGTTTTTTTTCTCATACGTAATCTAATGAATGAGTAAAGTGCAGAAATTAGTTTGAAAGAAGGTATAAAGGAGAATAATAATTATAGAAGATTATCATAACTTCATTGTTATAATACTCACAACTGTTATATTTTTTATTGTATTATGGTGTTGTACCCATTTTTTTACACAAAAATTATTTATAAAAGTGGTCACACGTTTGAAGCTCTCTAAGTAGTAAATTTGATTAAAGTAGAGAAAACTACTTGACATGAAAATATTGTCAACAGCCAATTATGTCCCCATTCCACAAACCAAAACCAAAGAGGAAAGAGGCTACAGTTAACAAATGAAGAAAAAAAAATTCTCTCAAATTATGTGTTGACACACAGTGATATACAAGATTTTCCAGGATGGTTCATGTGAGGCCACCTTCCAGGCGAGATCCCAGCGGCCACCAGGTCCGCGCTTATGTTAATCCAGCACTGGACACAGGCACTGCTGTAAGCGAAAAACGTGACTGTGTATTTTGCCCTGTAGCAGTAATTATAATCGTAGAGTGTACAGGTGATACGTCCAAGTTTACACCTTCGGCGACACATTGACGGTGGGCTTGCAGTACACAGCTGTCACAACATGTCAATTTTGAGTTTCTGCCCAGCAGATGTTTTACTGGCATGGTTCCTGTCAGTTCTGGCATATTGCAATGAAGAAGATAAGGGTGCAAATGTAACATGTGGGCGGGTTTGTACTGGTTGGCACCACGCACATATGCAAAAGTTTTTTTGAATTTACAGATGCATGAAATGATGACCAAGCCAATTCCATCACACCAACTAAGTAAGCTACACTTTTGAAGTTTCCGCCAAAACGTTTTTGGTATTGACATGGGGTGGAGCAAGTGGACAGGGAAGGATGAGATGACATCATAGGTGTACAGTATTTCGTTAATATTTCTGTTCGGAGAAACACCCATCGGTTCAGAGATGTTTTGCAAACAATACTATATTGGTTGCTAAGAAGTTGTTGTGGGTCGTGGTCTACCAGACAGTTGGCTGCTGCTCCCAGTGTCCTCCATGTCTTTGGTGAAGAATGTTCTGTGGTTTTATGTATCGCTGATAACAGTGGGCGATTCACAGCTGGTCCAATACTGCCACAGTAACCTGTTTTGACATGTACATTGCTAATGTGCAGAGTGAACTGTGTGTGAAGCAGTATGGCCATCCGTTTCCCCTTTGGAAATTTATTAAATGGTGTATATTTAACAGTGAAAAATACGCACAAAACCCTTGCAATGGTACACATAGTTATGTATATTTTAACTCCCATTTGTTTATTTACACTTAACAAGCTAAGAATTTCTTGTTTACTATTATCACAGCATATTATTTGAATTGTTTACATTTTTGATCAGGATTCAGATTTTGGAATACCCCCTTTAAATTTATTTAGTTAGTTTTGTCAATTTTAGGAATCACGTCTCAGTTTTTATAAACCTCAGGCTTGTTCATTGTGTATTATTAGGTGTTAATTATGTCTAATATTTGAGCTGTAAGTTTTATTTTCTCTTAGCACTAGGTATATACTATAGTATTTACCTTTTTAAATTATATTGTTTCAGTTAGTTCCATGCCAAGGAAAATTAATGCTTATATTCTTTTTCAGTGAAAGTTTGTACTTAATTGCAGGTTTTATCCGTGATTTCCAGCTAGAGGAATTTGCTAAAAGCCTTTATTTTAGGACTCTCTATCCGGCCATGCAATGGGGCAGTTCATCCTAACTTAGGTTCAGCAGTCAAGCTAAATCATTTTGTTAGAAGGACTGCTCTACGTAAGGATAGGGTCGCCTGGAGAGGGGCGAAAATTTATAAATGTGCAGGGCGAATTTAAGAAGAGGCCCATAAATGCCAGATATTAATTTTTTGGTGCTTTCGTCGCCGGCGCCTATAGTGTCCAGGGCTGGCGCCATCCATCATGCTACATTATCCATCATGCTACGCCATCCATCATGCTACGCCATCCATCATACTATGCCATCCATCATGCTTGCCATCCATCATGCTTTGTCTGCTTGACATGTAAGACCGTGAAATTTATTTCAAGTCACCTCAAAATTTTGTTTATTAATTGCAAGTTTCAGTGAAAATCTAAGATTTTGATTTTAAACTTTTATATTTGAAGGAAATATTATTTATCCCTGTCGAATTCACCACATATTTTCGGACATTTTACCAGAATCTGTAATAAATGAGTTTTTGCACTACCGACTCAGCTAGTTAGATTGTAACCATTGGAATGCACGAATTTCTACTTAATGTTTCTGTAACGTCATGTTATATAATGAGTTGTTTCACATTTATGAGAGAAATGATGTAAGCAACAATAAATATAATTTTTATTTTTATCATTCTAATTAACACAAAAGTATCAAATCTTAACTACAATTATGACGTGTGAATATTGTCTACTGCGCTTGTCAGCTGTCCACAAAATAAATGTTGCACTTGAAATAAGTTGTTTGGTTTTCTCTGTTGTTGTAGCGTGTGGAATATTTCTTCAGTGTTTTATGTCGGTGTAACGTCGTCTCATTCAATGAAGTGTTTGTCTTTATGTTCTACCAATTGTGTCTGCTTATTAATTCTCACTAAACAGCAGGGCCATAAAGATGGTTTTAAGAGCTAATTTTTTTCCATTTGTAACGAGCAATGGTCAGGTTAGAGAGGAACGTGTTTTACATAGTTCTTTCCACCCTAAGAGTATTGCTAAGCGTGATAAAATGGAGGACGATGAATCGACACTGAGCATGCCTAGTACGCCTAGCTCGATTATCGATTAATCTACAATGGCAACTGAAAATGTGACGTGCAGGGGTTCCAGAGATGCTGATGTGGGTACCCACCTTACCTGGCTTACCCAGGTTAAGGCGAAAACTGGTGAAATTACCCGGTGCCATAACTCAGTGAGCATGAATTAGTGCTGGTCATTAGTTCAACTGCATATAAGTCCCTGGAGTCATTTGTCGATATTTGGAGTGTTTGCAGACATGGGCGCCGCCAGGATTACTTTCAGGGAGGTGCATCTGCATCTACACATTATACTATTAACTAATATAAAATATAGAATTATACATGTATATTATGTAGATAAATGTAATGTCAAATTCAAATCACGCGGGTATTTGATTGAATATATTTCGCTCATCGAAAACATACTTAATCTCTGTAGTCGATGGTTGGCATTTTTGCTCGGGAAATCCCCGCTGGCGCGCGACGGATGCGGGGGATTTCCCGCCTGCGACCGCGTCAGTTAACGCTGTTCTAATTGTACCTATTAATAGGTTTTCTCAGGGTACCACGGCACCGTACAGTGTCGCCCTGAGACTTAACCCACTGTGAGAGATTCCGCAGNCATGGGCGCCGCCAGGATTACTTTCAGGGAGGTGCATCTGCATCTACACATTATACTATTAACTAATATAAAATATAGAATTATACATGTATATTATGTAGATAAATGTAATGTCAAATTCAAATCACGCGGGTATTTGATTGAATATATTTCGCTCATCGAAAACATACTTAATCTCTGTAGTCGATGGTTGGCATTTTTGCTCGGGAAATCCCCGCTGGCGCGCGACGGATGCGGGGGATTTCCCGCCTGCGACCGCGTCAGTTAACGCTGTTCTAATTGTACCTATTAATAGGTTTTCTCAGGGTACCACGGCACCGTACAGTGTCGCCCTGAGACTTAACCCACTGTGAGAGATTCCGCAGGTGAAAGAAGTGAATTGAATTGGATTGAAATTGGTTAATTGGTAAAGCTCTAACTGCGCCTTAGATACTGAACAGTCTAACTGGGAAGTTGACAAGGACAGTGTGGCACACTTTCTCCCCGCCTCTGCGTGGCCGGGTGGATTAACGGGTCGCGGGGTCATTAGTCCACCGAACAGTGTTTGTGCGTGGCCATAATTCCCCTAGTGGGGTCCCCTGCGAACGGCGAAGAGGGAGAAAAGGGAATTAAGCCAGTCTGAGGCCTACGGCCTCAGGCTGCCCTGAGGCTTGACTGGTGGTAGGACTTAGGAGGAATTGTTGATCTGTTTGTGTATGCATGTAGTGTGCCTATAGTGTGGGGACTTGCGTTAGTAAGCACACAGTAGAGTCAGTGAAGTGTTGTGTTTTAATAGACTAGTGCAACAAACCAAGTGAGAAGAGTGAAGTTCCATAGTGTGGGTTCCGCAGCCGCGGAAACACTATGGCGGCATCGGGAAGCCCGCGATGGCAACCCAACCTGGCTATGACCGAGGCATTGGGCATTACAACACCCGAGAAGCCCAGGTCATTAAAGGAAAAAAGAAAAAGCCTGACCAGCACCAGCTTCTTAAAAAGTGAATTTATTGCTAGAGAGGTGACGGACGCTGCAATAACGTGTTTAATGGACCCCCAGTTTAACTGGGCAAAATGTACTATGTCTTCCGGAAAGAAGAGAATTTACCGGAAGATACTGAAAAACATTCGAGGCGTCAAAACAGGTATAGTAGACTCTTGGCTCCAGGAGGTCTATGATGAGGACCGAATGGAAAATTCCGAGGAGGAGGAAAAGACAGAACATTCAGAGGTCACAGGATCAGAAGGGTCCGGCGAATTATCCTCTTCTGAGGAAGAAATAGACCTCAAACAGGCATCTAGAAAGGTACAGGAGTTCACCCTTGTTGGGAAAAAGGGAAAGCCCCTAAAGAGTGCCAGAATGTTCTTCCCGGAATCAGAGGGTTTGGAGGTGGTGCCCAAATCAGCCATGAAAGTCACAAGTGATATAGAAATGGACCCAACACCTGGACCCTCAAGCCAAGAAGCCTCCAAAGCTAAGAAAAATCTTAGGTTTCAGCTCAAAGAAACTGGGAGCGACTCATTGGGAAACGCAGAGTCACACGTACGGGAAATACATGAGAACACCAAAGAAATGGTGTCGCAAATGATGGAGTGGATCTTGAATAAGAGTTCCAAGATAAACTCCACCCAGGCGAACTGGTTAATCCCGAGACTTAATCAGTTACAGAGTAATGTGGACGAAGTTCTAATGGAGAATTGTAAGTTGATTGGGAGGTTACAGCAACTAGAAAAGACCCAAACCTCAAGGCATGAGATACTTAAACCAGTACCACCAGTCCCAGTGATAAGAAGCTATACGCAGGCAGCGGGGACGGATACATTGAAACCAAGACCTGCGAAAAAAGTGGTCCTCTTGTACCCGGAAACTGAAGGAAGTACCAGCACCCAAACAAGAGATAAAATTAAGAGTGGATTTAATCCTAAGGCAGAAGGATTACAAATCCGGAATATGCGTGGTATCAGGGGAGGAGGCATAATGGTTGAAGGAGACGACAAAACCCTGGAAACGTTCAGCAATGCCACGAAAATACAGGAATTGGGCCTCAAGCTAGAGGCACCAAAGAGACATGGGCCTAAGATCGTCATATATGACGTACCCCGTAATGAGGACGGAACTGAACTGCCTGAAACTATTTTCAGGCAAAATTTCAATGGAACATGTGGAGGCCATAATTTACAAAGCTTTGTAAAAGCCGTGACGGTAAGTCACAGAACTGGGAGACGGGACACGGACAGGGTGAATGTAGTATTACAATGCGACCCGCAAACCAGAAACGTATTAATTCAAAAATAAAGAGTATATGTTGGCTACGAAAGTTGCAGAATTAAGGACTATATATCACTGTCACGATGCTATAAATGCCAGCAATGGGGGCATATAGCAGGCAGATGTAGAGAGGCACAGCCCACATGCTCATGTTGTGGTGAACAGGGTCATGAATTCAAAAACTGCACCCACAAACAGGAAACAAACTTTAAGGAGACATGAGCCAACTGCCACAAAAAGGGTCAGCAAAACGATCACAGAGTGGATTCCCATGATTGTCCCGCATACCAGAGAGCCCTGTACGTGGAACTCTCATGGATAGACTATGGTGTCTAATGCCCTAAGGTGTGGGCAGCTAAACATGCAACGGTCGGCAGCGGTGGCAGCTGAACTAAACAGGATTGTTCTGGAGCAGAGACTTGATGTTGTAATGTTTCAGGAACCATACGTTCCCTTTGAAGATGTTGTGGGCCTGCGGGGTGATGTATTTACTGTCGGTGCCCGCCCCAGGGCCGGGATATTGAGGGCTAACAAAGACGTGGAAGTAATGGTATTAATGAGTGTCTCAGACACCCACCACATATGTGCACAGATAACCAAGGGCACAACTCAGATCTGGATGGTATCCTCGTATTTCCGGTCCGGGGATGACGTGCAGACGCACCTCGATCGATGGGAAATCGTTATGGACACATTGAAAGGGAAACCTCTGATTTTAAGTGCTGATGTAAACGCCAAATCAGAGCTGTGGCACTCCCCCGTTGATGATGAAGCTGGAGACACAGTAAGCCAATTCCTCCTGGCAAATGACATGGATGTGGCAAACGAAGAAGGAAATCTGCCGACATTCGTCTCGCAGGCCCACGGCACGCAATCATACCTGGATGTTACTGTAACAAACAGGAAAGCAAACAACACAATCATGGAATGGAAAGTGCAAGAGGAAAGCTCTAGTGACCATCGCCTGATTACATTTAATGTATTCACCGGTGGTAATGGTGAACGGCGGCAGTCACAACAGATTGAAGGGGAGGTCCGATTTGTGCACAATATGGCAGACTGGGCGGCCTTCGATAGGACTCTGCTGGAAGAGCTTGCTCTAATTGATAGCCAAAACGCAAATCTGAATGATCGAGTCAGTGAACTTACAAGGATCATTCAAGACACATGCGAAAAGAACCTAAAGAAAACCTCTCGAGGACTTCCTAACCTTTCCTGGTGGGACAAGGAACTGGAACAAGAGAGGAAAGTGTTAAGAAAAGACAGGTGGAAGCTACACCAGCTTCGTGGAGAAGAAAGGGATCAATTCTCGCGGATATATAAAATGAAGAAGCAGGCTTATTTCAGCAAGGTTCGCAAGAAAAAGAAAAAATCCTGGGAGGACTTCGTAACACGGGCCGGAAACGAAGATCCGTTTGGTATTGTGTACAAGTTGGCCTCTAACAAGACCAAGAGAGCAGTGCCACCACCATGCATGAAACTTAATGGCAAGTTGCTAACAGATCAAAAGGATTCAATGGAAGTCCTGCTCCAGGCTCTCCTGCCTGATGACTCCATGATGGAAGAGGGGGAGGAGCATACGGCAAAGAGACAGAGTATGGAAGTAATTCCAGAGGTGCAGGATGCACCAAGCTTCGAAATGGAAGAACTGAAGCAGATTGTCTATAAAATGAAGAATGGGAAAGCACCAGGAATGGATGGCATAACAACAGAGATACTAAAAAGGTGCTATTCACGAGTTAAGAATGTTCTTCTGGACATCTATAATGATTGTCTCCAAGCCGGTGTGTTTCCCTCCCCTTGGAAATTGGGATGCCTAAGAATCTTTAAAAAGGAAAATAAGAGAGATCTAGATGACCCTTAATCGTACAGGCCGTTGACATTGCTCCCAGTGCTTGGCAAAGTATATGAGAAGTTGATCAACAGACGTTTAATAATGGCCTTAGAAGCAGAAGGCACATTAAACGAACACCAGTATGGCTTCAGAAGAGGAACTGGCACTGACTTTGCGCTTCATGATGTAATGGAGAAGATCAGGAGTTCCTCTGCCAAATACATGATGGCAATATACCTGGACATATCTGGAGCGTTCGATAATGCCTGGTGGCCGGAGGTAATGTATCGGTTAAAGATCAAGAAATGCCCAGCCAACTTGTACAGGGTGGTCCTGGACTTCTTCCGCGAAAGATGGAGTATTTACTCATCCAGGACAGCACAAGTAAGGAAAGAACTCACGAAGGGATGCCCCCAGGGATCGGTCCTCGGACCTATACTATGGAACGTCCTCTTCGATGGCTTCTTGGAGCTGAGTCTCCCGGCAGGGTGCACGGTATTCGGATATGCGGACGATGGACTCATCCTAGTCTCTGAAAAAGCAAGAAGAGAGCTAGAGATAAAAGCAAGTGAGATAATGTCCAAAACCTGGAACTGGTCGAAAAGCGTGAAATTGGAATTCTCGATAGAGAAGACCAAAACCATGCTAGTTAAAGGCAAATTGAAACGAAACCCGACCGTGTACTTTGGGGGGAGCCCAGTTCAATACGTAAAGGAATATAAGTATCTTGGAGTCATCATGGATGAAAACATGAGCTTCTTGAAGCATATTGAATATGTGTCGCGGAAGGCAGTCATGGTGTTTCAAAAACTCAGGAGAATTGGCAATACCAACTGGGGCCTAAATTATGGCACTCTTAGAACCATATATAAGGCAGTTTTCGAAGCCATAATAACTTATGGCGCGGTGATGTGGCATCACCGGGCTGCACTTTCGTGGCACAGAAGAAAGCTTATAAGTGCTCAGAGAGCGGCACTGCTGACCGTTACCGGTGCATACAAAACTGTGTCAAACAACTCGCTCCCGGTAATAGCGGGGGTCCTTCCAATGGACCTACTCATAAAATACAGAGGACTCACGGCGGAGAGGGCTCGGGCCGGTGGGCTGTCTAAAGAATATAAGGAAACGCTAATGGCTGACATCTTGGAAGAATGGCAAAACACCTGGACAAATTCGGAAAAACGTCGGCAAACTTTCGAGTTATTGCCTAACATTAAAGCCAGGATGAGCTGTAAGTGGATCACTGTGAACCACTACAGCATGCAACTAACAACTGGACATGGTAACTTCAAGGCGAAGTTGAACAACCTACGTCTCGTGCAATCTCCGCTGTGTGATGTATGTGGTGTGTATGACACAGTACACCATGTACTTGAAGACTGTCTCAAGACAGAGGATTTACGAGTTTGGCTTGAGGAACAAACTCGGGAAAAGGCCATTCACTGGAGATTAGAAGATGTGATGACCAATAAAGATCTCCATAAGATATGGAATGAATTCGCTACTCGAATTGGGAAATAACTACAAGAATTCGACAAATGGTACCAGCAAATTTCTGATGGCCCATAACGGGTAAATTGTGGAACCCGGATTGGTGAGGAGGACAGGTTTTTAAATGAGAAAATCGGTTAATTTACCGGTTACTGGTACCAAGAAAGTGAATGACCCTTATGAATGGACAGAAAAAGTGCAGCGCACTGTTTTGCTCTTAGGAGTACAGTTACAGTGCGGGAGGTTTGGAGGGTGCGCTGGCCTTCGGGCCTTAAAAACCTGTACCTATTAATAGGGTACCGCACCGGAAAGTGTCGCCCTGAGACTTAACCTACTGTGGGTGGTTCCGCAGGTGAACGAATCGAAATTGGAAGTTGCTCTAGCTGTACCTTGGATACAGAACAGTTATTCTGGGAAGTTGAAAAGGTCAGCGTGGCACACTGTCTCCCCGCCTCTGCGTCGGCTGGCTGGATCAACGGGTCACAGGGTCATTAGTCCACCGGACACAGTCTGTGCGTGGCCATAATTCCCCTAGCGGGATTCCCTGTGGACGGCTAAGAGGGAGAAGAGGGATTATCAAGCCGGTCTGAGACCTACGACCTCAGGCTGCCCCTGAGGCTTGACTGGTGGATGGACTTGGGGACTTGTTGATCTAATTTGTGTATGTATTGTGTGTAGTGTGGGGACTTACGCAAGTAAGCACACAATAGAGACTTGTTTATAAGAGACCTGTTTTGTGTTTTGTATTATTCTGTGACATTAAGTGTTAAGAAGACTTGAACAAGGAGAAGAGTCTTGGTGCGGGTCCCGCCGTCGCGGGAGCACCATGGCTGCCTCGAGAAGCCCTGGAGGGCTGAAGCGAGGACTCATGGAGGTTCTAGGCGTTATTGAAATGGAGTAACAGGCTTCCTTAAAGGAGAATTTATACCTAGTGAGGTAACTTTAGCCGCCATTGAAAGGCTAAGAGACCCCAGTTTCAACTGGGACAAATTCCCTCTCTCAACCGGTAAAAGGCGTATTTACCGTAAAATATGGAAGAGTATGCATGGCGTAAAAGCATCAATCGTAGACTCCTGGATACAGGAAGTCTACGATGGAGAATTGAGAGAGGCTTCCGATAAGGGAGGTATCAGTGAAATACCTGAGGGAGAAAGAACCGAAGGTTCGGAGGTGGAGTCCTTCTCCTCTGAGGAAGAGGAACGGCAAGACCTGAAGATGGCTTTTAGAAAAGTTCAGAAGTTCACCCTGGTAGGGAGGAAAGGTAAGCCCCTGAAACCCTCCAGGCTAATATTCCCCAGTGAGACTCAAGATTCTGAAGTTGTGCCCGGTTCCTCCATGAGACCCACAAGAGATGAAGATGAACTGGAGCCAGGCACCTCTGTTCAGGATCAGAAGGCGAAAAAGAAATTGCTGTTTCAAACCGAAGAGGAAACTGGCACCGGGAGAGGCTCATTAGAAAAAGAGAAAGCCAATATATTGAAGGCACATAACGAGGCATGTGAACTTATTGAAACTATGCAAAGTTGGATACTTTACAAGAGCTCGAAGGTTAACTCAACCCAGGCTAACTGGCTTATTCCTAAACTAAGCCAGATTCAAAGCAAAATAGATGGAGTCCTACTACAGAACAGTCTGCTGTTGGGAAGACTTGAAGGCACGGAGAAGCCTGGCAATAGACAGGACACTTCTAGGCCGGCGAAGCCTGAAGTCCCAGTCATAAGGAGCTATGTCCAGGCAGCAGGAACGGACTTACAGACAAGACCTGCAAAGAAAATAGTGCTACTATACCCTGAAGGCGACAAATCTAGCTCAGAGACAAGGTAAATCCTTAAGAAAGGTTTTGACCCCAAGGAAGAGGGACTACAGATCCGAAATATAAGAGGGATCAGAGGTGGAGGAATACTTGTAGAGGCAGGGGATGAAAATACCCTCCAAAGTATAAATAATGCCACAAAAATTCAGTCACTTGGCCTAAAACTTGAGGCACCCAAAATACATGGGCCAAAGATTGTGGTGTACGATGTCCCTCGTAATGAGGATAATGTTAATCTGCCGGAAACTATTTTCCGGCAGAATTACAGAGAAGGAAAGTGTGGAGGCCACACACTTGAAAGTTTCAAGAGGACAGTGACCATTAGTCACAGAACTGGCAGGAGGGAGGCGGACAGGGTCAATGTGGTGCTCCAGTGTGACCCGTGTATACGGAATGCATTAATCGAAAAAGATAGGATCTATGTAGGCTATGACAGCTGCCGGGTGCGAGATTATATCTCGCTCTCGCGCTATTATAAGTGCCAACAGTGGGGCCATATAGCGGCCAAATGTAGAGACAAACAGTCAACCTGCTCAAGGTGCAGCAAAGTTGGCCACGAATTCGGCAATTGTCCGAATAAGGATAAAGGAGACTTTAAAGATATCTGTGCAAACTGTTTAAAGAAAGGCCAAGCACACGAGCACTGCGTGGACTCAAGAGACTATCCGGCATACCAGAGAGCCCTGTCCACCGAACTCCCCAGAATAGATTATGGCATGTGAAGTGATACGTTGTGGGCAGTTGAATATGCAACAGTCAGCAGCGGTAGCTGCAGAACTTAATGGAATTGTGAAGGAGTTAAGACTTAATGTTGTTCTTTTCCAAGAACCTTATGTACCTTTTGATAAGGTTGTGGACCTGCGGGGCAGTGTGCATACATCTGGAGCTGCTCCCCGGGCTGGGGTGCTTGGGGCCAACAAAGATATTGATATTGTGATGATGACTAGTGTGTCCAACACACATCACACTTGTGTACAAGTGATAAAAGGCGGCACAGAGTGCTGGTTGGTCTCCTCGTACTTCCAGTTCGGTGATGAGACTCAGACCCATCTAGATAGGTGGGAAATAATTGGGAATACTCTGAGGGATAAACCCCTGATAATGTGTGCAGACGTAAGCGCAAAATCAGAGTTGTGGCACTCCCCCATTACAGATGAGGCGGGGGAGCTGGTAGGAGAATTTCTTCTTACAAATGACCTAGATGTTGCCAACAAGGAGGGCGAGCTTCCCACATTTGTCTCGCAGGCCCACGATACTGAATCTTTCCTGCATATAACTGTGGTAAACAGGAAGGCCAGTAACTGGATCAAAAACTGGACTGTGACAAATGATAGCATAAGCGATCACAGACTAATCATATTTGAGATCCAGGGTGGTGGTATCCGTGAACCTGAAATCTTTGAAAAAGAGGTCAGATACATCAACAATATGGCGAACTGGCCTGCTTTTGACAAGGCCCTGCTGGGTAAACTGCGAGCATATAATGTGATGGGTTCCCTGGATGACCGAGTCGAGCAATTGACCCGGTTCATCTGGGAAACATGCGAAGAGAACTTGCGCAAGACTTCGAGGGGACTTCCAAACCTCTCATGGATGACTGTCTCCAAACTGGAGTGTTCCCCTCCCCCTGGAAACTGGGATGCCTGAGGATTCTGCACAAGGAGAATAAAAAGGATCTGGATGACCCTAAATCCTACAGGCCGCTGACATTGCTTCCGGTGCTAGGCAAAGTCTACGAGAAGCTCATTAACCAGAGACTAACAATGGCATTGGAGGTGGAAGGTACACTTTGTGAAAGTCAGTGCGGCTTTAGAAGAGTANAAAGTCTACGAGAAGCTCATTAACCAGAGACTAACAATGGCATTGGAGGCGGAAGGTACACTTTGTGAAAGTCAGTGCGGCTTTAGAAGAGTAATGGGAACAGACTTGACCCTACATGATGTCATGAACAAGATCAGAGAATCACCAAGGAAATACATTATGGCGATCTTCCTCGATATATCTGGAGCATTTGACAATGCCTGGTGGCCGGAGGTGATGGACAGACTCAAGACCAAGAGATGTCCAGCGAACATCTATAGAGTCATCCAAGATTTCTTTAGAAATCGATGGAGTATCTACTCCAGTGAGAACTTACAAGTGAAGAAGAGGCTAACGAAGGGATGACCCCAGGGGTCGGTCCTTGGGCCAATCATATGGAACATCCTCTTCGACGGATTTATTGAGTTGAGACTCCCCCCGGAGTGCGCAGTCTTTGGCTATGCAGATGATGGGCTGATACTAGTGCATGGAGACTCCAGGAGGGAGCTTGAAACTAAGGCAAATGCACTAATGAAGAAGGCTTGGAAATGGTCTAGAGATGTTAAGCTCAGCTTCTCTACGGACAAAACAAAGATAATGTTAGTGAAATGCAAACTTCAGAGAACACCGACTGTGCGCTTCGGGGGTTTCCCGATAAAATATGTGCAGGACTTCAGGTATCTTGAAGTAATTATGGATGACCGTATGAGCTTTTTAAAGCATGTTGAGCATGTGTCACGGAAGTCGGTGGTGGTCTTCCAAAAATTAAGGAGAATCGGCAACACCAGTTGGGATCTGAACTATAGAACACTACTTACAATATATAAAGCAGTCTTCGAGGCCATCGTCTCTTATGGAGCTGTAATGTGGCACCACCGCGCCGAACTTTCGTGGCACAAAAGAAAATTAATAAGTGCACAGAGGGCAGCACTGCTGACCGAAACAAGTGCATATAAAACTGTCCCAAATGAGTCTCTCCCGGTGGTAGCCGGAGTGTTGCCTGTTGACCTACTGGTCAGGTACAGGGGCCTTGTGGCGGAGGCATCGCGGGCTGGTAGGCTGAGGAAAGACGATAAAGTAACAATCCTGGATGGCATACTGGATAAATGGCAGGATAGATGGTCGAGTTCGGAAAAAGGCAGGCAAACCTACGAACTATTGCCAGACTGTGCTGTAAATGGCTATGGGTGAACCATTACAGTATGCAGCTTCTCACCGGCCATGGAAATTTTAAGGCCAACCTTCACAGCCTGCGGCTCGTGGTGTCCCCGCTTTGTGAGGTCTGCGGAGTGGACGACACCGTTCAACACGTCTTGTCGAATTGTTTGAAAACCTGAGGGAGCCTTTTCAAGAACAAGTAGAAGAAATGGGCATTCACTTGGAAGTTAATTCTATAATGGAAGACAAACAACTGCATAGAATGTGGAATGAATTCGCAACGAAAATTGGAAGGAGACTTGAAGATTTTGATCAATGGAACAGGCGAATTTCTTATGACCCATGATAGGGTACTCAGGTAAATGCTTTAATGAGTAAAAGTCGGAGTATCATGGATTGGCGAGGACAGGTTTTTAAAGAGAAAACCGGTAGAAAACCGAGTAACGGCAAGAAAGTAAAGTGAATGGCCCGAAGAGACCAAGAGGAGAAGTGCCGTGCACTGCCTTACTCATCAGAGTACAGATGCAGTGCGGGAGGATGGGGGGTGTGTTGGCCTTCGGGCCTTAAAAACCTGTACCTATTAATAATTGTAGTTGTCGATAGTGCGCAAATCAGTTGTCTGTAATAAATCTGCTTAAACAGCGACTCTATTTATAGTCCTTTTTAGGTAATTTGTTGTGTAGCTTATTAATTTTTGTTCAAGTTATGAGTGACATAAGAAGTTTTTTGTGTAAAAAACGTAATCATCATTCTGATGAAGGTGATTCACCTCATATTAAGACATCCAGGCCGGATATAGACAGACTAGATAGTCCAGGTATGTTGTGTTGGTGTTTCTACCCAGATAATTTAATGTATTGTTTATTATCCGCATACAGGGGAAAATAAGGCTCAAAAACAACGAAATAATAATAGAAAATACTTCACATTGTTGTTATACTACACTGAAAGAGAAAAATAGTAACCAGTACCCATTAAACATAGTAAAAAAAAGTATCAACTAAATTTGCAACTTATCAGTCATTATATAAACTCTTGTATTATTTTCTCTAAAATGATTATGTATAGAAGTTATAAAAATATACATTAAAAATTGAAAGCTTTATAAATTAATAAAAACTTTTAAAATCACTACTTAAATGTTAACTGATTTGCTATCACAAAAATTGATAAAGTATACATCATATTATTTCATGAAATATTTTTGATTTTTTTTTCTGAATGCATTAATTGATTAGTTTATTTATTATATAAGAATCCTTTTTGCTTAAAGGTACCAGCTCTGCGCGTAAAGATTTTCAAGCAGATACATCGCTCGATTTTTCTAGCAGAAGGACAACTAATTCATTATTGGATATTGGGTTGTGTTTGGACCCCGGTTATCAAGTCAATGATGATCTACGTTTGAAATTACTAAGGCATCCTTGGAACCCTAGTAAAACGTACAATTTTAAAAATGACGTTAACCTTGATGCTAAACGAGCTTTCCGACATGAATGGCTTACAACATATCCGTGGTTAGCCTACTCAGCTATAGCAAAGGGACCTCTGTGTAGAATATGTGTTTTATTTCGGCCTCCAGTGCAGCGCGGTCTACAAGGACAGTTTATAGTTTCTCCTTGCCTCAAATATCAAAAGTTTCATGAAGCTGCACAGTCTCATGTGACAAATAAGTGACATTGTGTCGCACTGACTTCGTCAAATACATTTGAAAAGATCATGGATAGAAGGGGAATAAGCGTTCATGGATCTTTAAATACGGCATATCACAAGGAAGTTGAAGAAAATCGTTTAAAACTTCGATCTATCGTATCAACAATTTTATTTTGCGGGTGTCATGACCTTCCACTTTGTGTGAAAGTGGACGAGGGTTCTGTTTTTACAGACCTGCTACATTTTCGAGTTGACTCGGGAGACGAGATTTTGAAGAATCATTTAGAATCAGGAGCAAAAAATTCCTTATAAATATCGCATCAAATTCAAAACGAATTGATTGAAATTTGTTCCGATGTTCTGAAAAGCAAAATAATTGAGGAGGTGAAACATGCTTCGGCTTTTTTTGGTTTTGGCTGATGAGACTGCTGATATTAGTGGCACAGAGCAATTATCGATTGGTGTTCGCTATCTACGTTATGATAAAGATGATAAAAAAACCAATAATTTGTGAAGAATTCCTCGGATATGTACCGGTACAAGAATTGAACGCAAAAGCCATTTCGGAAACTATTATTCGCTTCCTCCAAGATTGTAATTTTGATTTAAATAAACTTGGCCAAGGATACGATGGGTGTGCTGAAATGGCAGGTCACATAGGTGGTGTTCAGAAAATTATTAATGATAAATATCCTTCAGCCCTATTTTTCTACTGTGCAAGCCATCTTATCATTATTGACCTGAATACTGTCAGTGAAGTGAGAAATACTGCTGGGACTACAAAGGACATTATAATTTTTTTTAGAGANAATGGCAGGTCACATAGGTGGTGTTCAGAAAATTATTAATGATAAATATCCTTCAGCCCTATTTTTCTACTGTGCAAGCCATGTATTGAATCTTATCATTATTGACCTGAATACTGTCAGTGAAGTGAGAAATACTGCTGGGACTACAAAGGACATTATAAATTTTTTTAGAGAGAGTACGTTGCGGCGGAATAAAATTCCAAATATACCTCTATTTTGTGAAACGCGTTGGACAGCAAAGTACAAAAGTATCAGAAAATTTTCTGAAAACTTTCTGATTATTGTACAAGTTTTAGAAGAACTTTCGCAGGACGTGCCGAACTCACAACGAAAACCAAAGCGTATCAGCTCTACACGACTGCAACTACTCCAACATACATTGTGACACTTTTAGTAATTGCTGCCTATTCTGCCAAACTTGAACCCGTGTGCAATCAATTACAAGAAGTAAATATGAATATAAAGGCAATACACGATCACGTAAATAAATTAACTGATGTGCTTCAATCTCACCGCGATAATGCCTCTATGGAGTTTGCGGTCATTTTCGAGAAAGCTCAAAAAATTTGCGAAAAACTGGATGTTGAATTTAAGCATCCTCGAGTAGTGGCAATCAGACTTACAGATCAAATCAACCATCTGAAAATATGGAAGAATTTTTAAGAATATCTATATTTATCCCATACTTAGATTCTATCACTTCTTCACTAAAAAATCGATTTTCTTCAACACACAAGAAAGCATTTTCGCTTATGCAGCTTCACCCAGAAAATATGAGAAAATTAGACAAATCAGCATTTTTAGCGATAGCAGAAGATATACAGAACCTCTACGGAGGTCTTCTACATAATTTTATTGCCGAGGCTACCACATGGTACGAGATGATGAAGACAAATGAAGCAAATAATGCAGTTTTTAATGAATCTGTTGTTGAATTTCGCAGATGTAATTGCTCAAGCCACTCCATTTTACCCAGCGGTATGTAAGGCAATCAAAATTGGTTTAACTATTCCAGCAACAACATGTAGCATTGAACGTACATTTAGCACGTTACGACGTGTCAAGACGTGGAATCGCTCAACGATGGGAGACGCGAGGCTAAGCGGCCTGTGCATGCTCAGTGTTCACAGGAAAAGAGTAGAGGAGGATACCGAATTTATTGACAAGGTGATGAACAAATTTGGACAGCAACC
The DNA here is from genome assembly GCA_002778355.1 of Clitarchus hookeri. NCBI lineage: Eukaryota > Metazoa > Arthropoda > Insecta > Phasmatodea > Phasmatidae > Clitarchus > Clitarchus hookeri. The sequence continues at coordinate 857,282 of NQII01000414.1, forward strand.
TAGACGCCTTCAGTTTTTATTCAAACAGTAACTTAATTTTAAAAAATGTAATTTTTTCTATGTATTTTCTTTCCTGACAGGGGGATGCAAGTGCACCCCCTTGCACCCTGCTGCCGGCGCCCATGTTTGCAGATACTGAACTTACCAATAATTGCATGTACTTAGTGGTTTCACTTATTACACTGGCATATTCCTTGTTGTTTGTTGTACTTCTGGATGCCCTGAGAACTGGCTGGCATGCACATTATGTAATACCTGTTGAAGTGCATCCTTTGGCATGTATGGACACCATGATGCTTCCAGTTGGCATAGCCTAGTTTCCACACGTGCATCTTCCGCTCGCTACCAGTCTCCAGTGTCTTGTGTTATCTCTGTTACGTGGTGTTGGGTGTCTGTGCACTGTTGTTGTGTGGCTAGCATGTGGGCCTGGAATTCGTCTAGCCTGAGTTCAAATCCTGCTTGTGCCTCAATGTTGTGGCAGCTAGCTACACCCTCGTCAGGTGTTCGGCGGGTGGCTGCTGTAAGGGGCAGTAGGTCATCCCACCCGTCTTCGTCCACCGCTACTGTTTCGCCAGGCGTGCATGACAGTTCGTCAGCTAGCTGGTTTTCGGTTCCGGGAACATGATGAACTTCGAAGTTGTACGACTGTAGAAGTAATGCCAACCAGTCTGTTCGCAATGTGAAGAGCTGGTATTCGAGATAGGCTCAGTACCTTGTAATGTTCCCACTGCTCGTTAACAACAATTTACATATATTGCAGCCTCACAGGTGGGCGCCATCTTGTAACGTTCGGCACTTGTTACACTGCCGAATGTTTACGTTGCCACGGCTTGCCCTCGACTAGATCAGAAGGTAGAAACATGAGACTCAGTAATTTGGACGCTAGTTAATTACAAAATAAGTTCCAGATTATTTTGTTATATATATTTATTTAACGAAGTTTCACAGTTCACAGACGGATTTTCAGTATGCAGAGTACGAACTTTTACAATTAATTATACCAGAGCAGAAAACAGCGCCACAGTAGTTTACTTATTATTTATGTGTCTGAAAACTGTCCCGAAGAAATAATACCTGCTGCTACCTCCCACACCGGCTGAGAAATGAAATAATAAAGTCTAGTTGCCGATGTGGGGGTTCTCGTCCTGCCCGAACGCGGCCTAGGCTAGCATTGCATGATGCTTCTGACGACTGCCCGGACTTGCCCTCACGGGCGACGTGAAGTGACTCTCACTGACNCTCCTGCGATAAGCGCCTAGAATCCGGCATCTGCCACATCCCACGCTCGCTCTCCACAGCGTTATCGTAACTACTGTGCCGTCATCATAAATGAACTTCGCCGTCAACATAAATGAACCTCTCGTACAACAAAAATTTGTTGATGTTGCCTGAAAATGCGCTGGAGGAACTAAAACTGTCGACGCATTCAAACTCCAGATAAACTAACCTCTCGTTTCGTATAAAATTTGTTGATGCATTAAAACTGTGCCGAAGGAACTAAAACTTGTCGATGTCGCCTGACTGTATCTAATTAATGCTGACGCATCCCAAAAAACCAAAGTTCGAAACGAAACTGTAACCAGGACTCCTGATAAAACGTAACAAACAGACATCCTCCCAATAACCTACAAACGCACACGTCTGCCGGATAAACTATCACGGGAAACGAGCCACCACGGCTTTAAACTTCAGACCCAATAAAAATATTATGAAGCTGGTCAAAGCTTCATACACACGAAAGAATTTTACACCCATGTCCCGAAAAAATTAAGAATATTGCGTCATTACAACCTCTTGACGGCCCACATCGTACCTGTGTTCTGTGTCTCCGAATTCTGTACTACTGGACTCTATGATGTGCCACTCTTGATTCTCCCCGAGTTGGAATAGAAATGCTCCCAATCCCTTTTCCCTTGCGTCTGTTTGGATATACAGGTACGTACTCGGGACATGGTGGACTAGTGTAGTGCATTGCCCGAACCTAGCTTTCAGCTATGTGAATCATGTATAGTACTCTGCAGTCCACTGGTATTTACGGATGGGTGACAGCCTATCTGTTAGTGGTACTGTAACTATGGCAAAGTCGTGGATATTTTCTCGCAGCCAGTTTACCAAAGCAAAGAATTTGCGCGTTTGTTTGCGCATGCGCTAGTCATTTATAAATGACAGCTGTTCGGAGGTTGGCTGGCTGCCATTTTCGCCCACCAGATGGCCGAGAAATCGTATGTATCGTTTTCCTATGTGACACTTTCAGTTGGTGCAGGTCAGTTTGTTTATGGCTAGTCGTTCTATAACTAATGCCAGGTGTTTGATATGGTCCTCCCATGTATCTGACCATACCACTACGTCAAATAAGTATGCGAGGGGAAAGTCACCTATGTACTCGTCGACGACTAGGACCATCATAGCCAGAAACAATTTGCTGGGGCACATTTAAGCCTGAAAGGCATTGCACAAAATTGAAATATCTGCCCATCTGGTGCAGTAAAAGATTTTTGTGCTAGTCCTCTGGTTTGATTGGCGCTTGCCTATTACCACTGCAAAGGTCCAGCGATGTCATGGTTTTAGCTTTGCTGAGTATATTTAATTTATCTTTAACACTGATGTTGGGTGGTGGTGCATTCATGGTTGTTATGTTGATGGGCCTAAAATCTACGCAAAAATGCCATATCCCATATTTTTGGTGCTAGTGTTATTGCGGTATTATAATGGCTGTGTGTGGTTTCTATCATGTCTTAGGCGAACATTTCCTTGATTTCTTCTTTTATGATCATGCATTGGTGCGGCTGGTAGTTGCGCGGAGCAGCGTAGAGTGGTCGCTCATGTTCCTGTGATATTTCGTGTTCCACTACTGTGGTGCGGCGCAATGGGTCGGTTGCAGCAAATACATCGTGCTGCTCACGCAGTAGTCCTCGCAGGGTGCTGCGATACTACGGTGATACCGCATTATCAAGTTCGTCCAGTTGGATGTCGGGTGTGCAACTTTTGGGTCGTGGTTCGAAGTAGTACACAGTTCTTCGCTCTTTTTGTCCAAAGTGAATCCTATGTGCCGCTGGCTCGACAATAGTGTTTTGCTCAGGGAGGCAGGGAATGCCTAATATGGCATCCTCCCTTAGGACAGCTGACACGAGGGCTGTGGTGGTGGTCTCCACATAGCATATTTAGCCAGTTATTAATGTCTCTCCCATGGTTTCTCCGTGTGCTGCCATGTAGCAAGTTGTAGCACCTGTGTTGTTTGCTTAAGTTGGCTTACATCAACGAATTCGACATGCACAAAGTTGTGTGAAGCTGCCATGTTGACCAGGGCAGGACACGTCTGATTGTGCAAGGATGATGTGGTCAAGGTTACCCAGGGCTGGTTGAATGTTGTATTGCCCGGCGCCATAACTCAGTGGAAAGTTAATTATGAGGGTCGTCCGGTCGATGGCCCAGGGGGCCCTGGTTGGTAATCTCCGTCAGTTGGTTGATGAGTTGACAAGTACTTACTGTTGCACATTTATACCCTATGACGAAACTGTAGACCATCTCGTACGCCTGAAATACACTAAAGAAATGTGGGTGATGCTACAAAGGATGTAGTAGCCTACAATGAATTCACACTGATTTAACTTGTTAAATTGGTTTATTCACTGTTCTTGCTGCAGGTGAATAACGCATGAATAATGCATGAAAATGGACTCAGCACTTATGGCGTGCCAGTGTCCTTAGCAGTGAAATACACGTCTTATATTGATACGCGATTGCGTTAAACTCTCCGGTGAGAGGGCGGTTGGCTCTCCCCTCAGTACAGTAAAGGTAATAAAAATTTTCTAGTTGACTAATATATAACTATTGTAGTGAAATTATTGCAGCCTAAATGATGGCACTGAGGGGGCTCGCAGAGCAGGCGACCAAAGCCGCCGGTCTTGTCCGGGTGCTGAGACGAACTGGGGCAAATGGTGTCGGCTTTCGTCACGAGTGGCGTGAACCGAAGTCAAACTGAATGATGAAACATATCATGAGCACTCTGTGATATAATTGTGATGGTAAAAAATTGTATGAATTAAATTTAACACATTGGTGACACACTGTTTATTAACAACTATCTGTTAATGTTGAAGTTGTGAAGTTGATTGGGAACGTCACCACACTAAATTATGTATTACAATACTGGAGGCCTTTACAGGCAATCTCCCTTTTAGAAAAAATAATTACTCTCATATAAATACACATTAAATAAGTTATTACATTTTCTCATAAAAGTGTTTGGATTTCACTTCCGATGATGCGATGAATTCCACTGGCCAGTGTTGCCAGGTGGCTGTTTCCTGAAGGGATAAACAAGTCCACCTGGGCAAAGGGGTGTAGAATGCCATGTTCGATTGCTATTATTACAATAAAACACACCCCTGACTGTTTCTGTGAATGCGGTGACTGTGTTCAATATGTTTGTACCTACAAGCCAGTTGACGTCCCCCAGTGATGCGTTGCATCGTATTTAGCTGCGCGAGCTGCGAGAACGCAACGACCAATTGCCAGTGCGCCCAAAGGCTGTGGCTTTGGGGTAGAAACGGTTTCGGATCGCCCACCCATTTACTAAAAGAGTTACCTCTTGTAATACATGAGTAGAGCGGTTCTTGAGTTGCGTAATCCTTGTCGGCAAGAAGTTGCAAGTTTCGTTCTTGTCGACCTGCACTAGGCACTCTTGGCCTGATGTAGTTGGTGTGACTCGATGTATCTGGTGTAGTTGTTGTGACTGCGGTGGTCAGAGTGGGCACAAGGAGCTCGTGGACGCGTAGTTCACGTCAAGGTGACTAGTATTCCGATAATTTGGTGATTTCCCTTAGTGATTTTTTGTAGCAGGTTCTGCTGAGGTTTTTGTTTTACGTTTTCTATTGTGGCCTAGGGGCAAAGAGCGTCCGATTCTCCTACCCCGACGAGCCGTTTCCCACCGGTGGGGCTTTACTATATTTATTTGTTTCCCCCTTTGTTTTGTTCTTTGGGCATTTACTATGCCAATGAAATTATTTCCCTTGCAATACCTGCACACAGGAGGAGGGGGCCACTTACTGGTGGTGTGGCCCCTCGTAGTGGCGTCGTCCATCGCGGTTGGACCAGTGGCTGCAGTGCGACTGTGCTTTTGCAGTCAGGGTCCTTGCAGGTCGGTGGAGTTGCTGATCGCGAACAGTTGATGGTTGTGTGGCCCTGCTACCCTGCTCTGGGTCACATGTGTGGAATGGGAAACACACATTCCATTCATGTCGTGGAATGTCCTGCTACCTAGCGATTTGGTATAGTAATGTGGCTTATCGCATGAAGGCTTCAATACTGCCATGTATAAAGGGGCTAGAGCTAGTCTGTTTTCCTGTAGCACTGTGGCCCTGCTACCTCCAGCACTTCAGTTTCCCCTCATTTGTGGACGAAAATTTTTGATCAGATTAATTTTCCTGGTTGCAAAAGCTGCTGTTGGAGTTTCCCAGGACTTTGTGTTTCGAGAACAGCGCAGCTTTGAGCTTACAGGGAGGAGTAGGTATTGGCAAAGCAACACTGAAACCTATTCCAGAACTCGCTCCACTGCATACCATAATGGTTTACTGTTCGCCACAATACACATGCATCTCCCATAAGTTGACCTCCTACACAATTTGGCCACTCTTGTTCACACACTCCACACCTGGTAAAACATCCTGTGCAGTCTATCAGGAACGCCTGTGGTTCCTCAGTGGTCAGCCCAGAAAAAATGGTGGGGCAACAAGCATGCTGGAGTATCACACGTCTCAGCTGCTGTTGGCGGTGCGGTTACGGCTGTGAAGTGTGGCTGCAACCACACGAAGCCAGTAGGTGTTATTGGTGCAGGTTGCATTGCCCAAGGTGCAGCAGCTGTTAGCAGGCCCGTAGAATGTACCAGCGGCATGCTATAGTTACTAGCCATGTCAGCGCACGCAGCTGGGGCTGGTGGATTTGGCACTGTCAGTTGTGTTGCCGGCTGCGACATTCAACATATCCTGCTCGGTCACGCACTGCCAATGAGTGATTCGTCTTTCAGTGCTCGGATGCTACTGTTTCCCAGTAGCTATTTTTTACAGGTCCTTATTATAATGGTGTGGTGACAGGCCTCCTCCCATGATAAAATCAGCGGGTGCATGTGTCACGGTTAATAATGTTTGTGTACAATTGGTGCAAAAAATGTTAACATTTCAGTCGTCTGTTGTGTGTTCACTTCCGGTCAGGCACTCGGTGTGTTAAACTTTGACGCAGTTTATACACAGAATGGTCCCGTTTCCGATGCCTGCACATGTGATTTGTTTGGCAAATCGTCTATTGTTAAAATTTTGTAAGGTTGTATCTAAAAAAAGTTATGTTTGTTCGGTGGGTGTAAACCTTGCATACATGACTCGTGACAGGGCCAACGGTGACCCGAACCGCTCGCAGTATAATACAGTCCGCAAAAAATATCACCCTCTTGACATCAGAGGAGCAGCTCCACACCCATCCGAGACTTTCGCGGTTGGCCCAGCGAATGTCGTCTTCGAGACATCTCGCATCATCCAACTAGCGACAGCGCATCTGGTGTTACGGAATGGGTTGGACATGAGCAAGGGCCGAATGCACTTCAGGCACAATGTTTTGTTTTGTCATAACTGGTGCACCAGTTTATCTTGCATCTCCAGAGGTCCAGCTCGATCATGTGGTTCGGTGTGCAGGCTGTCATGGTGACAGCTGTTGGTGCCGCGGCTGTTTACCAGCCTCCCTTCTCGTCAGCGTGGGGGCAGCATACCATTATGGCCTAGGGGTGGTGGTGACCACACTCGCGTGTGCGTGGGAGGTGGTCCACCACATCACCCACCCACATTGAAATGTGATAGGGTGTAGCGCCTGTCTGTCTAGCTTTCCTGGTGTCCACAACGGCTGCGCTCATGTATTCTCCTTTGTCCGGCCGTGTCCTAAAATTGTGTGAATGTCCGAACCATGCAATTTATTAATGAGAGTCCAAAAATGATTTTAATAAATTCTTGCTGAAGGCTTTTGAAAACATGGCTAGTGTTATTAAAATATCATAAAAGTACTCAAAATACATAAATTACGCTTAAAATTTGCATGAGGTGCACGCAACAAAAAAAGTACATTGCCATTAATACAAGAGTTACTCTGAAATATGATAAGCAAACATAGGCACTTTTTTTTGGTACATTATGGTGCACATCACGAAACATGAATTGTAATATTACATGCATTCAAGTATGAAACAAAGTACCCTAAACACCATGAGACGTTAACTGTAAACAAAGTACACTGAAACATCTTGAGAGGTAAGAAAAGGGGAACAATGTAAAACGCAGTGAGATGTGAGAGCAGCAAATTAAGTACACTTGGACGTCAGGGACGTAACACGATGCACTGTTTTGGTTCGTCACACTTGTACTCGGGTGTCCTTTTGCCGTTTTTGTAAAAATAGCCCCATAAGTTGGGAAAGCCAGATTAAGGCAAAAACTGGTGAATTTTCCCGGCACAATAATTCAGTTAGCACGAGTTAGTGAGAGTAGTGTGGGTCCCTGGAGTCATTTGTCCATTTGGAGTGCTTGCAGATACTGAACATACCAATAATTCATGTACCTAGTGGTTTCACTAATTACACTGGCAAGGTTGTAGGCCACCTCGCATGCCTTACTTACACTTTGCTGCATTAGAGTGCAGTATCCGAAATGCCCTGAGGGATAAAGTAAATGGTGATTTAAGGCGTTTACTTGCTGATTTTATACAAATTCATTTGCTCTAATATGTTACAAGTTGATCCGGACCCAGCAATTGGGTCTGCCGGTGACTAATACTGCAAAAGTGGCCTAAGCCATGTAAACTATTGAAGAGAAGGATAGTGCGTTAAACCCTGGTTAAACGCAGGGAGGGAGACGGTCGTCCCTTCGGCACTGAATACCTAAATGTTCCGCAATTACTATTGATGATGAAGGTGGTTACAGCAAAAGTATAGGGTGCCGAAGGGGTCCGCTTAGAACGGAACTCCCATGCTGCTGGCTTGGGCTAGTACAGCAGTCAGGATAAAATCATGGCATCGGCTTCCGCTGATGGTTACAGAAATCGGCGCCAAAAATATATGTGAAAATTGACATGTACTCTCTTAAAGCTAATGAATATGCTACACAATACCATTCCCTGTTTAATACCATGTTGGTGACCTCCCCATGATTAATGAAGTGGTAATTATGTTTGTGACTGTGACGTCACGGGGGATGCCACTGCAGTACAAACATAAAATAATAACAATGATGCCTTGTTAGACAGTTTGCTGTGAAAATAGAAAATAATTGCCTTTTCAAGCATTCAACATAATTGCAATTAATGAAATAACTGGAATAATGGTAAACTGAGAATGTATTTCAGTTCCCAATTAATTTCTTAAGTGAAATTAAGTTTCAGTTTTTTTTTCGCCGATAGGCGAGACGAGGTATTCCAGCTTGGGTGAGCTGGACGAGTCCGTCCCTGAAAAGGGTTTGGGTAGCCGCACTCGTCTGGGGTTTAAATAAATGAATGACTCTAATTAATTTGGCTATTGCACTTTGAACACTGTGTACTTCTTCGGGATTTTATTCCCCACTATTTTTCCGCACTTGAGGTCACGTAGCACTATTATTCCGTCCACCAGGCTGGTCGATGTCATGCGGGTTGGAAGGACACCAGGTGTCGGGCCGGAGCTGCGCCGACGTTCCCTCCAATTGCTGGAGCGCCTGACGGCTGTGGCTTTTGGGGGTCACCATGTTGGACTGCTTTTTATTTTGTGCCAAGTGTTACCTAAAGCACGACGGTCACTTGAGTCACATAGTACATGAGGTCGAGGTGGGTGTTTTCTGACATACTCTTGGCAAAGTGTTTACTTCGGCCCAGTGTCGGCTAGGTGGTGTAAGTGACTGCAGAGGTACAAGTGGTCACGAGGGCTCACATGGATGCTTGGTTCACGTCAAACGTGGGGATAACAGTAGTGTAGCAAACATCACTACTGCAGATAACATTACAAATGCTGTAAATAGTTAATTAGGTACGAACACACAGCCAACACTTGAAACAGTAATGCAAGCCACATATGCTCAGTTTCAGCTTCAGACGCAGTTAAATCAGAATTTCGCAAGTTTTAAACTGGAGTTACACTCTAGTGTAGCCATGCTGCAAGTGGAAGTTCGTAAGATGCAAACCACACTAGTTAATCTACAGTCAATCGTGGCAATAATTGCAGCTACTAACAAAGAGCAAGCTACTGAAATTAATCAATTGAGCGATGATTTTGATGGGCTAAAAAGTTATGTGGACGAGTGTATTACTCGTGTAGCAGACAGCACAGACGCACAGTTATGTCTAATTAGAAATGATTAGGGTGACGTCAAGTCTAGTGTCAAGGATATTTCAAGTAAACTTCACACTGAACTAGGAACCACTCATGAAGTAAAAGAGGTACAAATTATTGAAGGTTTGTAGAAATAACAACACTTTTTTTTGTGAAGTGTAGATAGTGTTGTTCCCAAATTTACGTGTATGTGTAGTGGAGGTACTTACGGGCACTTTAAGCACATTAGAAAGAAACTGTAATCACAATCTGTGACAAAAAGCACAAAAGAACTCTTTATTATAACAAAAGACAAGTAAGGGAACAACAACAGAACAAAGAGGTATAAGCATAGACAAATGTACTTAAGACTATACAACTGAGTGACAGTTTGTCTCAACACAAATAACAGGCCTCGAAACATGCATAGGTGAAGTATGAAACATACCTATATCACAAACACCTATTTCAGACACTGTTTTGTCAACAGTCGATCATTAGCTCACTAATTTTGAAAGGCATGTTTAAAACAGACTAAGCCAGTCAGTCTGCTTATCATAATGCGAGGCTTAATTTTGAAAAGCATACTTATGAAGTCAGAGACAAGCCGCACAAATTTCAAACACTTCAACACACTTTCAAGCTGTGGGCAGAGTGAATACCAACTTTCTCAGGCTGTTCGTATGAAAACCCAATTACATATTTGCATAAAATTGAGGAATATGCTAAACTGTTTAACTTATAAGATGATGAATTATTATGTTGCCTTGGGCTAAGCCTCAAATCAACAGTTTTATTTTGGTGGGAGATAACCAAAGAACAATCAAATTCTTTCTCAGATTTTCGAAAATTGTTTGTAGAACAGTATTGAAACCCTAAAATACACGAGAACAGAAGGACTAGGTTCCACCTAGAACAATTTGACCCTAAAAGAGGAAAAACTCTAAAGCAACACTTCTGAGAAACATTAGAGCATACTCGCCATCTAAATGATCCAAAGTGTGACGAGGAGTTCGCAGAAGTTATACTACCGTAATTGCCTCCCTGGTATCAAGACCGATGGGCTGACCATCACTTTTCCACACTCACCGATTTTAGACAACAAATCTTGAAATTTGAACAATACGATAGGCAGAGGTCACAAACTACTCGTGAAGCTGACAGGCAACCTCCAGTCAGGCAGCCACCTCTTTACCAAAGCCCAAAATACAGTTCAATGTAAGATGCTAACAACCAAGAAAATTTTCATAGTACTAACCCCAGGGTACATACATTGCAGTATCACATTGATACCAACATGGCAAATTAAGTCACCAGTCAGTCTCATCAGTTTTCTGATAATAAACATCATCGTAAACAGAAAAAGAATAAAGACAAGAGGTTTTCCTCTGAATACCACAACAGAAAAGGGAAAAATGAGTCAGCAGGAGAAATTAGTCTGACACCCAATGCCTACATTCATGCCGATGGTACAGTATACATGCTAGGAAACCACAAGGAAAATAACAGCAGAACTACTAGGCCTACTTTAGCAGCAACACCTGCAAAACAAAGTGTCTGGCAGTTGTCACCTTTGACAAGGTTATCTAGTGCCTATGGTTAATAACGTATACTCACCCGATTTTAATCAACCTCATAGGCAACCGAATACATGGCAGCATACGAACACTGCTCCTGTATTACACTTGCCAGGTAATGTACAAGAAAATCAGACTCAAGTACATCAAGGTTATTCCGAAAGAAATAAGCCTTTGAACCCTATTGTACCNGTACAATGGTAATGTACAAGAAAATCAGACTCAAGTACATCAAGGTTATTCCGAAAGAAATAAGCCTTTGAACCCTATTGTACCACCATTCCCACCACCTAACACAGGTCAAGGAATACCTAACCTACATTATGTAAATGCTAGGACTACGCAAGAAAATTTCAACTAGCAAGCGCTCGGAGAATATGCTCGAGAGTATACTACCTAAACCTGAAGTGTCGACAACGGAGAATAATCCTGAGGAAATTAGAAAAGAGATCGAAAATTTGGTCAAGACAAGTATTTACACCGCTGCATATGGCAATAAGCAACATTGCAAAATAAGCAAGAAGGCTCATTTTAAAGTAGGAGAATTTGTTCTGATGTACCAATCCTACAAGTTATTTTTGGGCAAATGTAACCAAGAAATTATTTTTACTTTTTGATGGACCTTTTATAGTCACTGCAAGAGTGCAGAGTAATTGCTATGAACTAGCTAGTTTAAATGGAATTTCTGTCGGCAAATACATCACACAGTTGAAGCCTTATAATTTGCCTAATCCAGTCCAAGTTCCATCTGACAGTATTAGTTAAATAATTCCACGATTCAAGTTGGAAAGCTCACACATGTTGCTTGAAATTTTTTTGAGGCATAGATTATATTTTGAAATTAAAATTACCCATTCATGTAGAAGCAATCATCAATATTTGCTGCGGCTAATGTATTATTACAGCGTCATTTATTTAAGGGTATTGTGCCTTATGTATTGTGTTATTTTATTATGTTTATGTTGTCTATGTTTATTGTATATGACGTTAGGGAAGACAGTAGTAGCAAGTCTACTTTACCTGTGTCCACGAAGTCGTAGGTCGCAGTGATTAAGCTTAAGTATATGGGATAAACATTGCTAAGTAAATAACATCTTTGAAACTGCCTATTTTAAAGCAGACCTGAGCTGAATACAACTAGTCTGAATAACTGATGGGAAAATTTACGTCTGCCATACCAAAAGGTATTTTGTAATGCATGGACTGATCCGGCGATAGAGGCGCATAAAAACAATCAATTCAAGGCTACACTTGATATTAAATCACGCCGATAAGGAAAACTCGTAAACAAAGGCCACTCACATCTTACACGCTAAAAGGGTTGCATATATGGAGCTAATTCAATAAATGATAACACATCCCTCACTAGTTACTGAAAGAAAAGCAGTTTTGTACTTACCATTAGTTATAATATTCAGTGTGAAATCCATTATTGCTGATGTTTATAATAAATAGTATATTATAAAAATGGTTGCCTGTAAAGTCGGTTTTACGGGCGAAGATTTTACGTGACAACGTAGTGCTGCGCGCGCGGCAGACCGATCATAGTTGAGTGGGAGAGAGACGCAAGGCATTCGGCGGGCCTCTCTCTCGTTCGGTGACTCATCGTAACGTTACCGAGCGTTACACTTTTTCATAAGTGACTCCCAGCCGCAACCTAATTTAAGACGTTGTCACGTCAATAAACCGTTTTATGGAGAATTCGCAGATATTTCCTCTGTGTTGTCTTCGTCCACACTTCATGATATGATTTACGCATTACAATGGTTGAACTATTGAGTTATATGTGATGTTATTTTCGGTAAATTGTTATCATAGTTGTCTATATTTTATTATAATACATGTTTCTTTATTACATTGTATGTCCATGAAACTGTATTGTTTAATGATTTACCATTTTTATTATTGAATTTCTTCCTAATGAAGCATTGGGTTTTGGAGATTGTGCTCTCACAACACACCAATTAGCGTTTGTTAGCGTCGTCTATCACTGTGATTGTAGAGGAAAGTTATAATTTAGGTGGATGTACCGCATATAAATATTTACACCACCTACACTTCCTCTCACAAATATGATAAATTCTTATGAGCACATCAGCATTCAGAATCTCCAGTGAAGCGACTAAATAAACTGAACAAAGAAATTTTAAACATTTAATACAGCGAATAAACATTTCTTCGTGCTAACTCTTTTAGAAGTGCATAAATATTGCTAGATAAACTTTGTGCAAGCAAGGAAAACTAGTGATTTGCGAACTAACTGCATGTACCAAAAAGTGTTAATGTGCTACAGTGTTCTCGCAATAAACATAAAAATAAACACTGGTGCATTTGACAATCTTTTACATAATTATTAATGCATAGCAGTTAGAAGAAAATTATATTTAAACACTTGTAAGTCAGTGTAGCATCTGTATTTACCACATAAACAATGCGAGAAGAAACGCAAGAAAATAACAGCAGCGAAGGAACGAACCAATAACCACAATGACGATTTCTGGCGGCAGCAGATGGCGAATTTTTATTTCGTTCCTCTTCCCCCTCTAAAAGCATTCGTTCGACGTTCTCTTCATCATCGGATTGTGACGCAATGAATTATGGTTGCTAACCATGATGCACAGCTACCAATTACATCTTATCTTTATTTTGCATTCAAATGTTTTTTCTTTCCTTAACAATGAACTTGATGATTCAAATTAATTATATGATTAGTGATTTAATTATTGAATAGTAATTTATTCTGTTCCTATGCGTATATTGTTTTACTTTTTTATTCTCTTTCCAGCTAAACAGTCTCTTATTTACATAAGTTTATTTGAATTTATGTTAGTTTAACTACTTTTTTATAGTTGAATATCATTACCAGTTATATTTTAACGATGCTGTTCCACCCTTCCAGGAATTCTGTATTATCTTTCAAGCTGAAATTGCAGAGGGGGTAGTTCTGTGATGGTACACACAGTTCAGTATATTTGAATACCTATTTGTTTATTTACACTTAACAAGCTTTGAATTTCTTTGCTTACAATTATCACAACATATTATTCATTGTAAACATTTTTACATACATACCTGTCCTCCACGTCTTTGATGAAGAAGTTGCTGTTGTGTTATGTATCACTGATAACAGTAGACGATTCACAGCTGGCCCAATACTGCCACAGTTGCCTGTTTTGACATGTACATTGCTAATGTGCAGAGTGAACTGTGTGTGAAGCAGTAAAGCCTATCCATTTTCCGTTTGAAAATTGTAACATTTCCTGAGCAGTCGCGAATAGTAACGCGTACGTCGTCTGGCGACTATGTTGAGAAAAATCAGAATATTACACAATATTTTTATTTCGAATAGAAAAAAGGGTTGGCACGAAGACACAGTTCTGAGGATCGTTAGCCGATCGACCACATGGCTGTATCCCCTGACACACAGGGTACAAATTTACAGGAAAATGTCATATATAGCAGGGGTATTTAGGCTCCCCAGCATGCCATAATATTACCTTTTTACCTTATAAATTAAGGATGCACCCTTGAGAAGTCGATGACTTCCTGGATAGGGCCAGGGTCCGGAATACAACACTCAATGAGAACTCACAAGTTTCGGTTAACTCAAGTAGATTGTATTGCCGAACAGTGTACAGAGTTACACATATACAATGCAAATTAAAGCGGACCTGACTGACAAGGCCTACCATTGGCCGTTATTGTACGAAAAGGCCAAGAATGGTGCGAAAACTTACAATAGTAATTAAAACTCCAGTGTCGCTCAATTGAGCTGACGAAGGGGTGCTGCGAAAACACGGAAGACTGTTGGTAAACTTAATAAAAGTTACAGTAAATTACATTAACCTATCAAAAATAAGTGATCACAACAAAGTATGAAAGTCCCCTGCGATGCGACACACGTGCAGCACCTAAGACCCATGGAATCAGACTGCCAGGGGTAACGCATGCGAACCGCATCCTCGCCGAGAGCTCGCTCCTTCCCGCGAGGTATCTTAGTTTTCTGACATCATTACATAAACACGTAAAACATACAGACAATAGGACCCTTCAACATTCGGGATGGACATCCCTTAGCTTGAGGAGAGTTCGGGGTGATTTCCTAAGCACTAATTTAAATACAAAACATGATTATTTGCTGTCTTGCAGAGTACATAGGAAATTTAGATCTGTCAAGTTTTGGGGCACTCTATGACCGGAACAGTCAGGTTAAAAGAAAAACTAATTATTTCCCACATCACTAATTGGGTTGATTAGTCACACAATTGCACCCGGAAAATTATATACAACTCTTCAAATTCCCTAGCCTTGCTACTCTACACCTCATTAAATATGCACATGGCATGAATTTATTCTGCGATTACTTCACAATCCCCTAAGAGCGAATTTCACGAACATTTGCCTGTTNGACCGGAACAGTCAGGTTAAAAGAAAAACTAATTATTTCCCACATCACTAATTGGGTTGATTAGTCACACAATTGTACCCGGAAAATTATATACAACTCTTCAAATTCCCTAGCCTTGCTACTCTACACCTCATTAATTATGCACATGGCATGAATTTATTCTGCGATTACTTCACAATCCCCTAAGAGCGAATTTCACGAACATTTGCCTGTTNTATGCACATGGCATGAATTTATTCTGCGATTACTTCACAATCCCCTAAGAGCGAATTTCACGAACATTTGCCTGTTAGCAATAAATTCTAATGCTATTTAATACACATTCTAACACTTTATTTCTATCCTAATTACATAGATCTCTCTAGGGACACCACAGGCACTCGGTATAGGGTCGTGACCCGTTCCCAAGTGAACGATGCGGAAACGTATCAGGACGCACGTTGTGCGTGTTCCGCGAGACGCAGTGGTGCAGCGACTGTGGGTTGATGATGTGATGACCGCAGCCGTGCCAGACCACGCAGGAGTAGTCCACGTCAATTGAT
The DNA here is from genome assembly GCA_002778355.1 of Clitarchus hookeri. Taxonomy (NCBI): domain Eukaryota; kingdom Metazoa; phylum Arthropoda; class Insecta; order Phasmatodea; family Phasmatidae; genus Clitarchus; species Clitarchus hookeri. Next base: position 873,119 of record NQII01000414.1, read on the forward strand.
TAAATGGTATCTAATTAACACTGAAAAATACACACAAAACTCTTGTGAAGGAAACTAAATTCTGTATATTTTAACGCCTATTTCTTTATTTATACTAACAAGCTAAGAATTTCTTTGTTTATTATTGTCACAACATAATATTTGCTTTGTTTACAATTTTGATCAGGATTCAGATTTTGGAATACCCCCTTTAAATTTATTTAGTTAGTTTTGTCAATTTTAGGAATCACGTNTTTTGATCAGGATTCAGATTTTGGAATACCCCCTTTAAATTTATTTAGTTAGTTTTGTCAATTTTAGGAATCACGTCTCAGTTTTTATAAACCTCAGGCTTGTTCATTGTGTATTATTAGGTGTTAATTATGTCTAATATTTGAGCTGTAAGTTTTATTTTCTCTTAGCACTAGGTATATACTATAGTATTTACCTTTTTAAATTATATTGTTTCAGTTAGTTCCATGCCAAGGAAAATTAATGCTTATATTCTTTTTCAGTGAAAGTTTGTACTTAATTGCAGGTTTTATCCGTGATTTCCAGCTAGAGGAATTTGCTAAAAGCCTTTATTTTAGGACTCTCTATCCGGCCATGCAATGGGGCAGTTCATCCTAACTTAGGTTCAGCAGTCAAGCTAAATCATTTTGTTAGAAGGACTGCTCTACGTAAGGATAGGGTCGCCTGGAGAGGGGCGAAAATTTATAAATGTGCAGGGCGAATTTAAGAAGAGGCCCATAAATGCCAGATATTAATTTTTTGGTGCTTTCGTCGCCGGCGCCTATAGTGTCCAGGGCTGGCGCCATCCATCATGCTACATTATCCATCATGCTACGCCATCCATCATGNCGCCGGCGCCTATAGTGTCCAGGGCTGGCGCCATCCATCATGCTACATTATCCATCATGCTACGCCATCCATCATGCTACGCCATCCATCATACTATGCCATCCATCATGCTTGCCATCCATCATGCTTTGTCTGCTTGACANATCCATCATGCTACGCCATCCATCATACTATGCCATCCATCATGCTTGCCATCCATCATGCTTTGTCTGCTTGACATGTAAGACCGTGAAATTTATTTCAAGTCACCTCAAAATTTTGTTTATTAATTGCAAGTTTCAGTGAAAATCTAAGATTTTGATTTTAAACTTTTATATTTGAAGGAAATATTATTTATCCCTGTCGAATTCACCACATATTTTCGGACATTTTACCAGAATCTGTAATAAATGAGTTTTTGCACTACCGACTCAGCTAGTTAGATTGTAACCATTGGAATGCACGAATTTCTACTTAATGTTTCTGTAACATCATGTTATATAATGAGTTGTTTCACATTTATGAGAGAAATGATGTAAGCAACAATAAATATTNTGTTTCTGTAACATCATGTTATATAATGAGTTGTTTCACATTTATGAGAGAAATGATGTAAGCAACAATAAATATTATTTTTATTTTTATCATTCTAATTAACATAACTGTAGTATCATTTTTTGCATCAAATCTTAACTACAATTATGACGTGTGAATATTGTCTACTGTGCTTGTCAGCTGTCCACAAAATAAATGTTGCACTTGAAATAAGTTGNCAATTATGACGTGTGAATATTGTCTACTGTGCTTGTCAGCTGTCCACAAAATAAATGTTGCACTTGAAATAAGTTGTTTGGTTTTCTCTGTTGTTGTAGTGTGTGGAATATTTCTTCAGTGTTTTATGTCGGTGTAACGTCGTCTCATTCAATGAAGTGTTTGTCTTTATGTTCTACCAATTGTGTCTGCTTATTTAATTATCAGTTTCAATAAGAAATAAATACAAATACATTTCTATACTCCTAAAGAAATATTTGTTAACCAATGTAAAGAAAAATACATTTCTATACTTCGATATCCCTGAATAATTTGGTTGGAAGGACTAGTTCCTACAGTGTAGTAAAGCAGTGAGGGCTATCAGCAAAGGAACGTGCAAGAGATTGCACTGGTTTTATTCACATTATTAGACATTTATACTATGCTCCAATTCAATAATACCTTTTTGAAGCAGACCGGACGCCTTGAGACTGTCGGCAGTTCACAGTCGAAAGCGAGCAAGTACTCGTTAGGGAATATTAATGAAATAAAGCTCATGAGGTGTACGCAGGTCAAGAAGTGGGAGGGGCAGTATTTTTGGGCTCGTGAAGTCAAACCAGTCAAATCATCTGAAACAAAATTTAAAAAGTCTACTGTCCATGATTATTAGTACTAAAAAGGCTTTGCAGAGCATGCAAGATGTTAACACATGCGCAACCTGCTCCCGAAAATACCTGCGTCAGACTGTCGACGATGTTGCTTGCCCATCCTCACCAGAGTAGAAGCAACACCACCGTCGTAGAATAAATGGAACAAAGTGTCCCAGCACCATGATTATAAAAAGTTATGTTGGGATAAAATCCCTTTATTAAGATTGAGTTTGCATGTTCCATAAATGAAAGTACACAAACCCTTGATGATATGCACTGGAGAGCCAAAAGAACTGGTATAGGCGTGCGTTGCAATTAACATAGGTATGGAACCAATCAGAGTAATTCGATGCGGTCGGCAGCGCCTATATAAGAAAACAAGCATCTGGAAAAGTTGCTAGATCGGTTACTTCTGCTACAATGGCAAGTTACCATGATTTAAGCGAGTTTTAACGTGGTGTTATAGTCGGCGCATGAGAGATGAAAAATAGCATCTCCGAGGTAGCGATAAAATTTGGATTTTCGCGTACGACCATTTCACGAGTGTACCATGAATATCGGGAATTCGGTAAAACATCATATCTTCGACATCGCTGCAGCCGGGAAAATATCGTGAAGGAATGGGACAAATGACAACTGACGATAATTATTAAACGTGACATACATGCAACCCTTTCTCAAATTGGCACAAATTTCAATCCTGGGGCATCAACAAGTGCCAGCATACGAACTATTCAACGGACCATCATTGATATGGGGTTTCGGAGCCGAAGACCCGCTCGTGTACCGTTGTTGACTGCACGACACAAAACTTTATGCCTCGCCTGGGCCCGCCAACACTGCCATTGGACTGTTGATGACTGGAAACACGTTGCCTGGTCTGACGAGTCTCGCTTCCAATTGTATCAGGCGGATTGACGTGTACGGGTATGGAGACATCCTGATGAATCCGTGGACCCTACATGTCAACAGGAGACTGTTCAAGCTGGTGGAGACTCTGTCATGGTATGGGGCGCATGCAGTTGGTGTGAAACGGGACCCCTTATACATCTAGATACGACTCTGACTGGTGACAGATATGTAAGCATCCTGTCCGATCAACTGCACCCATTCATGTCCATTGTGTATTCCGATGGACGTGGCCAATTCCAGAAGGACAATGTGACACCCCACACATCGAGAGTTGCTACCGAGTGGCTCCAGGAACACTCTTCTGACTTTAGACACTTCCATTGGCCACCTAAATCATCGGACATGAACATTAGTGAGCATATCTGGGATGCCTTGCAACATGTTGTTCAGAAGAGATCTCCACCACCTCGCACTCTTATGGATTTGTGGACTGCCCTGCACGATTCATGGTGTGAAATGCCTCCTGCATACCTTCAGACATTAGTCTAGTCCATGCCATGTTGTCTTGCGGCACTTCTGCGTGATTGCAGGGGCCCTACACGATATTAGGCAGGTGTACCAGTTTTTTGGCTCTTCAGTTTAATATAAGTAAATTAAAAATTACATAATTATGTGTTGTTAAGTTTTCAGTGTTCAAAAATGCATTTGACTCTTCCCAAGTTCATAAATAATGTATGCTGAAATGACTTACATAACAGACAATTAATAAACCTAAATAAAGACATAAACACTGATATAAGAAGACAACCCTATACATTCGCGTCTTCGATTAGGTTTGTACAGGCGAAGCCCTTTGGACAAGTCGGATGTCGTTACACATACTACAATAGGTAACACAAAATGGCATCGGCTCTTCATAGGCAGCCTGATCAAGGATGCTACAAAGCATGGTGGTGCCTTCATTTGTGCTATGCTCTGAAGGTGTAGTGTTGCATTTAAACACACATATCTGTGACTGATCCATGAGACTGTGCTGGTGTCGCCCATGTGTTTGGATCAAAATGGGATCATTAGCTGACTCGTACAGTGTTGGGCGAATCGAGTGCCTTCTTAATCACCGACAAGATGATGCTGCTGGTGGCCACTCCCGATGTTCTTGTTATCGGCACACTGCTCAGCCGGGGCTCCTTTTGTGACAGCACAATGAACAGTCGTGTGGGTACATTAGGTTTGGCTCATGTCAGTGTTGGTTTGAAATTTAAATCCATGGGGCATTTGCATAACGACATACTAGTCACAAATTCGATGGCACCCTGGTCTCTTCGGGGTATCACACATTAGTAACACAAGTTCGCTGTTTGGCCCAATGTGGTATGCGTCACATCACTGACACGCAGTCCCATGTATGATATGTCAATGGCTTCAAACAGTTGACAGGTTACCGTGGTAACAGGTGCTGGTTGCATTTGCCCAAGCATGAAGGGATCAAGGCTCGGTAGTGGGCTTACACACTTTGTCACATGTATACATCAATTGCATTGGGCATGTATATCATCCTGCATTTATAATGGCAGGAAGGTATTGAGAAGCCATAACGTTATTAGTTGGCTTTCATTAGGGTAGACAGACCATTCCAGCATGCAGCAGCCTCCGCTATATCGCATAGGAAGGGTGACCTTCCCGAGTGGATGGAGGGGTGATGTGCATCATGCATGCTCACATGCATGCCAATGCTGGATCATGTCTGCCAAGATGATAGCAAGGTAGGAAGGATAACGAGGTTATGATGTCACATAGCAGCTGGCTCCATGTTGCTCCATTGTTCCCATGGTGAAATAAAATTTTCCAGATATAATACATCTTTTGGAAAAGGGAAAATAACATTCGGAACAAAAGGAAAATTCCAAGAATGCGAAGTTGTATCCCAAACCCAATTCAAACATGCGGATGCACGAACCACACCATGGCAGGGTCAACTGCTGCTGGAATGCGACCGGTTGGTTGACACGCCTAAACAACCAGAGAAAAACAGAGCGACATCAACCTCAGTGGAAATAAATAGACAGAATCCCTCCGAGAACACATGCCAGGGCATAGTTAAAGAAAATGATGGGGGAGCGAATGGAAGAACAGTGATCAGGAAACCACAGAAGCAACATATAAGTTATGAATTACATGTCTTAGAGCCATAACAGCTGACAGGTATCTACTTATGGGTGTGAATTGCTACGAACATAGATCCAATAGGTAATGTATGTTGACTAGGCCCCAAAGATCAGTGCCATCACTTTGTTTGAAAATTATATTATATACCCTAAGGCAGGGATGCTCAAATGGTCGATCGCGATTGACCGGTCGAACGCGAGAGCTTTAAAAGTCGATCACGGACATATGTCCACATTCCCTCAAGAAATTAAAAATAAGCACCTTCCGTCGGTTACTCGTACGGCGACACTGTAATACGTAATAATAAAATGTAAAATCACGCTGAAAAGAATGCTGCACACCACAGGAGTTGTCAGCGCGGCTTAGTACTGTTTGCTCCCATTGTTTGTAAAGAATGGCTTTCTGGATTAAGAAACCGCCTTGGGAGTTTTATTCCATTTTGGCAAGTTTGCAAGTTTGGTAAAATCAAACAACAATTTTATCTGTCGCCTGGAGTGCTAATCGTTTAGAGGGTACACCTTCGCGCTAATCGTTATGAATATTCTCGCTAGGTCGCACTCTCTTTGAAAAATGGCGGGAACGATTTACAGTATGTAAACATAACCTGATAAAAGTGTACTCGGCATAGTAACACGCGAGTGTGGCCGGAGCTTAATAAAAAAAACATACATAGGTCGTAAAAGCTTACCATCTGTCATTTTAGAGCTAATTTCTACCCCCTTACTTTTTTTTGTCAATCGCTTACCCCCTCCCCCTCCACTTGCTTCTTTTGAGGTCGATCGCTGATTGTACAAGTCTGAGCACCCCTGCCCTAAGGGATCAAAGATGTGAACAGTGACCTACAGATGAAATGATGTCATGTGCAACCCTGCAAATTACATAACCAGATTTAAATTGTTTTAAAATTAAGAGCATGGCTTCAAGGTTAAAAATTAAGACAGGTTGTAATTACATATTAGAGAATTTTATTGGCTGTTTTTCTGTTTTATTAGCATGTAAGTTTTGTTCCTAGGCAAGTTTTCGTGGGAATAATTAATGGTCGTTGGGTGTATCCGATGCATCCATGCTGTTTGAGCAGTCTTGAATGAAGCAAGGCAGGGATCTGTCTCGTCGCATCCCATGAGCGAGCATCATCTTTTGTGTTATCTGATCTTCGTAATTCGGTGCTTTCTACCTTGTATCTGGAGATGTAAGTAAATGTAATTTTTTCCATCCCCTAGCATCCCAACCGCACCCATGTTGGCATTGTGCCGCAGGGACTGTAACATAAACACTTCGAACAAGGCTCACTCCCCTTGCATTTTTTATTGCGAAAAGACAACAGCAGACAGCCTAAAACTTTGTTTCTTCGATACATTAGTGTGTGCTTTAGGTGTGTTTTATTTATTAACGTAACTATCGAGGCGTGTGTATTACTATGTAGTGTTGGAGCCAATGCATGTGTGTAACTTGACATTGGTGATTGTGGAGACGATGATGATTACATCATGTGGTCACAGTAGGCCATGTAAGTATCTGGAGGTAAAACACTCACCATTACAGAGGTGTCTTGCAGATACCTTAACGGCTGCTCTGATGTTGTGGTGGATTGTGGTCGATAACCAGGTGGCTCAGACTCCCCTGGTATTCCTTTACTTTGATGATGAAGTAGTAGTTGTGCACTTTTGGCTACTAGCAGTGGGCAGTCTGTGGTCGGCCTAATACTGCCGCGGGTGCCTGTTGTGAGGCGGAAGTTAGGTTGATACTGTCGTTGAGTTAAATGCGGAGATGTGAGTCCATTTCACACATACTTTACACAATGATGGAAGGCACACATTTAGTAATTAACACTGAAAAAAAAAGAAACTTGAGTGAGCTAGATAGTGGGTCCAGCTCCCAAAATGCCGATAAGCAGCCAGACCTGAAATCAAAAGCGATGAAGTGAAGTTTCATGTAGTTTTATTCTGCCTTGGCACAGTCTTGTACAAAACTATGTTGCCTGTGTAGTTTGAAGTGGATCTGACGCACAAAAGCCTGTCGGTGGCCAGCACTGGAAAATGAGCAAGTGCTATAACACGTACATTGAAGTTATAAGCTCCTGGGGCTAAATGAGACTACAAGAGGTGGAGTGGCACTCCCCCAGACTGAAAAACGTTACACTGTTAAATGTTACAAAACAAAATGGGAAAAACTATTGTCTGTTGTGGTGAATGCAAAGTTTTTGATGTGTCCGGTATTCGCTGACCTTGCATCCTACTCCGATAGATGTCCGCTCCAGACTAAATGGCTTCTGGGGTCTTTCTGGCTACTAGCCGGGAAGATGCCGGAAGTATAAAAAATGTATTGATGATAGTGTTTGAACAAAGTGTTATGGCCCATAAATTATATGCTTGTAGGAGGGGAAAACTCCCTTAGCTAACTTGAATTGCACAGGTTCCATAACACAAGATACTTAACCCTTATTTCATAAAATTACAATAAAAATGTATGATGACACAATTTTTGTGCCATTAAGTTTAAGGTGGCTGTTTGCCCACTGAGTGCCTGTCCCAGTCCGTATACATTCATCTGTTGCACATTATAACATAAACTCTCTTCGTTTTATGTTGCTCTCATTACAATTTATTAATACAAAAGCACCTGGTCACATGATCTCACTGGGGTCTTGACTTACATTTTCAAGGGTGAAGCCTGGGGTCAAGTCGGAAGTCGTTGCACACAACTATTGACATAGCTTTGGTTATGTTCCAAACTCCGTGTGCTTGAAGTATACATTTAGACCAAATAATAATTGACTTAGACTCTTCTTTTTCGGAACACTGGTTTTCGCTATATTTAGGTGTCACACAATGGCATCGGCTAATCGTACATGCTGTGATCAAGGGCAATACGATGCCTGGAGTTGCCTTTATGTGCGCTATGCTCTGACAACATAGTATTGCATTGGCGCACACAGCCTGGTCGGTTGGGATCCAAACTCCGGGACTGTCTTGGTATAGCCCAAATGGTCCGATCAAAATAGGACCGTTAGCTGGCTCGTGCAGTGTTGGACGAAGTGGGTACTTTCCCAAACACCGACGAGAATACGGCAACTAATGGCCACGCCCGATGTTCTTGGCTTTGACATGGTGCTCAGCCGGGGAAACAGGTGTTTATTACAGTGCAATGAATGATCCTGAGGTCTGTTAAGTTGTGATCATATCATTTGTACTTTCATGTTATGTGGTAGTAAACCACAGCACTTACAAACCAACCAGTATTACGAGTCACTCATTTATTTGTGATAACTAGCCTGTTGCCTTTCAGTCTTAGGGCATTTGTGTTTCCCATGGCCAAACAACAGGATATAGCGAGCAAGTAGGTTCTCTGATGCCTAAATGCCTGGAGACGAGTATCACCTGCCTTGGCACTCATATCGCTGAGTGACACCCATCAATGTATTTTGCATCTCTATTATCGATTCTCATCCTCTTTGTAATGTTTTCCCTGGTGGCGACTGGGTGGACGATGAAAAACATTGCGATTTTGGCTAGGTTGGCCGAAAGAAGTGGTTTTAACATAATAAAATTAGGAATATAGGAATCATGATAAATAAATGTGCTACACCTGTAACAATTGAAAGGGGGTTATTCCCGGGTTTTCAGGCATCAGACTGAAAATTTTGTTCACACACTTGGACAAGCCTCTTGATGGGAGTCAAGTGGCATTGGACTTTAGTACAGAAAAATGGATATAGGAAATTACCACACTAGTTGGGTGTCACTTGGAGGGAGATAAGTGTCGCAGGAAATGGATTATGCAGTCAAACATTTTAGATAATGAATTGCCACACAGAATGGTGACTCATGATGTGGATTGTGTCTTCAGGGGCGGAAAGCAGACAAATTGTGGACGAGATGGGAAGTATGAGTTTTGATGTGAGCTATTTAGCTGTACAGAATGGAATGGTTTTGGGAAGTGGGTTGTTCACACATGTATCTGTCTCCTGAAGTTCCTGATGACTGTAGATGACGATCATTGTGGCTGCTTCCTGAAGTTCCCAGTGACTGTAGATGGTGATCGTTGTAGGTGTAGTCTGACGTGAACCAAGAGTCCACGAGTTCCTTGTACCCACTCTGACTGCCACAGTCACAACAACTACACCACCTACACTGGGCCACACCAACTACATCAGGCCAACAGTGCGTAGTGCGGGTCGACAAGAACGGAACTTGCACCTTCTTGCCGACAAGGATTACGCAACTCAAGAGACCGCCCTACTCATGTATTACAAGAGTTAACTCTTTTAATAAGTAGGTAGGTGATCCGAAACGGTGTTTACCCCAAAGCCACAGCCATTGGGCGCACTGGCAATTGCTAGTTGCATCCTCGCAGCTCGCGCAGCTGAATACAACGCAATGCACCAACAGGTGACATTAACTGGCTGGTAAGCCAGAGCTGAAGAGATAGGTTCCCCGAAGTGTCGTCCAGTGGTGTACAGAATTTTTACAAACATATTGAACACAGTCACCGCATTCACAGCTACAGTCAGGAGTGTTTTTCATTGTATAAATGGCAATCAAGCATGGCATTCCACACACCTTTGCTCAAGTGGACTCGTCCATCCCTTCCGGAGACAGCAACCTGGCAACACTGTAGCCAGTGTAATTCAAACGCATCATCGGAAGCGAGATGAAAACACTTTTATGAGAAAATATAATAACTTATTTAAGGTGTATTTATTTAAGAGTAAATATGTTTTCTAAAATTGAGATTGCCTTTAAAGGCCTACAGAATTATAACAAATAATTTATTGTGGCGACATCTCCATCAACTTGACAACTTAAACATTAACATGCATTAGTTAATAAATGGAGATGTCACCTATGTGTTTAATTTAATTCATACAAAGTTTTACCTTTATAATCATATAACAGAGTGTTCATGTTATGTTTCATTGTTCGGCATTTGATGTTGGCTCTCGTCACTTGTGACGACAGCGGACAGGACTTGCCCAGTTCGTCTCAGCACCCGGACAATACCGGCGGCGTTGGTCGCCTGCTCCGCGAGCCCCCTCAGTACTTGCATATAGGCTGCAATCATTTAACTGCAATAGTAATATATTTGTCACCAAAACATTTGTATTATCTTTAATGTACTAAGGGGAGAGCCAACCACCCTCTCACTGGAGAGTTTAACGCAATCGCATATCAATATAAGACCACGTGTTTTTCGCCGCTTAAGTGCTGGGTCCACTATCATTCATCATTCACACATTATTCACCGGTAGCAAGGACAGTGAATAAACCGCTCAACAATGTTAAATCAGTGTAAATTCATTGTAGGGCATCCTTTGTAGCATGACCCACATTTCGTTAGCATAATTCAGGCGTACGAGACGGCCTACATTATCGTCATCAGATATAAAAAGTGCAACCGTAAGTAAGCGACTCCCATTAACAAACTGACGGAGAATTACCAGAGTCCCGATGGGCCGTCGACCGGACGACCACTGAGCTATGGTGCTGGGCAATATAACATCCAACCAGCCCTGGGTAACCTCAACGACATCAAAATGGCACACCAACTAAGGGGCAGTTCATCAAGCCACCCTTGTCCAACGACAAAAATGGCATTACCATCTTACAGAATGAGGAACACCAAATCGTGAGTAAAGTTCGTCGAAATCATCATGTCACAAACATTTATCACCTTCATAAATTACGCTCATTCGCCACGTTTTTTTATTGATTTCTATAGACCCCTCTAGCGTGGAGGACATGCTAACTTAAGCCGCGCGAAAAGGCGCGAAAAATTACATTTCTATGCCAAGCATGCACAAGTAACAGCAAGCCAGTTAAATTAAACTCAATTCAGGAGTGTTATGAAGTTTCAATGTAAAATGCTGAATGCTAAAAGAACTGATAATAATTTTTAAATAGATAGCACAACACATCACTAAAAACACGTGGCTTTGTTTACGCCATCACGAGTTATTTTATTCTTTACGCATCCTGTAAAATTTCAAACATTTTTTTTTATGTGAGTTCTAGAGTAGGGTATGTCCGGATGGATACGTGTCTTCGGACCCCTATCAATTACGGTACTGATGGATGTAAATCCGAGTGCAGATCTAACACGTATCCACGGTCGTGCGCTGTCAGTGCTGGTGGAGTGGAAATGAATTAATGGGACGCATGTGAGTGAGTGAGTGATGAGTGAAGAAAATGTGCACTGCCAGTGCTGAAAACAAAACAGACCGCAGCGGGTGAATTGGAGCGGTTCGCATTTCGCGCTTTTTTTGTTTTCTATCAAACTTTTATCATTATACCTCCGACCATAATTTGGAATTTATGTTTTGATGTGTTTTTTAATTGTTATTTACTGTGCGATTGTATTATAGTTCCGTCTAAAGGAAAGCTTATTAATGAAAACATATTTCTTAGTCACTAAGTCGTAAATAATTACTATAACTGTCAAATGCGTATTGTTGCATATGGGTAATTAAAACATGGTATTACTGTTTTGTTGATCTGGTTCTGGTGTATTTTATGGTTTGGTTTTAAAGTGCGTTTTATGTACTAAATAGAAATAGACTGTTTCAAATATTTTTATGTTTTATAGCATTTATCATTATTACATTTTTTTTAAACTGCTAATAAGACTTTTACTTACATTTGTAAAAAGTGTGCATGCATACTGCTTGTTTAAGAATGGCTTGTTTTGTTTTAAATTTTCACTATGCCACCGCCAAAGAATAGTGAAGTGTGGAACCATTTCACAAGCCTAGAAAAAAAAGCTAAATGTCTTTATTACTCTTTAAATCTTGCTTACACACCAAGCAATGGGATGGGAAATCTTGTTCGACATATGAAGAGAAAACACAACAATATTCTTATACACTGTGAAAGACTTGAAATAAACTTACCTACGACTGAAGTAATTACCATTAGCAGTACTAATACCGATAATACTAACACCTATTAAGCAGAATCGTCACCCTCAGCAGCAGTACAGCCATCTACAGCACCCCAAGAACCCCAAGCAGTACATCAATCATCAAATTTAATTACAAATTATCCTACTAATACAAGACCCTTACCGATTCATCGTTCCAAACAAATTGATAATAAATTACTTAGAATGATTGTAAAAGAGTACCTTCCATTTAAAATTCTAGAAGATTCTGAGTTCCGAAATCTAATTAATTTACTTTGTCCAACATATAAGATTCTAACAAGAAAAACAATATCTTGCAGTTTGTTTCCAGCCATCCACAACGTATTAAAGGAACAAATTCAAGCTTTGTTGAAGCCAGGAACTGCTGTATGCTTAACAGGTGATGGATGGACTTCTCAGAACAACCAGCATCACTTCTATGCCATCACAGCCTATTCTATTGTATAAAATACTACATTGCAAAATGTTCTTTTGGATTGCATTCATTATCAAGATCGACACACAGTTGACAATATATCTAATATATTAAATGATTAATGTCTGAATGCAATTGACTACATAATGTAGCAGTCATGGCCACTGATAATGCCAGCAATATGTTAAAAGCTGTAAGAAATCTAGGTTGGCGGCAAGTGAGGTGTATGTCCCACTCCTTAAATTTGGCAGTTAGTAGTGGTCTGCAACAGCAAGAAATTTAGTCTATTATTATAACAGTTAAAAATATTGTAGAATATTTCAATCGAAGTTATTATGCCTTATCAAAGCTAGAGGATAATATAAAAAAAATCTTCCCGCTGTTAAAACTAAAACAGGACAGTGTGACTCGCTGGAATTCCACACATGATATGCTTATCANAAAAAAATCTTCCCGCTGTTAAAACTAAAACAGGACAGTGTGACTCGCTGGAATTCCACACATGATATGCTTATCAGATTTCATACAGTAAAAAATGCAATAATAACTACTCTAGCCATTTAACACCCAAAGTTGAATAATTTGTATGTTGAGTGGGAAATTATTGCCAAATGTGCAAAAAAATTACACATTTTCAAAATTGTTACCGAGCCTTTTTGCTCAGAGAAACACATTTCTCTATCAAAACTACCCGTTTATGTTTCTGCCATGGTTGGCAATTTAAATTATTGAATAACACAACAAAACATAAGCTGTATAAAAGAACTATTAGACACCATTAAGCGCTAGATTTATGAAAGGTTTGGTGACGTCGAAACTCACGAATTAACTTCTCAAGCGACGCTGCTAGATCCAAGGATAAAATCACATGGCCTATCTCTCAGAAATTCAGAAAACGCTATAGCTGACCTGAAGCAGATGTGTGCAAGAATCAAGATAAATACAGATCAAGATGTAAAAAGAAACAACGAAGATGTAAATAGAAACAATGAAGAGTCTTACTCGGATCAACATAAATCTCAGTTTTTGCTTTGGGGAAAATTTGACGAAAAAGTTAAGAATTTGATCGCTCCACGAAATCCTACTGCATCAAGCATTATAGAAGTAGATAAATACCTAAATGAAGTATTGCTTGCTAGGACTGAAGATTCTCTTATCTGGTGGAAACAAAGAAAGGATATTTATTCACGACTATATAAACTGATGCTGAAACAGCTATGTATGACCGCCACCCCCATGCTGTGTGAAAGATTTTTTTCCAAGATGGGCCAAATAATTAATGATCGATGGAGCAGACNATGACCGCCACCCCCATGCTGTGTGAAAGATTTTTTTCCAAGATGGGCCAAATAATTAATGATCGATGGAGCAGATTGAAGACTGAAAAATCCTCCAAAATAATATTTTTCGCTCACAATTTAAAATAATGAATTTGTACATTTGGTTTTTTTTTATTACATTCACAAGAAAAAGATTGTTAAGTTGGTCGCCCGCTCCGCGAGCCCCCTCAGTGCCATCATTTAGGCTGCAATCATTTCACTACAATAGTTATATATTAGTCAACTGGAAATTTTTTATTACCTTTACTGTACCGAGGAAAGAGTCAACCGCCCTCTCACTGGAGTGTTTAATGCAATCGCGTCTCAATATAAGACCACATGTTTTTCACTGCTTAAGTGCTGGGTCCATTATCATGCATCATTCACGCATTATTCACCTGTAGCAAGGACAGTGAATAAACCACTCAACCAAGTGAAATCAGATTCAATTCAATGTAGAGCATCCTTTGTAGCTTCACCGTCATTCTGTTAGCATAGTTCAGGCGTATGAGATGGCCTACATTATCGCCATCAGATATAAAAAGTGCAACCATAAATAAGCAACACCCATCAACAAACTGATGGAGAATAACCAGGGTCCCCGTGGGCCATCGATCGGACGACCCTCATCATTAGCTCACCACTGAGTTATGGCGCTGGGCAATATAACATCCAACAAGCCCTGGGTATCTTCAAAGATGTCATGTACTTTTCAGCCTACCTGTCGAGGGTGTTGGCCCTCTTGTGGTGCAAGTGATATGAAATTATTTAGGGTCACTTCACATGACTATAAAATACAATAATTTAGATGATAAATACCATGATAAATTATGTCATAATACTCAAGTGCAAATACAGGAAACACTGCAAACTAGGTGCAGCACCCTACAAGGATATGAAGTGGACTGAAACATGAAGAAAAAACATCAAGTTTGTATGTGTTTACTTCACACATAGGATCCTGTTACAAAGCACTGAAATTGGTTCAACACTTCTAGCTTGTTGCCAGCCGAAACAGGAACTGCTGAGCATGGAGTTCAATCTGATAAAAACATACATGGAAAATATATGTCCCAGGGCATGGATGATCCACAATGGTTTGAGAAGGTACTAATTCCCTTCTTTTACAACTGCTTATCATGGTGGAAGACTGCTCGAGACTCGAGCAGACTGACGCAAAATTTAACCAACACATTAACAAAAGGTTATACTATAAAAATAATAACATGAAAAGCACTAAAATAACCTACAGATAAAAAAGTTTTAAATATTCTCCCAGTTCCATGAATTTATCAGGTGTACAACTATGCTTCCACCGTTTTTCGATCGATAGATGCAGTGGTAAGTGCTGATGGAAATATGTAGATTAATAATGTCACACAGTAAGCTTGGGCATTTCTCAACATAACCACATCACCACATTAGTGAATTTGTGTTTGCATCATAAATTTATTCTCGAGTGAAGATGTCAGTTTTCGAGCCAAATGCTTGGCATGTGCGGGAATTGTTGATTTTCTGCTTCCATTTCAAGAAAACGTATGGTGAGGCTGCTCTTAGTGAATGAATGTGTCGTGAGTTCTTTCAACACTTTAGGAATGGTGATTTTGATGCCTAGGACTGGCATGGCGGTGGAAGAGAGAAATGTTTCGAAGATTCCGAAATGCAGGCTTTCTCGTGCCAAACGCAAGAAGAATTGATAGAATCATTGGGAGTAATGCAACAAGTCATTTCAAAATGCCTCAAAGCCATGGGAATGATTCAGAAGCAAGGAAATTGGGTTCTGTACGAGTTGCAACAGAGAGATGTTAAACGGCGTTTATTTGCTTGTGATCAACTGTTTCAAAGACAGAATCGGAAGGGGTTTCAACATTGCATTGTGACCGGCGACTACGATAATCCCAAGTGCAGAAAACCATGGGGAATGCCCGGACATGCCTCCATGTCGATGGCCAGACCGAATATGCACTGCGCCAAGGTCACCTCGGTGTGGAATCTTATGCGCTGTTGAAACCGAGTGAAAACATACCATGAAATCGGTATCGAACGCAATTGATGTGTTTGAGCCGAGTTTTGAAGGAGAAACGGCCACAGTACAAAGAGAGACACGACAAAGTTGTCCTCCAGCATGACAATGCTCGGCCACATGTTGCAAGACCGGTCAAGGCATACATGGTAATGCTGAAATGGGAGGTCTTACCCCACCCGCTGTACTCTCCATACGTTGCTCCTTCCAGCTACCATTTGTTTCGATCGATGGCACACGGCCTGGCCGACCAGCATTTCCGCTCGTATGAAGGAGTCAAAAAATGGATTGATTAGTGGGTCGCCTCAAAAACGCACCGTTTTTTCGATATGGTATCCTAAAATTGCCAGAAAGATGAGACAAAGTAGTGGTTAGCTACAATAAGTACTTTTAATCATAAATATCTTATCTCATTGTTACAATAAAGCCTCAAATGTTGGGGGGGAAATGGTGGAAGCAAGGTTGTACACCTGATACAAATAGAGAACTACATTAAATGTAAAGAGTGACATTGGTAAATTCAGCATAAATTCGGATTATCATAAATACTCTACTAGATATCATCACTTACTAAACATTCCTATTTTGATACCAGAATACCAATCTATATTTCCCTGTGTTCCAGAAAGATGGATGCCATCTAATGGACGGAAGGTTTTACCAGTGCCCTCTCTGCTCTGCGGCTGGTTTGCTATGCCCTACCATATAGACACTTCTTCTTTCGAGGTGTGTCCATGGCTATAATTGCACCTTGGCACCAGACATCCATGCTCAGCCACGATGCATGTGCCCAAATTTTGACCATTCAATCCGACCTAAGGCATGTATGACTTGCCCTGAAATGCATCCCACTCTCCAATTGTCTTAGCTACTAACATGAATGCCGGATGGCCCACAGAACTGTACAGGGGCTCACATTAGCATTGCAGAATTGGGGACTAGCCAATTAATTAAAATAATTTAAAAAATCACAAAGATAATATTAAGAGAACATACAAAACTGCTGCTAGAGCAAATGTTTTCTGTAATGGTGTAAAATTTTACAATACTTTTCCTAATCGCATAAAGACATGCTGATTATATGATTAAACTAAAGCAACTTCAAACAATTGTTTCTAGATGTTTCTTGATGAATTTATAGACTGTTGCAATGAGCGTTTATATGTACTGTCTAACTGATTGTACCTACAATCGTTATGTTGTGTATGTACCTTATGTGTTATGGTCCACTCGATTTATTTTTTCGTTTAATTGGTTTGGTTTCCGTATCCTGTTAATAGCATGTAAAATAATTATGTTATTCTGTCCCACTTGTAAACTTTGACTTGGTCTTTAACATATTATATGTTCTGGTGGCTACTGATAAATAAATTTAATAAAAGAAGATAAGGTTTTTTTATACATATGGAAAGTGTAGGCACTTCTCTCGTCGTTTATTCTTAATTGTATAATGTCCTTATTTGCATCGATTGATCCTATAGCATGTCAGAAACACTTAGGGGAGGAGTAATGTCCATACATACACTTCAATTATTAACAATTAATTTATAAATAAAATCGCAATTCGTCAAAAATTTTTTTGCATATAAATCAACATAAGCATATTATACTTAGTGAGAGCTGACTACTTAAAATGATTATTAATATTCATTTACATAATAAATTACATTAGATATTAAAAACAATTTGACCTTAAAGAATTTAAAAACATTTATTGCAAGGAAGTGTAATCCTTTTTTATAAATTGTAAGAGAAGCAGGTGGAGTATGTAATTTCCCTACAAATCGTGTTTTTATTTATGAATCGCATTATTAGGAAGAAATTTATTTTGGCTATCAGAAACATTTGAAAGAACTTCATAAATATATTGACCTGTTAAGGTAAGTAATTTCTCCTTTTTGAAGAGTTGTCTACATGATTCCCTTTGATATATATTACATAGTATCCTTATGGCCCACTTTTAAAGAAGAAACACTTTACCACTGTCCGTCGAAGAACACCTAAATTAAACTCCATATAACAATATGGAGTTAAAGTACTCTAAATATATTTGCTTGAGGGATGATTCAGATATTAATAATGACAGGTGTCTCAGAGGAAAACAGGCTGTACGAAGTATATTAGTTATATAACTGATATGGTTTTTCAAAATTTAAATGATTATCGCAATATACTTACATATAAACTTAGCGAAAGTTACATTTGATAAATTATTATCATTATAACTTATCGGTACATACGAACTAATCTTGTTTACTTAAAGATATTCCATATAACCTGTGTTTTCATTGTTAATAAACAACACATTTGCCGAGAACCAGTCCATTAATTTCAGAGATGTTAATTGAGAGTTAATTTTAAGTTGTTCACGAGATTTTGCTCTTAACAAAAGGCTTGTGTCATCAGCAAACAAAACAGTATTTGTATCAGACTGTAAGAAGTTTGGTTGAAAATGTATAAATAGTAAGAAAAACAGAGGCTCCAAAACAGGACCTTGTGGTTCACCATGTTTTATACTTATTTGAGAAGATAAAGAATCTTCAATTTTTATTAAATTTTTAACAATTATAATTTGAAATTTTTACAAAAAATATCTGTTTAAATATTAAAATTAATTTCACCATTGATACCATAAAAAGACAATTTTTATAGCAATATATCACAATTAACACAATTGAATGGTTTACTTAGTAAGCTCACAAAAGATATCCACAATACCTTATTTCTTTAGGCTGTGCTACATGCACCGTAACGTTCCCGTATGANGCACCTTCTTGCCGACAAGGATTACGCAACTCAAGAGACCACCCTACTCATGTATTACAAGAGGTAACTCTTTTAATAAGTAGGTAGGTTATCCGAAACGATGTTTACCCCAAAGCCACAGCCATTGGGCGCACTGGCAATTGGTAGTTGCGTCCTCGCAGCTCGCGCAGCTGAATACAACGCAATGCACCACCAGGTGACGTTAACTGGCTGGTAGGCCAGAGCTGAAGAGATAGGTTCCCCGAAGTGTCGTCCAGTGGTGTACAGAATCTTCACAAACATATTGAACACAGTCACCGCATTCACAGCTACAGTCAGGGGTGTTTTTCATTGTATAAATGACAATCAAGCATGACATTCCACACCCCTTTGCCCAGGTGGACTCGTCCATCCCTTTAGGAGACAGCAACCTGGCAACGCTGTAGCCAGTATAATTCAAACACGTCATCAGAAGTGAGATGCAACCACTT
Organism: Clitarchus hookeri; assembly: GCA_002778355.1. NCBI lineage: Eukaryota > Metazoa > Arthropoda > Insecta > Phasmatodea > Phasmatidae > Clitarchus > Clitarchus hookeri. The sequence goes on from NQII01000414.1 coordinate 892,267, forward strand.
TTATGAGAAAATGTAATAACTTATTTAAGGTGTATTTATATAAGAGTTATTAAGTTTTCTAAAATTGAGATTGCCTTTAAAGGCCTAAAGCATTATAACAAATCATGTAGTGTGGTGATGTTTCCGCCAACTAACAACTTCAGCATTAACATACATTTTTTAATAAACCGTGTGTCACCAATGCATTAAATTTAATTCATACAATTTTTACCACCCACAATCTTATCACAGAGTGCTCATGTTATAATTCATCATTCACAGTTTACTTCGGTTCTCGCCACTCATGACGAAAGCCGATGCCATTCACCCCAGTTTGTCTCAGCAACCAGATAAAAACCAATGGCGTTGGTCGCCCGCTCCGCGAGCCCCCTCAGTGCCATCATTTAGGCTGCAATCATTTCACTACAATAGTTATATATTNGTTGGTCGCCCGCTCCGCGAGCCCCCTCAGTGCCATCATTTAGGCTGCAATCATTTCACTACAATAGTTATATATTAGTCAACTGGAAATTTTTTATTACCTTTACTGTACCGAGGAAAGAGTCAACCGCCCTCTCACTGGAGTGTTTAATGCAATCGCGTCTCAATATAAGACCACATGTTTTTCACTGCTTAAGTGCTGGGTCCATTATCATGCATCATTCACGCATTATTCACCTGTAGCAAGGACAGTGAATAAACCACTCAACCAAGTGAAATCAGATTCAATTCAATGTAGAGCATCCTTTGTAGCTTCACCGTCATTCTGTTAGCATAGTTCAGGCGTATGAGATGGCCTACATTATCGCCATCAGATATAAAAAGTGCAACCATAAATAAGCAACACCCATCAACAAACTGATGGAGAATAACCAGGGTCCCCGTGGGCCATCGATCGGACGACCCTCATCATTAGCTCACCACTGAGTTATGGCGCTGGGCAATATAACATCCAACAAGCCCTGGGTATCTTCAAAGATGTCATGTACTTTTCAGCCTACCTGTCGAGGGTGTTGGCCCTCTTGTGGTGCAAGTGATATGAAATTATTTAGGGTCACTTCACATGACTATAAAATACAATAATTTAGATGATAAATACCATGATAAATTATGTCATAATACTCAAGTGCAAATACAGGAAACACTGCAAACTAGGTGCAGCACCCTACAAGGATATGAAGTGGACTGAAACATGAAGAAAAAACATCAAGTTTGTATGTGTTTACTTCACACATAGGATCCTGTTACAAAGCACTGAAATTGGTTCAACACTTCTAGCTTGTTGCCAGCCGAAACAGGAACTGCTGAGCATGGAGTTCAATCTGATAAAAACATACATGGAAAATATATGTCCCAGGGCATGGATGATCCACAATGGTTTGAGAAGGTACTAATTCCCTTCTTTTACAACTGCTTATCATGGTGGAAGACTGCTCGAGACTCGAGCAGACTGACGCAAAATTTAACCAACACATTAACAAAAGGTTATACTATAAAAATAATAACATGAAAAGCACTAAAATAACCTACAGATAAAAAAGTTTTAAATATTCTCCCAGTTCCATGAATTTATCAGGTGTACAACTATGCTTCCACCGTTTTTCGATCGATAGATGCAGTGGTAAGTGCTGATGGAAATATGTAGATTAATAATGTCACACAGTAAGCTTGGGCATTTCTCAACATAACCACATCACCACATTAGTGAATTTGTGTTTGCATCATAAATTTATTCTCGAGTGAAGATGTCAGTTTTCGAGCCAAATGCTTGGCATGTGCGGGAATTGTTGATTTTCTGCTTCCATTTCAAGAAAACGTATGGTGAGGCTGCTCTTAGTGAATGAATGTGTCGTGAGTTCTTTCAACACTTTAGGAATGGTGATTTTGATGCCTAGGACTGGCATGGCGGTGGAAGAGAGAAATGTTTCGAAGATTCCGAAATGCAGGCTTTCTCGTGCCAAACGCAAGAAGAATTGATAGAATCATTGGGAGTAATGCAACAAGTCATTTCAAAATGCCTCAAAGCCATGGGAATGATTCAGAAGCAAGGAAATTGGGTTCTGTACGAGTTGCAACAGAGAGATGTTAAACGGCGTTTATTTGCTTGTGATCAACTGTTTCAAAGACAGAATCGGAAGGGGTTTCAACATTGCATTGTGACCGGCGACTACGATAATCCCAAGTGCAGAAAACCATGGGGAATGCCCGGACATGCCTCCATGTCGATGGCCAGACCGAATATGCACTGCGCCAAGGTCACCTCGGTGTGGAATCTTATGCGCTGTTGAAACCGAGTGAAAACATACCATGAAATCGGTATCGAACGCAATTGATGTGTTTGAGCCGAGTTTTGAAGGAGAAACGGCCACAGTACAAAGAGAGACACGACAAAGTTGTCCTCCAGCATGACAATGCTCGGCCACATGTTGCAAGACCGGTCAAGGCATACATGGTAATGCTGAAATGGGAGGTCTTACCCCACCCGCTGTACTCTCCATACGTTGCTCCTTCCAGCTACCATTTGTTTCGATCGATGGCACACGGCCTGGCCGACCAGCATTTCCGCTCGTATGAAGGAGTCAAAAAATGGATTGATTAGTGGGTCGCCTCAAAAACGCACCGTTTTTTCGATATGGTATCCTAAAATTGCCAGAAAGATGAGACAAAGTAGTGGTTAGCTACAATAAGTACTTTTAATCATAAATATCTTATCTCATTGTTACAATAAAGCCTCAAATGTTGGGGGGGAAATGGTGGAAGCAAGGTTGTACACCTGATACAAATAGAGAACTACATTAAATGTAAAGAGTGACATTGGTAAATTCAGCATAAATTCGGATTATCATAAATACTCTACTAGATATCATCACTTACTAAACATTCCTATTTTGATACCAGAATACCAATCTATATTTCCCTGTGTTCCAGAAAGATGGATGCCATCTAATGGACGGAAGGTTTTACCAGTGCCCTCTCTGCTCTGCGGCTGGTTTGCTATGCCCTACCATATAGACACTTCTTCTTTCGAGGTGTGTCCATGGCTATAATTGCACCTTGGCACCAGACATCCATGCTCAGCCACGATGCATGTGCCCAAATTTTGACCATTCAATCCGACCTAAGGCATGTATGACTTGCCCTGAAATGCATCCCACTCTCCAATTGTCTTAGCTACTAACATGAATGCCGGATGGCCCACAGAACTGTACAGGGGCTCACATTAGCATTGCAGAATTGGGGACTAGCCAATTAATTAAAATAATTTAAAAAATCACAAAGATAATATTAAGAGAACATACAAAACTGCTGCTAGAGCAAATGTTTTCTGTAATGGTGTAAAATTTTACAATACTTTTCCTAATCGCATAAAGACATGCTGATTATATGATTAAACTAAAGCAACTTCAAACAATTGTTTCTAGATGTTTCTTGATGAATTTATAGACTGTTGCAATGAGCGTTTATATGTACTGTCTAACTGATTGTACCTACAATCGTTATGTTGTGTATGTACCTTATGTGTTATGGTCCACTCGATTTATTTTTTCGTTTAATTGGTTTGGTTTCCGTATCCTGTTAATAGCATGTAAAATAATTATGTTATTCTGTCCCACTTGTAAACTTTGACTTGGTCTTTAACATATTATATGTTCTGGTGGCTACTGATAAATAAATTTAATAAAAGAAGATAAGGTTTTTTTATACATATGGAAAGTGTAGGCACTTCTCTCGTCGTTTATTCTTAATTGTATAATGTCCTTATTTGCATCGATTGATCCTATAGCATGTCAGAAACACTTAGGGGAGGAGTAATGTCCATACATACACTTCAATTATTAACAATTAATTTATAAATAAAATCGCAATTCGTCAAAAATTTTTTTGCATATAAATCAACATAAGCATATTATACTTAGTGAGAGCTGACTACTTAAAATGATTATTAATATTCATTTACATAATAAATTACATTAGATATTAAAAACAATTTGACCTTAAAGAATTTAAAAACATTTATTGCAAGGAAGTGTAATCCTTTTTTATAAATTGTAAGAGAAGCAGGTGGAGTATGTAATTTCCCTACATATCGTGTTTTTATTTATGAATCGCATTATTAGGAAGAAATTTATTTTGGCTATCAGAAACATTTGAAAGAACTTCATAAATATATTGACCTGTTAAGGTAAGTAATTTCTCCTTTTTGAAGAGTTGTCTACATGATTCCCTTTGATATATATTACATAGTATCCTTATGGCCCACTTTTAAAGAAGAAACACTTTACCACTGTCCGTCGAAGAACACCTAAATTAAACTCCATATAACAATATGGAGTTAAAGTACTCTAAATATATTTGCTTGAGGGATGATTCAGATATTAATAATGACAGGTGTCTCAGAGGAAAACAGGCTGTACGAAGTATATTAGTTATATAACTGATATGGTTTTTCAAAATTTAAATGATTATCGCAATATACTTACATATAAACTTAGCGAAAGTTACATTTGATAAATTATTATCATTATAACTTATCGGTACATACGAACTAATCTTGTTTACTTAAAGATATTCCATATAACCTGTGTTTTCATTGTTAATAAACAACACATTTGCCGAGAACCAGTCCATTAATTTCAGAGATGTTAATTGAGAGTTAATTTTAAGTTGTTCACGAGATTTTGCTCTTAACAAAAGGCTTGTGTCATCAGCAAACAAAACAGTATTTGTATCAGACTGTAAGAAGTTTGGTTGAAAATGTATAAATAGTAAGAAAAACAGAGGCTCCAAAACAGGACCTTGTGGTTCACCATGTTTTATACTTATTTGAGAAGATAAAGAATCTTCAATTTTTATTAAATTTTTAACAATTATAATTTGAAATTTTTACAAAAAATATATGTTTAAATATTAAAATTAATTTCACCATTGATACCATAAAAAGACAATTTTTATAGCAATATATCACAATTAACACAATTGAATGGTTTACTTAGTAAGCTCACAAAAGATATCCACAATACCTTATTTCTTTAGGCTGTGCTACATGCACCGTAACGTTCCCGTATGAAAATAACAGTAGCGTTACCATTCAAGTTTTAAACATTGTGTGCTACATTTTCAAAGAAAATCAGATACAACGAGGTAAAAAACATTGTTCTCATTGCACAGAAATGTACGACTTGTGTGTTGTCCAATGTTAGTAAAAATATTCTTGTGTTTGTTATGATAAAAATAAATAGCGGAAAAATGTTGTGAAGCCGCGATAGTGTTTAACGTAATTTCACACAAAAAAAACCTTTTACAGTATTATTTTTGGCATCTTTTGTAAACCCTGAAAATACTATAACCTTTCCTTTTTACTTCGAATCAACTGCATCATCATACAAAGTTATCATAATTAATTTAATTTCAAAATCGTGTCCGTACATTATTGATTGTGTCCACGTTTGCTATTTTGTTACAGTAAACGGAACTCGGAAATGTAATACTGAGTCCACTTTCCTGGCACGAGTTGCTATTGCTATATACCATTTCCGATGTTGGAAATTTCTTCTTGCGATTGGTCGGCATAGAACTCCGCGTAAGAAAGTATAAGTTTTTCAATCCTTCCTATGCATTTACTGTGAGCACGTGTCCATCTTATGGTGGTATGCGGAATTGTAACACGCTGCATAGGTATATGCGTGTATTCAATTTTCTACTATTAATTTTTACGGGGAATGTTGCACTGGCTTTATTTAAGGTATCAAGAATACCTGAAATCAATCTATCTGTAGCATGATAAATTGATAGGCCTATCCGGAAACCAAACTGTGAAGATGCGATAATTTTATTTAATTGAAAATTATTTATGAATCTTGTATGTATAAATCTTTCAACGAAACTAGAGAAGGTATTAAAAAGAGCTATTGGTCTATAATTTTCAACTTGAATCGTATACAGTCGAAAATAAACCGTAACTCGATTCCTAATAGTGTATCATAAATAAATAAAAATTTTAAAATGCAGTTTTTTTTTCATTTAGAATACTCGATATGAGGAATTTTGCGTCCATTCTAAACGTGTAATTCAAATTAAGTTATTTCTCTGTGTTAAAAGTTTTTTACGATTGGTCTGTAATGTTAACCAATGGAAATGGAACAAGAATCTAGTGTTGTGTGGGGGTTACGTGTAGGTTCTGTCATAAAGTTGATGACGGTGACAACGGTAAGGAGTTATAATGATGGGTTGTGTTTAGCTTGGACATTTTGTAAGCGTAGGACCTTGCGTTAAGAAATGTTACGGTAGTATAAGTCGACACCAGCTTTGTAAATTTTTTCTTGAGAAATTAAAGGGTGTTATTTTGACGAAGCTGACATGTAAGTTGTTCTTTGCGTCAAAATGACATTTGTGCGGATTATTTGTAAACATTGGAAACTTGGGGTGTGATGTGTTGTTGTGGTTTGTTTTGCAGTTTTTGTGACCAAACCTGTTCTTGATTCGTACGCAATGAGTGACGAAGATTTTGATCTGTGCCAGTGCGAACATATAACGCACCTTCGGGCTATGCAACGCCTACTTTCTTTGGTAATTTTTTTGTAATTGATTGCAGTTGTGACGTTGAATGCACCAGATAAGCAATGGCCTGGAAAAGTTTCCAACGATGTGGCACTTTATCAGACATAGCATTTTTGTAATTTTGTTTATGAATTCCTATTGCTGTTACCAAACGTGAACGTAAACAACGTCCTTTATTGACCTAATTTGCAGGTATTAGTAATTGCATAAAATACCTTGTATTATTTTAGGTTTAGCTTCTATGCAGTGAGGAATTAGTTCTTTTAAGATTCTTTTTTTTTTATTTAAAATTTAAAGTATCATGCAAAATAAATTTTTTCTATAACAAATACTGATCCCCTTGGCAATTCTGCTCCAGGTGGAGATCTTGGAAATGCTGGTACACCATGACAGGCACACACATGTATTAAAGATGTTCAAACACTACATGAGTAGTTCAGTGAGAAATTGGTTATTTAACACTGTGATGAAAGAGATATTTGTCATTAAAATATATGAGAACTTAAGAAAAGAAAAATGACTTTATAGTTTTGTCGTTACAAGAATGAATATGTAACAAAGAGCATTCATGTCTTAAGGTAGATAAGTACAATATAACTATTCATAGGGAACATGTTGACGCAGGAGAATTACTATTAGGCAGGTATTCACAAAATAAGGTTCATCAGTTAGGTAACAAATAGATAAATGAGTTGAAAAGTAAAAGAAAGAAAATATTAAGCTATCAGGAAGGTAAGTACAGTTGATTAATATGAACTTGGTATTTAAACATTAAGATACATAAAAGTATTATAACAGTATTGTCATAGACTAGACAAGCGTAAATACAAAGGTATAGTTATTCGAAGATTAATTACACAACAAGGTGTTTGTAAAAAACACACACAATAGAAAGGTAAAGACTACAATTGAAGAAAGTCTATTCAGTGAATGAATCTATGTCAGTTGTACACGTTTTAAAAAATATTACAGCTATTAAGATAATTTATGACAATTGAGGTGGACTAGTCCAGTGTATTAAGAATTTCTAGCTTTACCACTTTTTTTAAATTTCTTGATTTGTAATATGATTTTTGTCTCCCAACTTAGTGCAGTATATAGCTTAAAACCCTGAAAATGTGCACATCTTTTCCCATATTCTGTTCAAACAGCGCAGAGAACAGTTTGTTTTTATTTCTAGTGTTTAGTGCATGATTAATTTTGTGTTTTAGGGCATTTCATGTGAAGTGGACAGCAAAAAAAAAGTGAGGTTCTGAAATTCGATCATATTCAGCCTAATAGTACTTCTGGTAGGGGTAATTATTAAGTTTAGAGGCTTTTATGAAATCACAAAAAAAAATTCCAAATTATGATATATTTCTACTCTACTAATCACATAGAACACGGATATACTTGGGGCGTAGCTTTAAAATAAGTACAACATATTTTTAAAAAATTGAACAAAATTGCGAAATGAGCAGTATAGCCAGTTTGTTTAAGTTTCTCGACGAAACTTCCTTCAAAACTTCTGGATGAAACAACAAAAGTTGCATTAATGGGTTCTGCACAGCTTACCTTGTTCATGTTCAAGAGGGCGTAATGTTAAAATAAGTAGAACATGTTTAAACAAATTGCGAAATGTGTTTTTTTACGTCTATTAACATCTACCGCCATTAATAATGGCTGCGCATGGCTGTTTTCACGCTACCTAGCGGTCACGGATATCATTACGGGCATTTTAACGGTCAATTTGAAACATATGTCGTTATAGCGTCTTTGCCGGGTGTGGTTGTGCCATCCCAATCCGACGGATTTAAAAACAGCGAAAGCAATAACGAGTGCTTCTGTGCGTTATATTTTACTGTAAACGAGTGTTTCATTGTGTAATATTTGGCTGAAAACTAGTGATTCAGTGTGTGCCGGATTTGTGGAACACAGTGTTCCGTTGAGTGAGGTAAGGTTGAATTGGCCGAGGACAGAGGAATTATACCAGCCCCCTACCTAGGTGAGTCAATTGATATTCTTTTGGTGGGTTTTACGGTTCCTTTAAATCCCTAAAATCCTAAATTCGTAGTTTAGTGTAAAACCCTACAATCCTAGGTTAGTTGTAAAATAGTGATTCACCCATCGTGGTGTTAGGTTCTGTCAGGTTAGGTGGGCACATATTACGAAATTAGTCGGACGTTAATGTCCCTAGTATATTAGTGTTCTGCATCATTAGTAGAGTGGAAATATACCATTTTCCGTGAATTCTTTTTACAGAAAAGCCCCTAAACTTTAGGAGTTAGGATGTTTAGGAGTTAGATGGATTAATGTTCATAAGCATCGCAATGGGCGTGATATCTGGCGCTTGGTTAGGTCGGCTGGTTTGTGCGAACAAACATACTTAGTATAACTGCTGTGATATAATTATAACATACTGAAACAACATTGTAGCAACGGAAGAACTATTTTGTTTTGTAATTTTTACAACCTTACAATGGGAATCTATGCTAGAACTGGTCCTTTTTACAAGAAGGTCTCTGGTTATTGGAATAAAGGCGTGCAACTTTTTAGTTTCTGGAGTGGTGATTGCAGATGCAAACCGGGATTGCAAAAACATTCTCTGACGTTGAATATCGTCTTTGGGGCAGTAGTAAATGGCTGTTTGTTTTAAAGATGATTTTGCCCATTCGTATAATCGCATTGGTGTAACAATTGCTCCACTTGAAGGTAACTGTGGACCTGCATGCGTAGCTAAATGCTTGAGGTTCCACCCTAGACCATCTCATGGCCCCTTTCCGTGAGACGTTGCATGAAAATGTATCTCTGCATCTGCATTAAAATCTTCTCTGTAATAAAATNATGGCCCCTTTCCGTGAGACGTTGCATGAAAATGTATCTCTGCATCTGCATTAAAATCTTCTCTGTAATAAAATACATTCACAAAGTTCAATCTATTTTTAAAATGTTGTGAAGTCCCGTTGGTTATATATATAATTTTAGATACAACTATTNGTGAGACGTTGCATGAAAATGTATCTCTGCATCTGCATTAAAATCTTCTCTGTAATAAAATAGATTCACAAAGTTCAATCTATTTTTAAAATGTTGTGAAGTCCCGTTGGTTATATATATAATTTTAGATACAACTATTGCTTTTTCTAAAAGATGCTTGTGTAGTACGTTTTGGAAAGCATAGAAGGTGGCTGTATCATGTTTTAAGTCATCCGAAATCATAACAATGCTGCCGTGCTTTACTTCACTGCCATCTCTATAATAATAAACCGACATTAGAAGTGTTGCCTGTTCGTTATTCCAATGAAAAGATTGAGCAGCATCTTGGACAACAAAACTATAATTTTCTGCAAAATCACATTGTATGAGAATTTGACCTTTATCGATGGTCTCCTTAAGAGTTTTAAAATAAAGCGCCTGTTCCTCTGCAATGTAAGCATGAGGTTTCAAAGAGTCCAAAGCATCATATAAGTCATCTAGTAGATATCGTTAAGCAGTCTGTACCAACCCATTTTTCAAACTGCACTTCTGTCACTTGATTGTTATCAATAATAATTTCCATCTCTTTCTTGTACATAACTTTGATTCTATTTGAAGAATAAGTAATACTTCTCGCTGCTAAGGAATGCCGCTACTAGTCGCGTTTTGCTATTACATAATTCTTTTTTCTACTGCTTCCTAATAATGTTTTTGTTCATTATAATATTTTATTAATTTGAATAATACTTACCCCACAGTATTGTAAGAGCTTAAATACGCTTAAATGGGATATAATAATAACACTGCGAGTTTTAATGCAATATCGCGCAAACCAACCGACCTAAGCAAGCGCCAGATATCACGCCCATTGCGACGCGTATGTACATTAATCCATCTAACTCCTAAACTATANCCGACCTAAGCAAGCGCCAGATATCACGCCCATTGCGACGCGTATGTACATTAATCCATCTAACTCCTAAACTATAGCAGATCCCATTTTGAATTTTCTAGTGTATTTTTAATATACTTTAAGCTATATTTTGAAATAAAATTTTTTTTAAAATTGGTTGAAGTGACTAAAATTCTGGTTTGAAATGTTTACTCCTGTTTTTGTACATTAATTTTTTTTTTNTTTTAAAATTGGTTGAAGTGACTAAAATTCTGGTTTGAAATGTTTACTCCTGTTTTTGTACATTAATTTTTTTTTTCTAGTTTAAAAGAACAGTACATCTTCGATATAAGTCTCTATGTTTAATATTTTATTGTAAATTTG
>NQII01000415.1:3870-243629 GCA_002778355.1 Clitarchus hookeri
AAGGGTTAAAATAATTATGATTTGAAAGATACTAATGTGAGTAGCACAGAAACAAGCGTTCGATCGCAGGACAACACTCATTATAGCTGTACGTTGATCGTGGCATTGAACTCAGAATATTCCTCTAGTTCTCAGGCTCATAAGCTTCATCTACGCCAAATATGTGTAATCTTGACCTCTACCGACCTTGACTTCGACAATGCCAGAAAGCTGATATATCACAAAATTCCCCGAAAGGAATGTATTAGTAGTATATACATAAGTCAACATTTACCGTGAACATATTAAGAAACAAAATATTAGTTCCATCTGTAATCATAATTCAGAGTGATTTGAATTTCTGATTCAATCGGCTTTAAAACACACGACACCAACGCACACTGGAAGGAAAGATACAGTCCACATCTGGGCAAGCGCTACTTACACGAATGCACTTGTTGACGAATGCCATCTGTCGGCGTCACTCGTATCTATCTGTGGCCAGTGGGCAAGAACATAGAGTCAACGTACATGTAATGTAATTACAGCAGTGGTACATTTATTTATATTCAGATTATTTTAGAAGAAGTTCGCAAAACGGGATTTATGACGTCCTGTCAGCCTCAGAATACGGGATACCTCGTACAGTACGGGGCAGTTGTCAACCCTATTCTTCATATACACGATTCATTGTCGTAATAAGCGCGCTTTGGCCACTGCCACAATTCCACGTGACTCTCGCCAGTGTAAGCTGAGCTCGATTGTCAAATGTCCCGTCAAGAACGACGTAATAAATAACAAAGCAATTCCAGCAATTATATTAATTTCACTGCCAAGTGATCACTTTTGAAATCGCCATAACTGCCCACGACTTTACATACTTTAATCGGTTCAGTCACAGTGTCTACGATCGTGGACACGTTGTTCAGTAATTATATTTACGAGCGGCACTGTACAGAGTAAAAGTCGGTGCCTAGTCATCCTTGTGGCTAATCTGATTTGTGGAATATTCTACCCCTCTGTAATGATTGGTTGATGCCAGTATCATCGAGTACGCAGTAAGTTTCTCACCGGTTGCAGGAGAAGTGCTGAACACAAGTACAGCGCATACCAAATATATTATGAGATTGCAACACTTGAACTCAGCAATTGTGTGAGCGAGCGAGTATAGGCTAAACAGGGATGTTAAATCCAATTAAAAAAAAGAACATATTTTTCTCTAAACATTTATTAGAAATTTAATAAATTCATCAACAGCATATACATAATTATTTTTACTTGCGTGTAATTAAACGTCTCGACAACAGTGAGGTCGTTATAGACAAACAAGTAGGAGCGGAGAAAGAATCGGCCATGACAAGGGAAACTCGACTTTGGCGACAAGAGTTCGAGACACTTAAAACTTAGATCCATTTTCGCAATTGGATGAGATTAATTTGTTCCGCGTCTTAGGTGTCTGACTGCGAATCACAACATACATTTAGTATCGGAGCAACTTAATTCTGATTGGTCTAGTCAAACATCACATTGTCTTTCGATGACGGTCCGCAGCCAATAACGGACGGGAAACTGCAGTTGTGCAAGTAGAGTGTTGAAATATAGCTTCCATGGAATTCTTTCCAGGAATATCGGGTGTCCCTACTGGAAACCATGTCGAACTAAGAAGTGATTGCCTAAATACAAGATCAATGCATTAGTGGAGTGACTGAGCTCAGTTTGAAGTACTTAGTAGTTCCACCAATCACTTAATACTATGAGTGCGGCTGACGTAACATTACGTCACCTGAATTCAACTGAGTAGCATGCAGTTTGCCATAACAATGCGGGTGGTCGCTCTGCTTTACGTTCAACACAATTGTTTACCGGGACGGCGCTTACTCAGCGGTTAGCCTGCTAGCCTACCACCAAGGCGAACCGGGTTCAATCCCCGTTCCGTTTACTCCCGGATTTTTGAATTTGGGAATCATGCTGGTCGGCGGGTTTTCTAGGGGTTCTGCTGTTTCCCCCGTCTTTTAATTCCGGCTCTGCTCCGTACTCAACTCAATCACCCTCATCGGTTCTCAAAACCTCGCTGTTAAGGGCCGCCTAAATCTCTTCACATGATTACCAGTAAATTACGGTTTACTGCTACACGTCAATGTCAGACTTAGTTGACAGGCCAATTAAATAGTTATTAAAATATCCTGTCACTATACTAATTTTAATTTATTAATACTGCATTTTAACAGTGCACTTGATGCTACGAATAATCTCATTTTATCCCGTGTGAAATCAAACTCAAAAGTGTAACGTATGTACGACCATAAAGAAATAAAATATCCACTTCAGCAAAAGAAATATGTAGTCAGTTCTTGGTACCATCAACAAATGACGAAAGCCACCAACAAAACAATAAAACGTGGAGCAAAAAAATAATACAGAACATTACCAAACAACTCTGCAACAAGAACAACAAACAGCAATGGAAGCGATATTCAAAAAACTAATCATGCTGGGTGCTCTTACATGGCACAAATTAAAGTGACAGAAATATTTTATACAAGACCTTCTTGTATAATCAATAAAATGCATAAGCCCAGAGGGAAACTAATTTAGTAATGAAAAAATAAAAACATGGTAATTGTGGTTGCGTGTTACCATTTTATTTTATATTTATTAATTACTCAAGTTTATTGGACATATAAATAAGAAAATACTCCCATAATAATAGGAGAGAAACATCGCAAAGACAACAAAATAATTATATAATTGAAATTATTGATCTTACACTAATATTCTTAAAATTGGCAAACTGGATTGAAAACAAATAATATCCAGAAATAAAATTATTTAAGTTCACCATGAAACCTCAAAATAATTTAAATAAAATATTTAAAGATTTCTGGGGTGGATCTCTAGCCTCTAAAAATTAGTATTTAATCAAAGAATGTGATCTCTTCGAGTTACATTACAAAGTTACGTTTTTAAGTTTCATATAATCTTCACGAATCACAATTTAAATCATGGTTTCCAAATTCATATTAAATGTTCCTTTTAATAAAAAATAGTAAATACTGATATTTGGTAAATAAGTATTTAACCGTCCGTTGACTTAGCTGATTGCAGGCATCGTATTGGGTCCGTAGAAACGGGCAAGAAGGGATTAAAAAACGAATCTTAACTAGTAGTCGTCCCAACAGGGAAGAAGCAGGCAAAGCATAAAGAAACAACTTGTGCCGGGAAATGGAGAACTTCATCGCATAAAATGCAGAAGAGGTTAAGCTGACATATGCAGAAAAATTAGCAGCAACGTGCAGAACGTGCACCCTCACTAAAACAAAAATAATTTCCAACGAAATTAATTAGTGAGTAAAAGAGGACTGGTGCACGAGAAGAAACGAGTTATAAAATTAAACGGTACTCACCAGAGAGGGGAAACAGAAAATATCCAAATGAACAACTACATCTTGAACATAACAATAAATAAAATGATGTAACAAACAACATAACTACGTCCAGTGGATACTACATACTACGTGATGGGTAGTGAGAATAAAACAGTAATGGCATTGAGGTGCCGAGTAACGCCATCACGGACACCACACAACGCGCACGTCATGCTGGCCGCACACAGAGGACAAAAGTGTTCGAAAAATACTACGTTAAAAACGCAGAAGTACGAAACAAAAGGTAATCAGAAGTTCACATAGTCGCCGATAGATTTCGTGGGCTGTCCACAAGAGGCGAATTTGCGGAAGTGTACAGCGTGGTAAGCAAATATCACGCGAACCGAGACCATTTCTAAAGTTATACTTCTTTCTGCGCGTTGAGGGTAAAAGTTTAGTGTGCAATGGAAGTTGCGTGCGCATAGTGTAACGAAATTTGACAGTGAACGTGGTAGGGGTATCACCCAACGCGCATGCGCGTATCGTCTAGGTATATACAAACGCAAGGTACACAATATAGCACGTGGTTATATTTAAGACCGCCAGAAAATCAGTTCATGTAATAAGCAAATTAAAAAAAATTTCATTAAAATTAGTAATTCATTGTGAATATATATATATATATAATTTATTAATGTTACTTACATTGTGCCGTGAAAAATTTGTTTGTGACAAAAATTGTATAGTAAAATTTTGAAAGGGTTTTCAAGTATTTGAGGTTAATTTTTGTAAGTATTTAATTCAGTTCTTTAATCAAACATTTATTAATTGTGTTTAATGTCTTTCTTAGGTCATATTATCGTTTTCCTCCTTACATAAATTATATGCGTATGCAATAAAATTTTATTTCAGTTACGCCAAATAAGTATAACTTCTAACGCGCGTACATAAGTACACGCACCCATGTTTTTTAATGAGAAATCAAGCGCCAAGCGGTAGAGATACGCTTAGAAAATTGTGCAATAACTGCAACGGAAGGAAAGTAAGTGGAAGGGGTAGCTTCACATCCGGTTGGTAGGAACAATCTCTCATGAAACACGGGACTTCAGGGTTCTAACAGGATTAACGCAGCTTTCAAAGTACAGATAGAAAATTAACTGAAATAAAAGTTACAAAAAACACCTAAATGATAAAATATTGATAAACAATGAATAAATAACCTGAAATACATAAATAAAACATTAAGTATGCTTCGATAAATAATAAAATAAAACATTTACCATGGAGTTATGTTCTACCACCAGACAAGTTTACATTATTAAATAAATTGTAGATTCTCAAACAGATAATAAAAGCATAATTAATAGGAATAATAAATACTATAGGTAATAAGACTATCAAATACTACTCGATATCGTTTTTACTAAATTAAAATACTGAAACGAGGTTTCAAAAATATGTTAAAAAATAACCCCAGCAGTGACACAGCAGTAAAATAGTCGTGACGTATTTTAAAACTGCACAAAGGGAGGGGCTGAAGCCCTCTTACCCGTCCATCCGCATTCTTTGAAGAAACGGGCGAAGAAATATTACTTCGACAGCAGTTTTCATAAGGTTGTCTGCAACGCTATTACGTCAGCGACACTCAAAGTCTGAATTACTCAAATTGACAGGATGTATTGTATATTATTCTTTGCAAGAAAGAAGCGGATACACTGTTTACTCAGCGCATTATATGACGTAGAGACAGCCAGTAATGAACGTTGTACAGTATAGTAGGCATGTCCGATGTTGTGTGAACCAATAGGACGGCTGTAAATGGGTATGCAGAGACCAATAGAACGGCTGTAAATGGGTATGCAGANTATTGTATATTATTCTTTGCAAGAAAGAAGCGGATACACTGTTTACTCAGCGCATTATATGACGTAGAGACAGCCAGTAATGAACGTTGTACAGTATAGTAGGCATGTCTGATGTTGTGTGAACCAATAGGACGGCTGTAAATGGGTATGCAGAGACCAATAGAACGGCTGTAAATGGGTATGCAGAGACCAATAGAACGGATGCTTATGCATTCGAGAATACAGGAGACTTGTCTCTAGCTTGCCTTAATTTTCTGTACATCTATACACCAGGCCTTTTCAGAGGTCGATAAAGGTCTAGGACATTTTAATTTCTGGGGTTCCCTCTCACACATGAAAAAATGGTAAATACAAGACTAAAAGTTTGCAAGTCACGTATATTTTAAATACTTACATTATTAACAGAATACAACAATTTGTCATTAGGACATAAACTCATTTCTGCAACAAATACTTCTGTTGTGTTTTGAAATGTTAAGTTCAAATCCTACTGTAAATTCGAGTCCATGAATGAAGTGAGGCCAAGGCCAAATTTACCTGCCCCCCCTCCCCTTGTGATAAGTCCTCTCTCAACTATTAATCGACGCACAGAAATTAGCTGTTGGCGGCAATGGCGACATTAACGGGTGGGAAAAATTACTAGAAAAATAATAAATAAATAAGGCGCGTAATTGAAAAGTGCTCGACGGACCGAAAACTAATTAAAACGACTAGACACAAATCCGGTCACTACGCAAACACATTACTGCAATGCGCACAAAGACTTTACGTTTGGATTGTTCCAGTACGGCATTTGAACACGTCTAGCGTTAATTTATTCGCGTTCAAAACATCCTTTCAACCGGCATTTTCCTTTGTGGAAAAACACATATGCATAACAATTTTCCATAAAAAATATTTCTCTCTGCAGGAGCGTTTATTCCGCGGATTTGCTTAGTGGTATTCTAGGCAGTAAAATAGTTTTACATGTGAGTGGTTTTTGCAATTGGACCGCAGCTAATGCGACTCGTTTTGCAGAACGTCAAGTTGGCTAAACGAAAGCTCAAAATAGTCCAACCGAATTACGTACAACCGAAGGGGAAAAATACAACCTAGGTGAAAAACATTTCCACTGTGCTACCAGACAACAGACGGACGTATATCGCAGGAGTGTAATACTAGCCTACTGCCAAACCAATCAGCGAGATACCCAGTTGGGGATTGGAATTGTGATATATAGTAATGCCTGATTTTCGCGAAAAGAGATCCGCCCAATACCCTGCGGTCATTCTAGGATTTTTCCATTGGTTAGTACCCACTTGATTATGAGTGAAGTTTCCTTACTTGACTGGCCAGTCAGGATTAGTTAATTCCAATACTGAACGTCTGCGATCAGCGGCTCGAAATTTAAGACTCATAACGAGTAAATCGCCTAATCACGAAAGTGGGTATGGACGAAAGTGTTCTCAATTTCAAGCAGTCGTGACTTTTTTTTTTCACGAAAACCGTCTGCCCTTAGCACAGCACTTTTGTGATTCGTCTGGAAAATGAATCATACAATCTTTAAGGGAACAAGACGCTTTTATTTTTGGGAGAGTTCTTGGCACAGAAGTGTTCCTATTGGCTGGGCTGCCGGCTGGCGTGTAGTCTAAATGCTGATTGGCGAACGGCATTCCAACATTTTGCTGGTTAGTGACGCCATTTTGGGGGCGTGCGTGGCCAGAGTTCGCGGAATAAGCGGCTATTTAGCCTCTATATTCTTTTTACTCTGTGTCCAGGGCGTGTATAATAAACAGAACACTTATATTATGTAGCACCGATTAAGTGTCTTCAAATATTTACCTGTTGCAACAAATAAATATTTAAGGTTTTATTATAAAAATATAAACATTTTATATTCATTGCTTATCTGTTGACAGCAACTTAAATTCCAAATGTGGACTTTTGTTCTCGAACGTTGATTGATTCACATATCCGTTCTGCGTCCAAAGTGAAAATCTCGAATATCGCCATTTGAAGTAAGTATTGTTTTCTGACAAATATCATAATAAGTACTCCTATGCCTCCGCACATAACCTATTTCGCAGACCAGAAATTCAAATGCACACGTAGTTCAAGTTGAATTTGTCCTCAGATGAATTCGCGAAATTCTCTGGTCTCTGGGTTTCCACCTGGTCTAACACGATTCCCTATCTCACGGGCGCATATCGCAGCTAAGTGATGAGCAAGTCATCCGTGATGAGCTATGTGGTAATTAAATCACTCGTGATTAGCGCTGCACATCACAGCAAGCACAACAATCCACGCCTCAGCTACCAGGAAGGTCAAGAGCCCTCTTCCTGCCGAACACACATACCGCGTGTTCTACCAGTTGGCTAGCATATCAGCAACTAAGCAGACATGCAGGGGCAGTGATATTTCGCGAAAATATTTCGAGACAAGATACAGACCAAAGCACTATAGGTTCGTCCAGCTTCTTTGATTGGCTAAAAAGTGTTCTGGCCTGTGTTAACCGTTTGCGAGCGAATCACGAAGGTTCAGTGTCGGAGTTACTTAGTCCTGAGTGGCTTGGTCAAATGCGGACACGGCACCAGCGGCCGATGGAGGTATAACAACAGCTGAGGTGTGTATATAGTGTTTAAGTCTAATGTGTGCCTTGATTTTTACGCGAAAAGTCACTGGCCCTACAGACATGCTATGACTTGACGACTGTATTATTTTCAGTCACAGTAGGTTAGGTAGGGCTTAAACTAATACTTAGGGACACTCGAGCTTCAAGAAATAATTTCCATACGCGCTAGATTTCAATATTATACGGGCGTAGGTTGTCGACGGTAAAGTGAGCACTTTTGAGGCCCTAGATGCTTTTTCCTTTTTGACACTATTTATCCTCTAACCGCCTTTTTAACTAAATATTGCCACGTTAGTAATAAACGAAGTTTTTATATTCCACCGCCCTCGGAAGTTTACGCATAAGGCTAAAATAAAAAATTTGTTTATTGACCATTATTCCAAATGGGAGAATAATCAAAAGTGCTCACTTTACCGTGAATAGCCTATATCAGCATTGTCCTTTGCTTATTGGCTGCGTGACTTTGTTTGAAGACATTTCCTTCTTGACTGGCCAATCAGAATGAGGTAACTTCAGTACTGCGCGTCTGTGATTGGCGCGCAGGCACCTACGACGCGTAACACGGCAACCGCCCAATCACGAAAGTGCATCTAAGCTACAGCGTAATGAAATACAACTGGTCGTGAAACCTTTCCGCCAAAAGATTTCACAACCCACTGATAATACGTCGGAAGCACTGGAAATATGAATTGCTCACATGATTTCTGTGGGATCTTGAATCGTGTTACAATTTACTGGGCCACTGCAAACTCGTGATGAGTAGGCGGCCAGCAGACCAGTAACGAACGTTGTACGGTACAGTGCAGAGTACGGTGTGGCTTGGATCTGTAGTATTGTGGTAGGAGGGACCAACATTATTTATGTTCCTTAACACTTTCAGACCCACTTTCATTTACGGTTTCAGGTGCTGGAGACAAAAAAAAATTATATATGTATTATGATGCGTGTTGTACTCAAGTCGAGTCACCACTTGTTTCGTTGTCACAGCTAATGTAAAATTCGCTTCATTATTTGGGGACACGATATATTTAACAACATGTACTTTTGCTATACGTTTGTTGTTGGACCATTCTTTATTTGACACGCCCCGGGTAACTCTGTGCCAATAAATGAACACTTCAAAATTGTGTTGTCCAATCGAAGTTACTTCACATCTGTGCAGCAGCCAATGGAGAAACGGCGCCAGCTGGAGTATGTACAGCACTGTGAAGTTAGACTGATGCCAATTAGTGACACGAATTTACTAGGTCTCTACCAATGAGCTGTAGGCTATATGTTCGGCTACAGTATTGTGAACCATTAATGACCTATAACCGTAAGACGTTTGCGAATCATTTACCCACAGATAAGATCATCGGTGATCGGGCTTCACAGTGTGCAGTACAGACAAAAAATTACCTACACGTGCGTAATGTACAGAATTGTGTACAATGGACCAGTATGTGTTAAAAGGACACACTATTTTTGCAAAAACTGTTTCTGACTACTTTCGTTGCAAAACATTTGAATTCAGCTCTACATTCACTATTCGATGGTTTAGAAGCTAAGAGTCTCAAGAGATTAACCTTAAATCGCAGACGTTTAATACACCTAGAGACGTGAAAAATTAGATTTTTATTTTTCTGCACGCTATACCTCACCGTTCTACATACATTCAAGTCTATGCCATTGTATTATTTGGTTTCTGTACAAGTGAGCAAACCATTTTCCTTTTTGACTTGGTGGGACGTGATTGGACTACAATGTCGTTACTAGTTCCCGATTGGTTAAATGCCTGTAAGGGCGTGTCCAAATCAATTGTAGTCCAATGACAGGAGTAATAGAAACGCACATATTTTTGAAATATCTTCTGCCTTCAAATAACAACACGAATTGATTTTCGTGAAAAGAGTTCTACGCAAGCTGGATTTATATATCCAACGCGCATACACAATCTTTTCCCTTGGTTATCGAGCCGTGTCTTTGTCAGTCTGGCATAGTCTGTTCGCAATTTCTTCACACTTTTTGAATAAAATCTTTGAAAAATTAGGCCGTCTATGACGTGTTTAATTATTTCCTAAATTTGCCATGTATAATAAACATTTTATACTTCTGTTAACATAAAGTACCTTTTAGTTTTAGTTAAAATTAAATTTTACTTATATTTCATTTATAAATTATAATAAAGAGTTTATAAATAATGTGAATAAAGACAGGGGAAAAATACGTGTGTTTGCAATACCTAGTATGAAATAGTTATCATTAGAGACCTGAAGAATTCGCGGATTCATTTTGGGACAAGCTAGAATTCAAAACACTTGTGCTTATATAACTTTAGCCATTGGTCCACACTGTGTTTGACATCTCCCGGAGAAGACTGACCCAATCGTCGCCTTCCGCTGTGACAGCAGACAACCAATGTGCAGTTAATATCGGAATATTTGTACACAAGACTGTAGAGTCTATCTAGCCTGTAGGTCATTGAACTCGCGAATTTTTCAGGTTTCTAGTTATCATGCAAATATTATTAAAGTGAGTGCGCATGCTTGTTGTGCTTTGCACCTCTGGTGTAATTTTCTATACGCGTTTAAACTTTGCTATAATGAGGCGGAAGAATATCCTGGAAGTTGAACCTTAACAGGGCTTTATAAAATTAGGAAGTAATTGAGAATGGACTATATATGACTGGAACAGTAAGAATTGAATTACCTGCTCAGATAAAGAACGTATGTGATCACCGCCGCAGAGTAAATAAGGATACAGGTATTGAAACCGCCGCTTATTCCTTCAGCCACAGCCGCACACGCCACCAAAATGGTGTCACTAGCAGGGAAAACGTTGGACCGCCGCCATTCAGCGTTTGGTAGCCTACACGCCAGCCGGCAACTCATAGTAGGCAATCAGAGGCAAGGCCCGTTCCCAGAACCTCGCGCAACAAATCAGATAGTAGGTACTTCTACATCAAACTAACTGACACGTAATTTGGTCTCTGTTTACTTACCTGCTCTGTGCCGCCGGAAAAGACTCGTAGGAGTTGAAAGCATCCAGACGAGGAAGTGGGCTTGAGTTAAATTGTTTTCAAATCCAACTAGCTAGGAGTTAACTGGGGGGAGGGGGGATAGAATCGGCTACTTCTACTTATAACAAAAGAAAACTTCATGTGTGCAAATAGGATATTGAATAATATAGCCTGCGTGTAACTATTCGCGCGAAAATAAGTTGTCCTTAGAGGCACCTGTTTTTCGCGGAAATATTTCAGGACAAGTTGTGTTCCAAAACACTTTAGTTCAGAACCACTTCGGTGATTGGATCATTCGAATTGTTACGCGTCTTATCTGTGTGCCTACCAATCACGGACGGTCAGTAGCGGAGAATCTTAGCTCTCATTGGCTCGCTCATGCAACAGACGCTCTTCAAACAAAGACTGGCGGTCAACAGCCAAAGGAAGGCGTGAACATAGGATTTTGAAGTCTAGCCTTCTCGTTAATATTTTCGCGAAAATCAGGTGGCCATAGTGTTACTATGGTAAAGGCAGGCGTCTCACTTCCAGCCATTCATGTAAAGTTGCTTTCGATAACTTGTTACTTCCATTCTGCAGGGACGTCGTTCTCGTAGCAATATGGAAATTGTACGAAGTGAGCAGAGCTAGGAAATATTTTATGGGACCTGCCTGCTCCATGTTCGTTTTATAGTCTATTTGTTACAACAACGTTCCTGTTTTTATCACACTGGTAGTTAAGTTGAGTGAGAGATTTCGGCGGTTCGTAACAACGAGGTAAGGGTGAAATGAGGTGTGAATGGAGCAGCGCCGGAATGCAAAGGCGTGGGAAACGGGAGATTCCCGAGAAAATCCACCTACCAGCGGCATCGTCCGACATGATTCCCACTTGTGAAAATCCGGGAGTGACTCGGCCGGGGATTGAACCCGGTTCGCCTTGCTAGGGAGGCGAGCAGGCTAATCGCTCAGCCACCGCGACCCTGATAGTTTAGAAGCAAATTATTGGTTTTGTTTCCCCCTATATGTATCTTATGTGATAACATTTTTTATTTGACCAACATTAAGGGCAAAAAACTTTTTTTTTAACTTTTGTGCAAAAGGCAGGGTGACTGGAAAATCGTGGAAAGATTTTGAATCAACATATATTTTATAGAGCTCCAGAGAGTTTATCTTTTATTATTGGATGGTGGAGTTTTTGACTCGAGTAAATTATTTGCAGACAAAACACGAAGGTTCCGCTTTATAGTATCGGAATCCTCAATGGCCTGGTATGATGGTGTGATAGCTTCATGCATGTACGGCAACCGGTAACGAAAGAAAACTGGTTATAATGTGTACAGTACGTTTAATCCTAGCCAACAGTCAATTTTTCCGTGATAAACCATCTTGTCTAACAGCAGAGCATACCGTTATAAAATATTTAATTTAAAAAATGGAGAAGCAGCTGCATAATATTTATTCTGAAATCTTCACTTTATTACGGCATGATTTTTAATGAGAAATTGCCCGCAGAATCACAGAACCACTACGTAAATTTGCTACTATATTTTATATATTTCCGTTCTTTAAAAAATATAACGTGAAGGAAAATATTTAATTTTCGTTACACTGGCATCTCGATGTGCATAGAAAATTAAAAATATTAAATCTTTCCTTGATTGGGATACATGCATGTAGTAATAATTAGTGTCACCCGACTTTCGCGAAAATAATTCCACGGAAGCAAGATTTCAATAACCTAATTGCAAGCCTACATTTTTCTTTCCGTTATAAGCCGCGTGTCTTCGTTGAAGACAGTGTGGTGTTTACTGGGCCAATGAGAGGTAAGTTACTCCGGTACTGAACTTCTGTGATTGGCGGGCAGCCGTATAAGACGCGTAGCAAATGAAGCCAACCAAATGCGCAAGTGGATCGGAGTCAAAGTGTTTTGAAATAGAACTTGCTAATTAATATTTTCGCGGAAATCGGGTGCCCTAGTATTAATAATGGGTACCAACATGTTACTATAAGCAAAGTGACGGACATAACTCTTCCAGTATCTTGTAATGTTTACGAGTTTAAGTGTTGCCTACTTCTGTTTTTTAAAGGGATCAGTTTACATAACGTGGATATGCTAACTGCCCCACAAGCGATAGTTATATCTTTACAGCAACAAAAAAAGCTTCATGTATAGCCTCGGAATCGTTAGTCCCCGAAACACGAAGTCATGATAAATACAGAGAAGTCCCAAATTTTGTATGTATGCTGGAGCTCAATACCGTCTTGCCTCATTACGGAAGGTATTTTCGTATATTTACTAAATTTTCCAGGAAATTTTTCTGTGAATTTGCAGAAATTTTTAATATTGTACACTGAAACTACCCTTATACTGAGGGGCACGCGATTCTCACGAAAATATTTCCACGCACGCTGGATTCGCTTACTCGAGTCACCAACCAGAATTAAGTTTCATTTAGACTGTAAACTGTGATTCTCAGGCAGACATTTAAGACGCATAACCAGAGACTTGCAAATGAGCCCTTTCGCTGCCATAGACTATAGATGAGGTAGACCGGCGTCTTGTCTTCTGTGCGTGTATTCAACGTTCACTTACCCCAAACAAACATAACTGTCAAAGTCAACAGTTTATACTTTAATTTTCAAAAGACAAGCACATTTATACGAACAAATTACTTTTACCATTTTGAATTTAATCTGACTGTATTACAAATTGGCAGTGCCCTGAAAAATTCGCGAGTTCAATGACCCGAAGGCTAGACTCTACAGTCTTATGTACAAATAACTTATGTCAATATAAACTGCCCATTGGTTGTCTGCTGTCACAGTGGAAGATGAAGATTTGGCCAGCGTTCTCCAGGAGGTGTCAAACACCGTGTGAACCAATGGTTAAAGTTATATAAACACACGTGTTTTGAATTCTAGCTTGTCTCAAAATGAATCCGCGAATTCTTCAGGTCTCTACAAATTGGTTATATAAAGCATAACAACATCCAAAGAACTTGTTTACTGAACAGTGTTCAAACCAGAAATCGTAACTATGTTCGGTCACGGAGACTGATTTTACGCAGTTGGCGTGACCACTCTACCTCATATTCCCTCTACGATCGCTCCCGCGCCTCTGTGATTCAAACGCGCCAACATCTTCAGATAGACAGGGACCTTAAGTTGCGACCACACCGCATTGCTAGTTGTTACACTAGCAACTAAAGCTGAACTCACAACCATCCGTCCAATCCGTCAGTCAGTTATCCGCCTGTATTTTCGTCCGTCAGGTGAAAGCGATTGGCAACAATCCGTCGTCCGTCAATCCTTCTGTACGGAAAAATTTCAGCGTGAGAACTTAACATCGTGATCATTCTTTAGTTGGAGGTATATTTTGGTTGGAAATACATTTTAAGAGCAAAACATTTTGGGTAGATAATTTTTTTACGTGATAAGAATTTATATCGAATTATTGTTTACATTTTAATTCCTGAATTTACCACCAAAGATAAATAAACACAGACCCACCACCTTGCATTTAACTTCAAAGTGTGTATTTGCGTCTACGGAATGTCGTCAGAAGGCGGCGGCCCATCCATCGGTCCGTCGAAAGTTAAAGTTTGAGAAATATTTGACGATTTGACGGATTGACGAATGGGAAAAAAGTTGCCCGGTGATTGGTTGAAGATGACGTGACCGCCGGACGGATGGATGCAACGGATGGTTGTGAGTCCACATTAAGATAACCAGTTTCATTGCTTGCTGGCTGTCAGTCAAGGGACTAACTAATTGACCGTGTACCAGTAAAGTGACCTGTAACGTACAACACGATATACAGACCACCGTGTTCATTATCGTATCTTGGCAACAATGAAACTTCCTTGTGCAATTGTCGGGAAAAGAACTTCTGTCTAGGTACATTTCAGTAATCTTAAACTCAGATCCACAGATTGGCCATTCAATGATTTCAACTGCTGCGTGCTCTAGATGCCCGCCTGCGAACCACAAGCGTTGAGTGGCGGAATGACCTTATCTTCACTGGTCCAGTCAAATACCACACTGTCTTCGACGAAGGCACGCGGCCAATAACGGAAGGAAAACTGCAGGAGTGCAAGTAGGGTATTGAAGTAGAGTCTCGGTGGAATTCTCTTCCCTAAAATCGGTTGTCCCTATCAATAAATTACAGCTGATGTGACCTAGTCCTCGTGTGAGGTCAAAATATAAACTAGCCAAGCAATGGAAGTAAATACTTACGAATGCTGTATTCATGGGCAGAGAAATCGTGAAACTAGTTTTGCCCAAGATATACTCTCGGACATAGTCATCGATGTGTTAGATTGATTAAAATTGTAAGATTCGCATGACTGATTCATAGACGCGAGTAGTTGTGGTAATAAAAAATGAACGTAGCTACCTAATGGTAAACATTGGAAATGAACCTTACCTGTAAATGACTTTTTTTTTGTCTTGCTGCACGTTGGATTCCCTCTATGTATTCGAGTGGGAATTTGTTTATTGACTATGCAACATGGAGGTTCGACTGTTTTCATTTGGTTGTGTACGATTCAAACATTTCGTTCGCTGGCAGAAAGTTCCCCGGGGCGTGTGGAACAAACTCCGCACTTGAGACAAAAAATATACAAGTACACAAGTTTTTAAACTATAGAATATCGTGAAATAAAGACGCGAAATTTGCATTTCCTTAACAAACGGGCTAAAATAATAAACCGAGCAGGAATTTCTGAAGTCTTTAGTTAAAATTCAGCTGCGGTTTTCATTTGTCTCTTGTTCCGTTAACGAAAAATAATTAATGCATTTTAACTGTGCGTACCTGGACTCATCGAAGCATGATCGGAATCCTGGCAGCGTTGAATAAACAATTGTTTAACTATTCACGAACATGACTCGTTTGCGAGAGTCCGACACATCGTAAATAAAGGAGCGGTCGTGTTATTTCAGTTCAAATAAACACTGCAAACATTGCGCTCCTAAAAAAGCAATACGATACCCCAGAAACCACATCCCGTGAGAAAATGATTTTTAATTAACGCTGCAACGCAAGGAAGGAGTTCGTGTGGCTTTTGGCGCTGAAGAGATATTTGCTATTTTGCTTAACTTACACTCTGTAAAAAATACACGTAGCAATCTTCCTGTATAGCAAAGAGAAACATTTTCTTGATGTCGTTTCGTTTGCTTAAAAAAATTCTCGCTTTAATTTAAAGGGAATGTTAAAGAAACTTGGGTTTTCTGTTAATACATTTTTAATTTACTTATGGGCACCCGATTTTCGCGAAAAGATTTCTTGTCAAGTTGTGTTTGAAAACACTTTGGCTCCGCTCCACTTGCGCGATTGGATAATTACAACTGCTACGCGTCTCATGTGCCTGCCCACCAATCACAGACCTTCATTACCGCTCTAACCTAATTCTCATTGGCCCAGTAAACACCACAAGGTCTTTCACGAAGGCACGCAAGTGTGCAAGCAGGATATTGAAGTATATCTTTCATGGAATTATTTTCGTGAAAATCTGGTGCCCCTAATTATACGTGTTTGATTTATGGCAATATTACCTTTTTATACTGCAAAGAAAAAAACATTTCTTTGATCCGTTTTTATAGTAAAGAAATATTGCTGTTTACCAAAGGAAATGGTTAAGTAATATTAAAACATTTCTATCCTAGATTTCAATCTTTTGTACGTAATGAAAATTACTAAATGTTACCTTACCAAATAACAAATGTTTTATATTATCAAAAAAAAGGATTAAACTTTTTCAAAATACACTAAGTTAGCGGCAAGGAATACTGCTGAAGTACGATAACGACAATGCATTGCTATCAATGCCAATGATCAGAGATTGGCAATGGCAAACTTCGTGCTTATTTGAGATAGAATAGACTTCAGGCCCGCGTGGGTTTGCATTGACTTTATCATAGTTACAGACACACGATTTTCGCGAAAAGAATTTCAGGAAGGCGTGATTTCAGTAGCCTACCGTTTTCGTTCCGTAAATGGCTGCGTGCCTTTGTCGGGAGACAGTGTGGTTTTTGACTCGGCCAATCAGTATTCAGGCGCTTCTGAACTGAAGTCTGTGATTCGCGGGCAGGCACCGAAGACGTCCAGAACTTGAATCCATCCAATCGCAAAAGTGGACTTAAGCTGAAGTGTTTCGAAATACACCATTACCGGAATTCTTCATACGAAAATTGGATGTCCGTAGTTACTGGCAGCCAAGACAAGCTATAGAAGTGAGTCGTCTTTATATTCCACAATCGGAACACCAGTTCTGATGGTCTGTTCGTTCCTAAAGTGCACCTCACTCTCAAATTGCAGTGCGTAGCTAATCAAACAATTATATTATTTATACACTACTATGAAATTTAACAATTTTTCTTACGTATTCTTGTACTAATGAAGTTATTCCGTCAACACAGCGTAACTTCTAGTGATCTGTAAACAGCGTGCGTTATGCAATTTTATATTACTTTAATGTAAGAGTGAGACGGAATATACTTATACTCCATTCACGGTAGCTTGCAACGTTTCTGAAACCCTGCTTAGGTTCTACTTCTAGGATATTCCTTTGCCTCGTGCAAACAAAGCTTAGAAAATTACACAAGAGAGTTCAACGCACCGCACCCGTGTGGATATTTTGCATAAGAAATATTTCTTACCAGGCGTTACCAGCACACATTAGCTCTCTCTCTGTCTTTATTCATATTAATTATAAATAAAATATTTTAATTCATAGGTAAAATATAAGCAGGGTGACCAGTTCTTCGCGAAAAGTTCTACGCGGAGGCTAGACTTCAATATNAAGCTCTCTCTCTGTCTTTATTCATATTAATTATAAATAAAATATTTTCATTCATAGGTAAAATATAAGCAGGGTGACCAGTTCTTCGCGAAAAGTTCTACGCGGAGGCTAGACTTCAATGTCCTATGTGCACTCTTGCAGCATTCATTTGATTATTTGCTGCTTTTCTTTGTGTGAAGTGAGTCTGTTACACAAGTGAGCCAATCAGAATTAAATTTCTCCGATACTTACCGTCCGTGATTCACAGGCAGACAGATAAGATGCGCAACAAATCAAATNATACTATGTGCACTCTTGCAGCATTCATTTGATTATTTGCTGCTTTTCTTTGTGTGAAGTGAGTCTGTTACACAAGTGAGACAATCAGAATTAAATTTCTCCGATACTTACCGTCCGTGATTCACAGGCAGACAGATAAGATGCGCAACAAATCAAANCAATCAGAATTAAATTTCTCCGATACTTACCGTCCGTGATTCACAGGCAGACAGATAAGATGCGCAACAAATCAAATGATCCAATCACGAAAAATGTTTTAAACTAAAGTGTTTGGGAACTCAACTTGTCCCAAAATCTTTTCGCAAAAAAAAAAAAATAAGGTGTGCCTAAATGTAAGTAAAAGTTCAATTGAACCCAAATAAAAGTACACTTACGTTAACACAAGTATAAAACGCTTATTATAAGTGACATAATTAGGAAACCAAAAAACACGTCATACATAGCGTGTTTTTTTGCCCGAAGGTTTGATTCAAAAAGCGTGAAGAAACCGTTAATAGATTATACCAGTGTACTATTGGTCAAGATCACACCAGGCATTCTCATCGCATTTTAGAGTTACATTACTGGCTGGCCGTCAGACAGTGAACTGACAAGCCAACGGTGTTGTAAACGATGCACGGTTCATCGCATTCATTTCTGCAACAACTCATATTGAAATTGTTGTTCGGGAAACTTGCGACTGGAGTGACGCAGCGTCCATGCGAGATGGACACCAACAGCAGCAATAAAACCATATCCGTGCGAGTTTTGCATTCAAGGACAGGAAAATGACCTGCTACTGCTGCCCGCCCTCGAGATCAAAGCTCCCGCCTACGTAGCGCTTCTGTGGCGGAGAGCCACAAGGGCGACACTGCCTCGCGCAGAGAGTGCGCCATCGCCGCTAAGCGCAAAGCTCCGAACTGGCGTGCAGTGTTCTCGTTGTGCTGCGTCCACCTACGCCACTTTCAGAGGTGAACCTGTTATTTCATTGGTTGAAAAGTCTGTAGGAATGTTAAATACAGAGCCCTTGGGTAGTTTTGTATATACACGAAGCGTATATTTGGAATACGGCATTTTGAAAAAGCCGTTCTTAGCCAATTTGGAGTACTGTGAAATTGAGTTTCTAATGTGTGTGACGTATTCCAACCACCAAGAGTTTTCATTTGAAGTGTGTGTTCTTTTCATAGAGCAGCACATCTGTTGCACATCTAATAGTTTCGAGGAAAAAAAGGGTATTTCAAACGCTGTGCAAGGCAGTTCAAACGCCGGGTAGACGGCGATGAAATTTCGCTGCAGAGGGATTGAAAGACGTGCTTTTTTTTTANGCAAGGCAGTTCAAACGCCGGGTAGACGGCGATGAAATTTCGCTGCAGAGGGATTGAAAGACGTGCTTTTTTTTTAATGAAACCGCAATTAGCTTGTTCCGATTATACCAATATACGAAAAGGAAACACACATAAAACGAGGNTTTTTTTTTAATGAAACCGCAATTAGCTTGTTCCGATTATACCAATATACGAAAAGGAAACACACATAAAACGAGGGATGATTGACACTCAATAAACATCACGCAAATTAGAAATGCAATTCCCGAACCTGACAACATTGCTTAACCCCTTCAGATCCAGTTTACTTTATAATTTCATGTGCTGCAAACAAATAATTTTTTGCTTCTTGCTGTACTGAAGTCAACACAACACTTAATTAGTTGTCTTAGCTCATGAAATGTAAGCTATATGTTTGGCTACAGTTATATGAACAAATCTTCACCTAGACCAGTGAGACGGTTTGTGAATTATTTATCCACACTTAAGGTCGTTGGTCATTGAGCTTTACAGTGTACAGTACGGACCAAATATTGCACACACCTGCTTAATGTGCACAGTTGTATACAGTGTNTCATTGAGCTTTACAGTGTACAGTACGGACCAAATATTGCACACACCTGCTTAATGTGCACAGTTGTATACAGTGTGTCTGAAAAGGTTAAAACTATTTTTTCATAGTGCTGTGTTTTAAAATGTACTGGTCGGAAACATGCAAAAAATGTTATATGACCCTGCAACGAACTCTGCTGCAGACGTACCCCCCAATTACAGGATACTGGTAGTGTAACCGCTTGGAATAGCATAGGTGCAAGCAGCACGAGAGGACTGCACGCCAGTTCAGAGTCCTGTGCGTAGGAGCGATGGCGCACAAGGTGCACGTAGCAATGTCGCCCTTATCGCTCCCATAGACTAAA
The DNA here is from genome assembly GCA_002778355.1 of Clitarchus hookeri. Lineage (NCBI taxonomy): Eukaryota > Metazoa > Arthropoda > Insecta > Phasmatodea > Phasmatidae > Clitarchus > Clitarchus hookeri. The sequence continues at coordinate 23,968 of NQII01000415.1, forward strand.
GACGAGGGAGAATAATTTCGCGTCTTCTGTGCATGTATCCAACGACGGCCTACCCCAAACCAACACATCTGTCAAAGTCTCATGGTCAACAGTAGTCAATATGCTTGTTTATATTTTGATTTTCAAAGACAAGCACGTTTATATGAATTAAATATTTTACAAATTTTAATTTTATCACACTGCATTACAAATTGGTAGGGAGATTAAAATGTTGCGCTTTGAACGACCTGCAGGCTAGACTCCAATGTTCTGTGTATTTTCGAGCCTCAACTTTCTGTTCATTGGCCGCTGCCTCAGTGTGTGGTCAGATCAGGGGGCAAGGCATTGTTTCCGTGCATGTTTGTTGTTGGCTCAGAGCTCACCTGGGTGTGTCTAANATTGGCTCAGAGCTCACCTGGGTGTGTCTAATAAACTGTCGTTCCAATCATAACCATGAGATAAATGCACACGTGTTTGCAGTCTAGCATGTCCTAAAATTAATTCGCGAAATTTTCCAGTCCCTACAAATTGGTTGTAGGAAGTATAAAAAAACATTTCAGCGCAATTGTTGACTAAACAGTGTTCGAACATTGAATCGTATCCATATCGTTTATGATAGTCGTATTTCCAGAGAAGCAGGTCAATGTTGGGTCTCGGAAACTGGTTTTGCGCATCTAGCGTGATCACTCTACCGCACACTCGCTCTACGATCGCTCCCGTGCCTCTGCGCCAACGTATTCAGATATAGTCTATTCGCGGTTACTTACAACTCGTCTGAAGCCCTACTAAAGTTCTACCTCCAGGATATTCCTCCGCCTCATACAAACAAAGCTTAACCAAATCTAGAAAATTACACCAAATGGACAACACATCGCATTCGCGCGCACTTAATGTAATTATAATTTGCACGACAACTATTTCGCGCTGGGCGTTACTAACACACCAATCTTCTCACTGATTGTAATCGTATTATTGAAAATTAATATATTACACTTTTTGTTAAAATGTTAATCAATTTCCAATTTAATTAAAAATAAGGTACTTTTATGTTAACACAAGTATAAAACGCGTGCGATACATAGCATAATTAGGAAAGAAGGAAGCACGTACTACTTGTTGGAATTTGATTCAAGAAGTGTGAAGAAACCGTGGATAGACTATAGGTCTATAGACTGGAGACTATAGCCATAGGTCGCGATCACACATATGTTGAGCATTGCTCGGTGTTGCAACTTGTTCCCTCAGCAGTCACTTCTTGTTCTGAGTAAACCACTCGTGTTACAACCTGTAATTACGCATCAGGTTAACAGTTAACTGCCGGATGGTGCAAAATAGTTTATTACGCCCTATCGTTACTACTAACTGGAACTGTTATCAAGAGGTTAAACTATCTACCACGTTAAGTGATAGAAAAATATTTGTACCTTCAGGAAAGCTTCAAACTGGGGTCTCAAACATCAGGTGGCGGTTTTTTGATAATATGCATGCTAGTTTTTGAGGTTGTGTACAAATATGAATATGCATGTTAGTTTTTGAGGTTGTATACAAATATGAATATGCATGTTAGTTTTTGAGGTTGTATACAAATGTGAATTAATGTTTTTTGCTACTTTTGAGATTTATGTATAATATTACTGCAAAATGCAAGTAAATCCCGCGAGTGTCGATAATGATACAGGAGAATAGTTTTGGAAATTCTAGTTTTAATTTAAAAAAAAAAACGGAAAATAAAATATTAGCCCTAGGCTTAATATCATTTTGAAGAATCAGATGCCTTAAAATTGGGAGAAATAAAACATTTCCCCCTCCATTTCTTGCAAATATTTAAAAACTCAATTTTGAGTTTTAAGACACGAGTCACGTTCAATGTGACAGATAGCCTGTCATGAAGTTAAGCAGGCTGTGCGAGGTTTGATATCACCTGCAGTGACAGTAATAATTATGAACAAATATGTTGTATGCCTGGGTTATTATAGCCCAGTATTTCATAGTTGGACATTTGGCGTCTTCTAACCATCCGAAAATACAATGTTCGTGAACTGATTTTAAGATTTTCAAATTGTACAGCAGCAAACATAAGAGAATATATTACACTGTAAAATATGATAAATACTACAGAAAAAAAAAATAATAAATTTAAAAAAAATTAATTTCTATCCATTGTTAATTCAACATCACTCCTCGGTTGTAACTCACTGTTAAATTACCAAACAATTGCTTGATACTAACGGAACATTTGAGTGACTTCGTTGAAATTTCTATAGGACATATTTCGTTATTGTGAATGTGTTGTGATATGGTTTCTAGACGTATGGTGCAAACTTCAATTTGTTATTGGTGCAAGGACACAACATTCGCCTAGTGTTTTAAGGAGTAGGTACATTTTTTGCATTTTTCGAGCGTGCAATTAATTTATTTAAATTAGAGATTTTGAAAAGGCTTAGTTTTGTCTATTTGTGTCGATTTTATAAAAATTTATACAGGCACAAAATCCGAGTATAATTAACTTGCTTTTATGTAAAAAGCATTGTGACTATATTTCANCTTGCTTTTATGTAAAAAGCATTGTGACTATATTTAAAAAAACCGCGAAATAATTATACAACTTCGTGCTCTCGCTCTTTCCCCGACAAATTGAGACGACCAGAAAGCATTCTCTCTGACGTCATAATAACGCGGTGGCGAGAAAGCACTCTCAGTCCAGCCGAGACATGGCCTTGCATATAAAACAGAAAATGGAGGAAGAGATGCGACGGCGGTGCACCCTGGCGGCGGAAATATCCACTCGCCAAAGTAAAAGCAGTGAGCTTGCCGAGCAGAGCGGAGTAAACGTTAGCGGGGGCGGGTGTTGTGGTCGGCGAGTACGTGGCGCCGCATGGCGGGGGATGTGCAAACGAGGCGAGCGTGTCCGTGGTCGTGTTCAGCCCCGCACTCTAGAGTGCCAGCTGAGCACGGAGTCTCGCTCCGCGCGCCCGAAATCCCCTCGCAATCGATGACGGAGCTGTGCTGTCGGCCAATCGCGTCGCCCGTAGGAGGTCCCACCTGCTACTGTCCTCCCCTACCATACTCTCTTTGTTTATAACGGCTGTTCACACCACTTTTCAAAGACATGATTAAAATATATTTGTATGCATCTTGTGTGTTCTTCCACCATATGTACAGTGACGAGCCAAAAAAACTCGTACTCCTGCCTAATATCGTGTAGGGCCCCCCGAGCACGCAGAAGTGCCGCAAGACGACGTGGCATGGACTCGACTAATGTCTGAAGGTATGCAGGAGGCAATTAACACCATGAATCCTGCAGAGCAGTCCACAAATCCAATCTGCGCCAATTTGAGAAAGGGTTGCACGTCTGTCACGTTTAATGATTCTCGTCAGTCGTCGTTTGTCCCGTTCTTTCACGATCTTTATTCCGGCCGCAGCGATGTCGATTATTTGATGTTTTACCGGATTCCCGATATTCACGGTACACTCGTGAAATGGGCGTATGCGAACATCGAAATGCTATCGCAACCTCGAAGATGCTGTGTCCCATCTCTCGTGCGCCGACTATAACGCCACGTTCAAACTCACTTAAATCATGATAACCTGCCATTGTAGCAGCAGTAACCGATCTAGCTGCCGACCGCATCGAGTTACTCTGATTGATTCCATACCTTTGTTATTTGCATACGCACGCCTATACCAGTTTTTTTTGGCTCTTCAGTGTATAATTAATCGAGACCGGAAAATTTCGCATTATTATTTGGGGACAAGTTAGACTTTAAACACGTGTATTTTTCAATAAGTTTGTCATTGGTACACATTACAGTTGACACGCCCTGGTTAGAACTGCGATAGTGTTTAAACACTTCATGCTGGTGTGGGCGAATCAAATGCAGTCGAATCACATACAGAATGGTTTCTTACCCAGGCCGTGGGCAATTAACATTGACCTACAGCTGGGGTATACAAACAACTGAGACGTTTAGCGCAGTGATGTATCTAGTCGTGTTTGAGTGTTTAAGTGTTGCCAGCTGTTACAAATTCCTGATGATACTTTATGATGTTTGAACGAATAGATCTAAGAGGCTAGGATATAATAACTACTTAAATAATACTTCAGAAACGATAATTTACTGGTAACAATGGCGAAAAAAAAATCTTCTTGTAGACTGGGCATTTGTAGTTTCCGAAACCCAAAGCTATATATAGTACAGGAAATACGGAGACACCATTTTTGTATTTCCGGAGCTCAGCTTTGTTTTTCGCCATTAAGGTTCGCGTTTCCGTATGTTAAAGGTATACGTTTCCGTAAAAATTACGTAAAATTTCCTTGCTAATATACGGAAATCAGCAACAGCGTCCGCATTTGTCGTTATGCTCGTATCACAATTAAAATTCGAATGACGTCTCAACGTTGCATTTACAGTCACAGTCCTTAATTGCTATGTAGGAAGAAGAACTTTCACATAATAAGGCCAGCGCCACGGCCACAATGGCATAGTTCTTCCCCGCCCCTGCTTCTCGGGGGCCGCGGTGGTGCAGTGGTTAGAATGCTTGCCTCCCACCAAGGCGAACCCCGTTTCCCCACCCTTGCATTCCGACGCTGCTCAATTGTCACCTTATTTCATCCTGATCTGCTCTCAAGACCTCGATGTAACGAGCTGCCCAAATCTGTCCGCTCTGAACTCAACTTCTGCTTCCCATAGCAAATTGCTTCGTCTCTAATGACCTGACTGTCAATGAGACGTTGACTCTTTCATACATACATTCTCTCTCTCTCTCTCACACACGCACACATACACACACACATACATGGTGATTCTAAAATCATGGGACAAACATTGAGGGGTGGTAGAGCTCACTAAAACAAACAATTATTGTGTAGGAATATATGGGAGGAAGTGACGTGTTCAGGCACAAACACAAAAATAACACATGAAACACAACACACAGTTTATTTACAACGTCGCCGCTAAATGCCTTTTTACAGCAATGTTTATAATAATTTCTCAATATTGCTACCACCGACAGTAATGCAAGCTTGGTAGCGTCGGTGTAGTGATTGGCGAACAGATTCAAATACGCCGNAATTGTCACCTTATTTCATCCTGATCTGCTCTCAAGACCTCGATGTAACGAGCTGCCCAAATCTGTCCGCTCTGAACTCAACTTCTGCTTCCCATAGCAAATTGCTTCGTCTCTAATGACCTGACTGTCGATGAGACGTTGACTCTTTCATACATACATTCTCTCTCTCTCTCTCACACACACGCACACATACACACACACATACATGGTGATTCTAAAATCATGGGACAAACATTTAGGGGTGGTAGAGCTCACTAAAACAAACAATTATTGTGTAGGAATATATGGGAGGAAGTGACGTGTTCAGGCACAAACACAAAAATAACACATGAAACACAACACACAGTTTATTTACAACGTCGCCGCTAAATGCCTTTTTACAGCAATGTTTATAATAATTGCTCAAAATTGCTACCACCGACAGTAATGCAAGCTTGGTAGCGTCGGTGTAGTGATTGGCGAACAGATTCAAATACGCCGGGTATTTCACGCACACGTGCAGCCGCACAGGATAGTCGAGCGACGAGGTCTTCAGTGGAATCAACTGGAGTCTCGTAAATGAGGGCTTTCAAATGCCTCCATAGGAAAAAAAATTGATACTCGATAAATCTGGCGATTGTGGTGGCCATCGGACTGGCCCACCACGCCCTCAACGCCTTAACGCGTTACTTCCGCCAATATATTCCTATACAATAATTGTTTGTTTTAGTAAGCTCTACCACCCCTCAATGTTTCTCCCATGATTTTAGAATCATCCTGTATATATAAAAGGGTTGCAACAAACGTTAGGTTTGGAGTTTTACTAGTGTTAGTACATCTATCAGTAGGAGTAGTAATATTTCGCGAATAAATTTCTAGACAAGATACAGTCCAAAACACTGTAGGGTTGTCCAGCTTCTTTGATTGGCTAAAAAATGTTCTGGCCCGTGTTAACTTTTTACGCACGAATCACTAAGATTCAGTGTCGAAGTTACTTAGTTCTGAGTGGCTTGGTCAAAGACGGACATGGCACCAGCAGCCAATGGAGGTATAATAACAGCTGAGGTGTGTATATAGTATTGAAGTATACTGTTTGCTCCGATTTTTACGCGAAAAGTCACTGGCCCTAACTATCAGTTGTGTGCCAGGACCAAAAAAGGCGTGTTATTTTGACGTTGTTGTCAGCAGTTGTTTATGAGAGTACGTGATATAGTCTAAACACGGAATGATGTTTCCACTACGTCAAAGACTTTCCCCATTGCATGTAGTTTTCTCCTGAGTATAGCACTCTTTAGTACTCCACTTCATTTGCGACGTCCAGCATAGAGACCACCACGACCTACCTACGTACTTTGTCAGANGTTTTGCTTATTGGCCATGTGCCTTTGTCAGAAAGCATTTTCTTACTTGACCGGCCAATAAGAATTTGGTTCCCCTAAATACTGCGCGTGTGGTTCGTGCAAAGACAACTGGAAACCGTAACACGTAAATAATCTGATCACGATGGTGGAACTGTGCTGAAGTGTTATTAAATATATGTTGTCATGAAATATTTCCGGAAAAATCGGGTTTCCCTTGTTATAGTTAATTTCTTTTCGATATTCACATTATTCTGATTATCATGTGATGGACAATATGTTATTTAAATAATTAATGTTTTATGTATTTATAATTTTTTTCCAAAGTAATGTAAGCTGGACTTTCTCCGTATTAATGTTATTTTATCTGTATTCTAGTGTATACATGTATGACACAATAGGAGATTGAGTAAAGTGTAAATTTTTATCCGAGTTTGATTTACAAACTTGGGGTTGATGCACAGTAGAAAATAGTTGTACTTACACACTTTTTTTTTTGGAAAAAAGTGGCCAAGATAATTTTTGTACTAAAACAAAGCGTGTTACAACAAAGTTCGCAACAGTTTTTATTGTGAAAATATACAGTTAGTGTTTTCTTATACAATTAAGCTCTGTTTATTTCGTGTTCATTAAAATCATGGATATATATTATTAATTTACTATACTTCCTATATCTCTGTGTCATAAATATAGAATCATTTACTTGTTATGCTAAAAAAAAACATCTTTTTTCTGCAACCATTTTCCAAGAAGTCGTTCGTAAAACGTATAGAAATTGGTATTGTATGTCTGGGTTTGGTATGTTGACATTGTGTTATGGTTCTCGTCCACGAGTACGTATAAGAAGATGGAATTGTCTTGTTGGATGTTGTCACGTCACAAAATGGGACAAAAGTTCAAAGTTGGCGGATGCTTCCCCGAGGAGACGGACTGCGGGGGATCGTGATTTCAGAAGGACGCGCGCACCAATCAGAGCATCCTTGTCCTAGGACGCGACTGGGGAAAGCGCTATTGTAGCCGGGTCCTTCGAGACGCCTGCAGACACGCCCGCAATCAGGAACTCCAACATGTCGACCACGACCTATATCGACCACGACCTATATCGAGCAGCCATCCAAACGTCGCTGGGGTGTGTTCTGATAACATTTGACGGTCGAGGTCCGGGCGAGGGGAATCACAATCCTTCACTCGAAGAAATGATTCGCAAATTTGCCACGTCATCGAGTACGTGTAGTTATAGGATGTGATCTTGNATACGTGTAGTTATAGGAAGTGATCTTGCTGGTATACTAACCTACCAGCATGCACGCTGTAGTGTTCCTTTTACAGCTGGAGTGCAGTGGTTCTGNACGGTCGAGGTCCGGGCGAGGGGAATCACAATCCTTCACTCGAAGAAATGATTCGCAAATTTGCCACGTCATCGAGTACGTGTAGTTATAGGATGTGATCTTGCTGGTATACTAACCTACCAGCATGCACGCTGTAGTGTTCCTTTTACAGCTGGAGTGCAGTGGTTCTGNGTGATCTTGCTGGTATACTAACCTACCAGCATGCACGCTGTAGTGTTCCTTTTACAGCTGGAGTGCAGTGGTTCTGACCACGCCCTCTTCAACTCTTCAGCCAGTAATAAATACGAAGAGATAATGTGACCGTGTCACGTTCAAACAAGAGGAGCGGAGGGCGGCTCTTGCATCGAGGTGTTGAGAGCCGACGAGGGTGAAGTGAGGTGAGTATGGAGCAGCGCCGGAATGCAAGGGCAGGGGAAACTTGCCGACCAGCGGCATCGTCCTGCACGGGTCCCGCATGTGGAAATCCGCTAGCGTCCCCGCCGGGAATTGAACCCCTTGGTAGTAGATGAGTGCTCTAGCTGCTGCGCAATTGTTGCCCTTAATGCATAGGGAAGTTCACAACTTTGTACTGTAGGGACGTTAGCATTTCTATATTTGCAGTTCGGTTTGTAGTATTATTTACATATGTACAGCTAGTGATTTTNACTGTAGGGACGTTAGCATTTCTATATTTGCAGTTCGGTTTGTAGTATTATTTACATATGTACAGCTAGTGATTTTTTTGCGAAAAAAATATGAGTTGACGGTAGACTTCAATACAGCAGTTTTTCTATAGCCATTGATTGCTGTTTGCTTCAGAAGGCGTTTTCATATTTGACCTGGCCNGACTTCAATACAGCAGTTTTTCTATAGCCATTGATTGCTGTTTGCTTCAGAAGGCGTTTTCATATTTGACCTGGCCACTCAGAATTCGGCAGCATCGGAACGACTCGTACGGGATTCTTGTGCAGACAGTTAACATGTGTGAAAAAGTAATTCAGCCACGCAAGAGATGTAAACGACCCTACAGTATTTTGAATTACAACTTGTCTTGAAATATTTTCGGGAAATCTTACTACCCCTATACATACAATATTTTGGGACAAACTAGAATTCAAGAATCGTGTGCTTGTAATGCTTTTGCGAGTGGTCCACGCGATGACAGCGCTAAGAAAATCCTTGACCAATAACAAGCGCGCAAAAAATACCGGCTCAAGAATCGCCTTCCAATCTGACAACAAGCAACCAATGAGCAGTTGATAGTTTTATTATTGTATATAATACTGTGAAGTCTAACATACACGACATTGAACTAGCGAGTTTCTCATGTGCCTGCGTATAGTTCGAAAACTTCCACTATAGTTCAGTAAGTTGACTTGAAAATTTTCTTTCAGTGTTGTTCTCTCGAATGCCAGCTCGCTCACTCACAGGAAAAATAAAACATGTAATATTTCACAAGTATTTGATTTTTCAGACGCCGAAATCTCAACTTTTACTTGTCTCTAACATACATATGCCGAAAAAACTTACTCTTTAGCAGAACTGAGGTGATTACTGTGAAAAAAAGCTATTACATTAAAAACATTACTTAGAAAAAAATTTCCTATATTTTTAAACTGTTGTAAATACAGTTGTAAAATAATTTTTCTTAAGAATTTTTAAAATTAACTGCACCCATACCTCTTAGTTACCTTTATTTATTATTTTTTAAAAATATGTTATTTTTATTATTTACATATTAAAAACATTGAGTTATACCAAAACAAGTCAATAAATTTTTTTTTTCTGCTTGAAATGACGTTAAATTTAGTGGCCTGAATTTGAGAAGTATTCCTCTCTGTAAAAAAATGAAGGGACGCTGGATTGACGTGAGGAGATGGCGGCGCGGGAAAGACCCGACCTACGCGCCTGCTGTTTCCATTCTGTTACTTACTCCGTGTTTCTGTCAGTAGAAGCTCCATTCCCTCATTGCGCCAGTCTGAAAGACGTTACTCTGACACTGAACGTATGTGATCCAAGGACAGACACCTGAGACGCGTATAGCAAGTAAAGGTTTTCATTTACTGAAAGGGACGCGAGCCGAAATAATTTTTAACACAAACGACTATAAAATGGTTTCACTAAAATCATACGTCTCTATAGATCATGAAATATAACACGAATACATTCGGTGGCAAGATAAACTTTAAGTATTTATTCCTTGGTATTTACTATTAAGGTAAGACCGTGGTTCTTTTCATACGCTTCTTGTGAATGTCACCTAATAATAAACCGGAAACGATAGTTTGACCGAGTCATGAACAACTCTGAACGAAGGCTAATAAACAGTTGCCCCACCCGTTTTTTGCGAAAATATTTCAGGACAAGTTGTGTTTCAAAACACATTAGTTCAGAAATACTTACGTCATTGGATCGTTTAAATTGTTAGGCGTCTCATTTCTCTGCCCGCGAATCACGGACGGTCAGTATCGGATAAACTTAATTCTGATTGGCTCACTCATGTACCAGGCTCTCTTCACACAAAGACAAGCGGCCAATAGCTAAAGGAAGAGTGCAAGTGTGCACATAGAATATTGATGTCTAGCCTTCACGGAAATGTGTTCGCGAAAAACAAAATGTGCCGTACCAATAAAAAAAGGACATTGAATCTAGTATATAGAAGAATGTGAAGTCCAACTTGCCGTCAAAAGAATTCGCGAAACTGCAGCAGCTCGAGCAATATATATAAACAGTGCTAAATTGTGAACTATTTTCGAAAACTCTTACACGATCTAGAGTAGTTAACATTACAGAGGTGAAACAACCGCTTATTCCACGAACTCCAGACGCAAGCACCAGCAATATGGCTTTACTAGACAGCAAAACGTCGGAACTTTTTACACAGCCTTACATTTCGAAGATGAATAAAAGCATTTGGTAAGAGGACAAACAATTGACATTGGCTCAGCGGAATGGAGAAACAACTTCACTCACAGAAGGCCAGTAACGTAAGATAAACGCCAGACATGTGACAATTACACAGGAAGTCAGCAAGCAGCCAGCTTTGCCGCGATAAACTGCTATCACTCATAGCAGTTTTATAAATGATGTCATGCAAATTCTCATATTGTGGGGCGAACAAATAAATGCTTTCACGAAAGCTACANGCAGCCAGCTTTGCCGCTATAAACTGCTATCACTCATAGCAGTTTTATAAATGATGTCATGCAAATTCTCATATTGGGGGGCGAACAAATAAATGCTTTCACGAAAGCTACATCTCCATAAAGTAGGGTCCATTAATAGTTTTGCTTCGCTTATTGGCCACGTGTCTTTGTGAGAACAAAATTTTTTCTTGAATAACCAATGTTAAATAAGGTACTTTATTACTGAATTTCTGTCATTCATTGGCGGACACCTAAGATGGATAAAACATGAATAATTAAATTGTATAAATGATTATGAGATAATTCTAAACTGTTATGAAATACAACTGGTTATGAAATCTTTTTGCTATAATCGGGTGTACTAGCAATAAATTACTTTCATTCCTGTNAATTTCTGTCATTCATTGGCGGACACCTAAGATGGATAAAACATGAATAATTAAATTGTATACATGATTATGAGATAATTCTAAACTGTTATGAAATACAACTGGTTATGAAATCTTTTTGCTATAATCGGGTGTACCTAGCAATAAATTACTTTCATTCCTCTAAAATATTTTGAAATGCTTTCTCATCTACAAGCAGTTTCTTCCGCAATATAAGTATTTATTTCTGGAAATTTTTTTTTATATGTCAGGTAAAATCGTAGCCAGAGAAACGTAAATTTCTCAGAGTCATTCGGCTACAAGTTAGATTCCACAATCCTTTGTGTCCTCGAGCCTGAGTTAGTTGTTTATTGGCAGGGCCACCTGTTTTTCGCGAAGAGATTTACGCGGAGGCTAGACTTCAATATCCTATGTGTACACCTGCAGTCTTCCTTTGGCTATTGGCCGCCTGTATTTGTGTGAAGACAGTCTGTTACATGAGTGAGCCAATTAGAATAAAGCTTCTCCGATACTGACCGATCGTGATTCGCGGGCAGACAGATAAGACGCGTAACAATTCAAATGATCCAGTCACGAACGTGGTTCTGAACTAAAGTGTTTTGGAATACAACTTGTCCTGAAATCTTTTAGCGAAAAATAGGTACCTCTATTCATTGGCTGTTGCTCCAGTTTAACACCAAGGCAGGTATCATTAGATTCGGTCCTTGTTTCCTTGTAGATTAGTGGAGTGGAAGTTTTGATAGTCGATGAGGGTGAAGCGAAGCGAAAATGAGTAAGTGAAGCTATTTGGACGGTTCTTATAAGCAAGGTCTTGAGAGCCGATGATGGTAATTGAGGTGAGTATGGAGCAGCGTTGGAATCAAAGGGTGGGGGAAACGAGAGATTCCTGAGAAAACCCACCGATCAACGGCATCGTCCTACACGATTCCTACTTGCGAAAACCAGGAGTGATCCCGCCGGGAATCGAACACGGTTCGCCTTGCTGGAGGCGGGCGATTTAGCCGCTGCGCCACCGCAGTCCCTAGCAGGTCCGTTATTGGTCGAAAGTCGTCCGTGGTGCGTCTAACACACTGTGCTCCAATGGGAGCAGAAACTAAAATGTACACGTGGTTGAGATTTATCTTGTCGTAAAATTAATTCGCGACATTTCCAGGGCTCTCATAGGCGATGTTATCGGGCAAGTGCACTGATAATTAGTGGGTTATAAATATACACATTCAAAATTCGCGTTATTTATTTGGCAATTGGTTGAACTTCATAGTAAAGTTCAAGTTATTATTTGACATCAGGCTAAACTTCAATGTACTTTATATACTCGAGCCGGCGTCGTTTTTCCATTGGCTGTCGCCTAGATGTGAATCCACGCCTTTTCTGACTGAACTGCACGTGATTGGGGCACAAAATTGTGAAGTGTTAATTTAGTGGCACAAATTTACCCAGGATGTCACGTAAAGTATGGTTCAATGACAAACGTTTTGCAAAAATACACGCGCACAAAGTTTAACTTGTCTTCAAATAATAATGCTAATTTTAGAGTTCTCTAATTGTAACTGAATTCACACATACAAATGAAGTTCCTTACGGGACGCAGCAATGCACTTATGCTTTATCTGAGAAATTTGTGTAATTATTTTGTATTGAGATAGACTGCACATTCGTGTACATAAATACTCAAGCCGGCGTCACTTGTTCACTGGATGCTGCCTCAGTACAAAGTCGCTTCTCGTCAAAAGGTACAGCCCTTAATTCGCTCACACCAAAATTAAGTATAGGTTCTATTTTTATCATTGGAGCTGAGCTACGCTGGACGTTTGAAATTAAGCATGTTTAGGAACACACGATCTTAACGAAAAAAAATCTTGGCAAGTTATATTTCATAGCCGTTTAGCTCATATCCACTTTCGTGATTGGATGATTTACGTGACATGCGTAATAACTGTCTACCCGCGAATCACAGGCGTAACAGTATCAGAGTAACTTAATTATCATTGGCCACTCGAGATATCAAATGTCTTCTCACAAATATAAGAATACTGCCAATTTGTCCGTAGATTAAGGAAATCTAGCGTGCGTGAAAATACTTTTGCTATAACCGGGTGTCCCTAAATATGATCCAATAAATTGCAGTACTTACGTATAAGTACTTAAAGAATAACGTGTTACCGAATGACTAGGGCCAGTGACTTTTCGCGTAAAAATCGGAGCACACAGTAGACTTCAATACTATACACACACCTCAGCTGTTGTTATACCTCCATTGGCTGCTGGTGCCATGTCCGTCTTTGACCAAGCCACTCAGGACTAAGTAACTCCGACACCGAACCTTCGTGATTCGTGCGCAAACGGTTAACACGGGCCAGAACATTTTTTAGCCAATCAAAGAAGCTGGACGATCCTACAGTGCTTTGGAATGTATCTTGTCTCGAAATCTTTTCGCGAAATATCACTGCCCCTACGAATGACTTACGCGAAATTGGCAGTTCTCTGTCCATAGGTGACCAGCGCTTTGAAGACGTCCTCAGAAATGCTAGAAAATAAATCACGCGTGTCTCGTCTCAGCAGTATTCCGCGCGCAACGTTGACTTTCGCCACAAACTGAGACTTTGGCAGAGAAGAACACGTAAGTGGATAATGAGGACGGAACTCTGGTGTGCGGACGGAAATGTATCCAGGCGAAAAGTTGGAAGGCGTGTTCCTTAATGTAACGACATGATTGGTTCGAACCGACGACTTCGTCCGAAGAAAGTTCATAGAGAGCGGCTCACACATACGTAACCATACACACTCGCGACGGGGGAGCTCATGTAACATTTCGAAAACAATTCCTTCAATTTTTCTTTTAGAAAAGGCAAGAAATAATGCGAGTCCTCACACAAAACTTCGTGAGAATATTAAGTCTTTGTGTAGTGGCTGATGTGAAACTACTACGCATCATTTATTTCGATCTCATTTAACGCTTCGAAGGAACATAATTTTCCCAATAACATAAAATTTTGCTGTTGATCTAGTGTGTTTTGACAAAAAATGCGCTCGTATTCATTATGTGAGCGTACAGGAAACAGAAATAAAAACAGAAAGCAATAAGATTACTTATTACGTACAGCGCATTAAGAACTGCTAGGCAATTGTATCGGGAAATCTTACAGTAACGGGGTTTGTTTTACAGACGTGGAAATTACGGTGGTACAGTAAAAATAGGTAGAGACGCTGTCATTTCATTTTATAAAACTGCGCCACGCTAGACTTCACAGTACTATACATACTCAAGCAGATCTCATTCTCTCACTGGTCGCTGCCACAGTCTCCTGTTCCACTCGACCAAACGTAATGAAGCTACCAGAGTGCTACATGGTTGCTATTGGTGCAGAGTCCTGCAGGGCGTGTCGGAGGAATGGAGGTCCAATTACATACATCAAGCTAATATACACTTTCATGACACATAGCCTGTCACTCAATTAAAACACCTAAAATATGTTTAGCCTATCAGTACAGGCCTTCAAAATTAGCGTTATCATTTTGGGACAAGTTAGACTTTAAACTCGTGCATTTTTGCGCTAGTTTGTGATTGGTCCACATTATACTTGACACGCCCTGGTTAGCACTGTAATAGTGATTAAACACTCTATGTTGGTGTGAGCGAATCATGTGCAGTCCAGTCAAAAGCAAAGTGTCTTCTTACCAAGGCTCTGGCCAATTGCCATTTACCGTTAGCTGATGTATACATAGCACTGTGAAGTCTAGTGCGGTGATGAATAATAACGCGAAATTTGCACGTTATTACCTATCAGGTGTTTATCGTATGAGTCGTTTAGTCTAACCGTTGTTTTTCCTAACAAGTATTTAGCTTAAAAAGCGTTTAGCTTAACAAGCGTCTAGCCTAAAATGTTTTTCAACTAACACGCTTTTAGTAAAGTAGGCATCTTGCCCAACATACTTTTAACGTTAAAAACTTTTTGCCTAACAGGTATGATCGTAACAGGCATTTAGCCGAGCGGGCGTTTGGTCTAGAGGCGTTTTAGCATAGTAATCGTTTAGTCTAAATAGGCGTTTACCTTACGTTCAGGCGTTCGCATCTCGGCTAAAATGCTGTTGTTAGCTTGAGTAAGCTCGATTGCAGAGGCATAAACGTATGTCGTATACATACAGATAATGCATAGTTTTGCTTAATCTTGCCTAAAACGTAGGCTAATTTGCTTAAGCTTACGCTAATGCATGATGCAGAACCTGAACTGGTGTTGCGATATGCACACAGGTAATTTGTATGAAACTATAATGTGGTTTCATACAAATTACCTGTATGCATATCGGAGAGCCAGTTCAGGTTCTACATCATGCATTAGCATTACTTCTTAAACTAAATAGCCTACCCTGTTAGGCAAAATTAGGAATATTATATTACCTAGAATATTTTTCAAGCCTTCATCCCATGTAAGTTCTTCAGAGGATTCTTCTACGTCGTAATAATAAGCCATCATGTTTGAGCTTTTAACACTTTGCACTCTGTACACATCCACTTGCATTGAAGACAAGCTAGAATTGTGTCACTTATATCCAGCATTAAAGTAACCCCATTTGTGCTAGTCATTTCATTCCAACTATCCACTGTACTGTTGGTTCGCACCACATTTTACATACCTACCACACTGAATAAAGTTTCTTACTGGCTGGCTCTCAGCCAATGTAGTGCTGAGTTGGCAGTCCCCCAATCAAATATCATCCTTTCATGTGTAACAGGTTATACTATTTATATTGTTCGTTTTTGTTACAAAACCGTGGCTATATTTATTCACAATAATCAGGGCCAGTGACGTTTCGCGTAAAAATCGGAGCACACAGTAGACTTCAATACTATATACACTCATCAGCTGTGGTTATACCTCCATTGGCTGCTGGTGCCGTGTCCGTCTTTGACCAAGACACTCAGGACCAAGANACTCATCAGCTGTGGTTATACCTCCATTGGCTGCTGGTGCCGTGTCCGTCTTTGACCAAGACACTCAGGACCAAGAAACTCCGACACTGAACCTTCGTGATTCGTGCGCAAAAAGTTAACACGGGCCAGAACATTTTTTAGCCAATCGAAGANAACTCCGACACTGAACCTTCGTGATTCGTGCGCAAAAAGTTAACACGGGCCAGAACATTTTTTAGCCAATCGAAGAAACTGGACGACACTACAATACTTTGGACAGTAGCTTGTCTCGAAATCTTTTCGTGAAATATCACTGCCCTTCAACAATAATTAATGATACAGCCGCGAGTATTTTGATTCAGTGGCAGAAAAATTTCCTATTCTAGAGTAGAGCAAGCGACACTCGCGACTAGCGTTCTAAGTGTTAAAAAATAAGAAATACTTTACGAATTGTGCTACTTGCTTTTCGTTATACTAGGAGTATTACATTAGACGCTGTGAAACACATTTAGCAGAAACGGCGTCTTGAAACAAGAAGTGGCACGTCGAAATGTAATGCAGGGTAATACGTCTCTGAACGACGGGATATATATATATATNTCTTGAAACAAGAAGTGGCACGTCGAAATGTAATGCAGGGTAATACGTCTCTGAACGACGGGATATATATATATACATATACGAAATTTGGTTTGAATTGGTGTGACCCTTCAGAATAAGTGAACTATTTTCGAGAAAAGTTATTGACATAAAACTTCGCACGTACGTACACACGCAAGCACATTTTCTACTTAATCACTAATTCTGTCTGTTCCGTAAGGTGACATGGCTCANTCTTGAAACAAGAAGTGGCACGTCGAAATGTAATGCAGGGTAATACGTCTCTGAACGACGGGATATATATATATATACATATACGAAATTTGGTTTGAATTGGTGTGACCCTTCAGAATAAGTGAACTATTTTCGAGAAAAGTTATTGACATAAAACTGCGCACGTACGTACACACGCAAGCACATTTTCTACTTAATCACTAATTCTGTCTGTTCCGTAAGGTGACATGGCTCAGCATACGTTGTTCGATACTCTATCTAATTTATCGTCTACATCTAACCTTTAACGCTTTATCGAAAAACACACTATTTTATATAGGTACGATGTGCTTTTAAACGTGTATATATCTCTTACACGTACTACGCATAAAGCCATTTTAACCCTTTCAGACCCACTTTAACTTACTATTTCAGGCGTTGCAAACAAAAAGTGAAGAGTGAAGAGATTTGAACGGCTCTTAACATCGAGGACTAGAGAGCCGATGAGGGTGAAGTGAGGTGAGTATGGATCAGCGCCGGAATGAAGGGACATGGGAAATGGGAGATCCCCGAAAAAACCCTCCGACCAGCGGCATCGTCCGGCACGATTCACACATGCAAAAATCCGGGATTGTCCCGGCCGGGGATTGAACCGGGCTCGCCTTTNTTTCAGGCGTTGCAAACAAAAAGTGAAGAGTGAAGAGATTTGAACGGCTCTTAACATCGAGGACTAGAGAGCCGACGAGGGTGAAGTGAGGTGAGTATGGATCAGCGCCGGAATGAAGGGACATGGGAAATGGGAGATCCCCGAAAAAACCCTCCGACCAACGGCATCGTCCGGCACGATTCACACATGCAAAAATCCGGGATTGTCCCGGCCGGGGATTGAACCGGGCTCGCCTCTNCGGCATCGTCCGGCACGATTCACACATGCAAAAATCCGGGATTGTCCCGGCCGGGGATTGAACCGGGCTCGCCTCTGCGGGAGGTGAGCAGGCTTACCACTCAGCCACCGTGGCCACAGCGCTTGCATACTTGCCAAAAATATAGGAAGTTTTTTGCTACCTTTATCACTGGACGAACCACATTTATGCATCTTTACTGTTTGCGGACGTATTGCAAACGTTTAGCACTGGAGTACCGTAATTCTCACTGCCGCAGCATAAAGCAAGTAAACATACAGATGCGAAATGTCGAGGACGACCTCCTGCAGCGCAGTCGGTTGGTGCACCGCCGGTCTGTGGTGCGGGAGGTTCTGGGTTAGAATCCCAGGTAAGGCATGGGCGTTAGCTTAATTTAGGTCATAACTTAATTTGTAAGCCGTTACCTGATAAGCATTTAGGCATAACAGTGTGGGACATTATTAAGCCCTATGCAATGCTATACAATGCATAGGGACTCCCGAATTTCGTGAAAAGATTACAGCATACATTAGATTTCAATACCGCACGGACGCACTAGCAGTTTTATTTTGCCTATTGGCGGCGTGTCTTCACGGGAAGATAGTTTTCTGCTTGACTGGCCAATCATAATTAGGTAACATCAATACTCTACGTCTGCGATTCATGCGTAGATAGGGACACGGTATCGGATAGAAGTATCGATTTTGTACTCATGAGTAGTATGGCATAAAAAGTATCGTACTCATAAAAGTATCGAAACAAAAGTATCGATACCCTTAGGCATCGACAGAATAAAGCGCTTATGAATTAATCACCGTTTTTTATTAAATNCGAAACAAAAGTATCGATACCCTTAGGCATCGACAGAATAAAGCGCTTATGAATTAATCACCGTTTTTTATTAAATGATTCGATTTAATTACAAATTAGGTATGTTAATTATTGCCATTTTTTATTTTGTGTGATTGCACAGAGAACCAACTACTTATCATAAATCAAACCTCCCATTCTTCCTCTGTGCAATCACCAAAAAACAGTGATTTGTCCAAACGTTTTGGCGACAGCCTCTTCCTTGTTTTCGACATGGTAAATCCTGCCTTCGAAAACAAACGTTCTGAAGGAACAGGCGTCGCTGGAATTGCTAGATACCCCATTTCTCATTTGTATAAATGAGGGAACACAACTTCCATATCTTCCCATTGCTCTGAAGGATAAGTCGACAATGGAGCGACTGGTGTCGCCCAATAAAGGCTCATTTAATCCTTTTTAGCTAAAGAAGGCGTCTCATTCTTATTTACAGACGAACCGCTTTTACTTCTGCTTTTTTGTTTCGTGTGTGCTAAGGTCTTGTGATGACTCCAAAAATCGTATACTGGCTCCACAGAAGAATCACTNGTTTCGTGTGTGCTAAGGTCTTGTGATGACTCCAAAAATCGTATACTGGCTCCACAGAAGAATCACTATCTGGGTAACTACTGCTACTACTGGTGGCAAGGATAACATTTGTTGATAAACGTCTTATTGAAGATATTGCTGTAACACAAGCTTTGGGGTCTAGGAAGTGTATATTTTTAAATCTGCGATCGAGCAAGCAGTAAATTGCATTAAAATGATTATCTTCAATGTGGAAAAATTTGCGATTTATCTGATTCACAATCTCGTCTTTAACTTGCTCTGTCACATGGCTGTCGTCAGTGCTGTCATTGTCCCAGCAGTCTTCTTTAAACTATTTATCTGTGCTCTTAAGCAGTTGACAATGTGTATAATTTTAATGATAGTAACATATTGGTCACCAGATAATTCCTTAGTTGCATATTCTAGTCGCTTTAAAATTGCAATTAATTGTTTTATATGCTGTATTTCTAAAGCCAACGTAGTGGTCGGTGCTTTGGTATTTAACATTAGAATTTTATGAACAAAAGGAGCCAATTCAATACATCTCTCCAGCATATAATATACAGAATTCCATCTGGTTTTTACATCTAAGACCAACTTAAGAGGTGTCCCAGTTTGTTTTTTTTCTTTCAATAAATCACTTTGGATGGCACTTGACTTGAAATATTAACAGTTTCTCTGACCTTAGATACCAATAAATTTAATTCATCTACTGTCAATATAGATTCAGCAATAAGATTCACGGTGTGTGCAAAACAAGACAAGTGCTTGTTTTTATCAAGAAGCTTATTCACACCAGCTACCATATTGGCACCATTACCAGTAACAACAGCTGTTATTTTTTCTAAACCTATGTTCATTCCTAAACCAATTTCGTTTAATTTCTGTGAAATTTAGTCACCAGTATGCCGTTGATCAAGTACAATGGTAGCTATACAACGCGAGACAATTTTATTTTGATCCAAATAAGGAGCAGTAACCCCTAGATAACTAGTTGTAGTCATCATCTCACTCCATATATCACAAGTTAATGCCACATGAGGTACACAATCAAATGTTGCTTCAAGTTTTGAACGCATTACACTGTAAAATGCATCTAAATGTTCTTTGAGTGTATCTACACTTGGAATCTTAAATGTTGGACATGCTTGATGCATTAATTTTTTAAATCCTCGTCCCTTAACAATATCAAAAGGTCTCTTGTCCACACAAATAAAATAAAGTAAACACTTGCACAGTATAGAATAATCCTTCCCTCCAGCAGAATAACTATGTTTTCGTTGGATTGTTTCTGCAATAGAAAGTTGCCTTTTCTTTGTTGGCGGTACGCCACTAGATTCTTCAGTTACATTACAGTCATCGGTGGAAGCAGATCCACCTGAGGCCTGCAGTGGATGTGGAAGGAGTCGTGAAACTCACGGAAGAGTCAGGCTCTTGAGATAGCGGTGACTGCGATTTTTCAAGCTGCATTTGTGCCTTACGTTTATCGATAGTTGTTTGTATTTTTTCATCATCTCTGAAAGTAAAATATTTATATAATTAGGCATTTTTACTTATAACAATTCAAATAAGGTATGAAAACAGAAAGATACAGCTGTTAACTTTAAATTCATTCTATTTACAAAGTAAGTTGNAACAATTCAAATAAGGTATGAAAACAGAAAGATACAGCTGTTAACTTTAAATTCATTCTATTTACAAAGTAAGTTGTTGATATACTTAGGTTATGTAGATTAGTAGATATTTATTAATTTTATTAGACATATAAGTAAGTAACTTAATCATGATTATTGTAATCGTTATTAGTAGGTAGTCTAGTTATTTGTAGGCTATTTATTACAGTATAATATTAAATGAATACGTATCTTGAAGTTGCGGTAGGATGCTTCTGAAGATGTTTTTTCATGTTTGAAGCATTACCAGAAGACTTCAAAGTCTTAAAACAAATGTTGCATTTCACATCATTATTGTTTATTTTGTCAGAGTACTTCCAAATGTCACTTCTGGCAGGCGGCGGCATTTTACAGGTANTTTCACATCATTATTGTTTATTTTGTCAGAGTACTTCCAAATGTCACTTCTGGCAGGCGGCGGCATTTTACAGGTAAATCACAAGTACAGCCTGCACAGTTCAATATTTAACTTAAATTCTTTACTAAAAAATTATTAAAATTGACATTACAATTCGAAACTAAAACGGAAAACGTTTGTGATGTGAATGCCAAATGTCAAATGTTATTTTATCTTCATTCTAACAAAGAGGCAAAGGGTAGCATAGACTATACAGCCAAGTCTTGTAATGGGGCTACTTACCAAAAACACTCCGCTAGGTAGCGCTAGTAGCATGACATGATTCATGTCATGCTACTAGCGCTACCTAGAGTAACAATCCCTCATGTCACATGAGGAATTATTCGAAACAATACGATACGATTCTGGCCTAAAAATACTAATACCAGAGAAGTATTGAATAAAAATTATCGAGTACAAAAGTATCGGTATCGAAAGGAAAAGTACTCGATAACAAAAAGTATCGATATTCTTTCCGTGTCCCTATGCGCAGATATCTAAGACGCGTAAAACGCAAACCATCCAATCACGAAAGTGGATCTGAGCGAAAGTTTTATGAAGTGCAACTGGTCGTGAAATCTTTTCGGGAAAATCGGGTGTCCCTAACAACACGAAATGACGTGGTGGTTCCTTCGATGTGAGCGGACGCATCCTCTGGTTGGCTGCTTGAGGTTCCGGGAACGGGCATTGTTTCTCATTGGCTATTTGCTAAGGTAANGCGCAGATATCTAAGACGCGTAAAACGCAAACCATCCAATCACGAAAGTGGATCTGAGCGAAAGTTTTATGAAGTACAACTGGTCGTGAAATCTTTTCGGGAAAATCGGGTGTCCCTAACAACACGAAATGCCGTGGTGGTTCCTTCGATGTGTGCGGACGCATCCTCTGGTTGGCTGCTTGAGGTTCCGGGAACGGGCATTGTTTCTCATTGGCTATTTGCTAAGGTAATCTTATTGGCCGGGCTGCCGGCTGGCATGTAGGTTACCAGCTGCTGATTGGCGGACGCCGTTCCAAATTGTTGCTGGCATGTGACGTCATATTACTGGCGCGTGCGGCTGCAATCCGTGGTATAAGCAGCTGCTGCCTCTCTGNTTGTTGCTGGCATGTGACGTCATATTACTGGCGCGTGCGGCTGCAATCCGTGGTATAAGCAGCTGCTGCCTCTCTGTATACTTTCCTACTCTGTAACCCTGTTGTGGTGTCAAATACGCTTGTATAATATTAATGTTTACTGTTAACGGCGTAGTTGTATATTTGTACAGTATATTAAATATATGTTTCAGGAATTCATCAACATGTAAGTTACAACAGACAATTTGACTCGGGAACCTTCCACCAAGTACACCAACGAAATGTGTAGTCGACCTAAAGCTATTCTTATTTGCGTTTATGCATTCACCGGTTGTACTCCCAAAAGTTTGGATTAGCAGATTATTAAATTTTTAAACAAAAAATTACTTCCATAGGCTGTTGGTAATCGAAGTTAATGTTCTTGACTGATACTTACAGTGTGGGTGTGCCAAAGAACAAATAATTACAAACAACAATACTTGTATTTTGCCAAATATATGTTTGTAATGACAGACGGCACCCTAAAAAGGGTTGTAAACATTTTGGTATTTATTAAGGCTGATAATCACAAACGTTATTAGATTACAGATCTATATAAAATATTTTAAGTTTAACAAAACGTTTTACAAATCATAGAATAAATCAATGAATTGCTCATTAAAATAGGGAATATTTTAAACATAATATGCAAATTACAAATAGAGTAANCATAGAATAAATCAATGAATTGCTCATTAAAATAGGGAATATTTTAAACATAATATGCAAATTACAAATAGAGTACAATGATTTTAAAATGATTATAATATGCAGAATACAATTAAAGCATTATACTGACTAGACTGGTAAATATGAGCCATTACAAAAAGGAGGGCAGCATTACAAGGCCAGTAAAGCCTCGTTTTATAAAACGAATACTTCAAAACCTTTATTAAAAAAAAAATCTTAAAAACGTCGCATCGGTGGAGGAATTAAAATGACCCGTCAAAGCTCCATAGATTAAGATTATAATAAACAAANTCTTAAAAACGTCGCATCGGTGGAGGAATTAAAATGACCCGTCAAAGCTCCATAGATTAAGATTATAATAAACAAACACATTTAAAAGTTACTACGTCTAACGCGAGAGTCGTGGACACGAAGCGAAAAATTTTTGAAATATTCTTGGGCAGCAAACAAAACTAGAAAGTACACGTTAAAACTGGAAAAACACAGCAAAGTTAGGGTTTGAGTTAAGACGAAACCAAATTTGGGCTGCCGTCCGAAACTACAATTTTGAAAAAACACTAACTTACCGCATGCCCAAGACAACACATCTACGCCACGAAAACATTAAAGACAATTTAAAAAAGGCCCTGCTAACTCACAACTCGCGGTCCAAGACTCACCGTTTCAAACTGCCTCACATAACGGCAACTCAGGCGACGAATTACAATATATGGCCCCTCATCACAGCAAACGGCCTAAGGACGACAAATTTGACAGCTTAAATCATGTTGTAGCTCCTCTGTGACTCGTACAGGCCACAACCGGGCGTAGAACACCTGGGTCTCAAGGGGTGCAACGACGTAAATAAACTGCCCCGTTGACGCACGAGAGGAGGGGAAGTCAAGGGTGGGTGAACAGGGGTGGAAAATGGAGGAGATCCGAGCCAGGCAAAGAGCAAGCACCACCCAGAGAAGAAGAAGAAGAAGTCTGGCGTGGCGAGCGCTATCGTTGCATTGGTAAGTGGTTAAATGTNAAGCACCACCCAGAGAAGAAGAAGAAGAAGTCTGGCGTGGCGAGCGCTATCGTTGCATTGGTAAGTGGTTAAATGTAGTATTATTTTGAACATTAGCTACTGCAGAGCTATATCGGCAAGAAAAACAAACACGATGAATTTAAAAACATACATGAGAACAAGTCAAGACTAGATGTTACCAACATATTTCTGCAGTGGCGTAGGACCGAAATAACTTNTAAAAACATACATGAGAACAAGTCAAGACTAGATGTTACCAACATATTTCTGCAGTGGCGTAGGACCGAAATAACTTTTTAATTTTATCGCTCTGTATCATGTTGTTCTTCCCATTTTAAAATCCAGGAATATTACGTTTGTCGGTCTGTTAATTCCGACGGTGGTTTCCAGTCCATTAGAGCGCCAACACGAATTTCGCAAATTCAATAGAGGACAAGCTTGATATCTACATACTTGTAATGCTGAGTTAATTTTTTAATTGGTTGATCTCCCAATATTTTGCGAATTATTTCGGCCCCATAGTGGGTTCAAAAATTTTATCGTTTTGTATTAGCATTATGATTGGACCCCAGTGATTTACACAAGTTTTGTAAATGTGTGAAGAAACATACATAAACAGAAAGCAACAGTGCGGAGTGGAAAGAGATTTGGTCCGCTCTTAACATCGAGGTCATGAGAGCTGATGAGGGTGACGAGGTGAGTATGGAGCAGCGCCGGAATGCACGGGTGGGCAAAATTGGACATCCCCGAGAAAATCTGCCGACCAGCGGCATCGTCCAGCAAGATTCCGACATACGCAAATCCGGGAGTGACCCCTCGGGATTCTAACCTGGTTCGCCTATTTGGGAGGTGAGTAGTCTGATTACTAGGGTCCTGCCAAATAAGCATTATTTAATTTTTTCATAAAGCTAAAATTCAGTGTACTATAGGTAAATACTGAAGTCGGCATCCTTCCTCCATCGGCTGCTGCCTATATGTAAAGTCACTCCCTTTCTGAGTGAGCTACATGTGATTGGGGCACATGATTGTGAAGTGTTCATTTATTGGCGCAGAGTTACCCGGGGCGTGTCAAATTAAGATGGTCCAAAGAAAAATATTTTGCAAATAAGAAGTGTTTTAAGTTTAACATTACATGAAATAATAACGGGAATTTGGCATGTATGTGCTGATCACTTACACCACCGCGGCTCCAGAAACAGTGAGACCTAGTCATGAACAGTGCTGTACTAAGTCTCCGTACTGTGGCTGCAAGCAACTGACAAACCATGTTGGCTTGAAGACGAGCAGTACTGCTAGGTCACAGAGTTCAGAGGTGAAACTGCGACTTACTCCGCGATCTGCAGTCCCATACGCCAACAAAATGGCGTTGCTACCCAGTAAGGTGTTGGAACGCCGTTAGTCGACCATTGCCTTGTAACGTACTGGCCAGCCGGCAACCCAGCCAATAGGGAACCTTTCGTAGCATTGTATTAGCCAGTCATTCACAAGGACCTTTCCCAGAGCCTTGCGCAGCCAATCAGAGAATGGATACGCCCACATTAAAAAGAGCCGCCTCATCACCGTGGCCTGGGTTTAAACTCGAGCAGTCAGTGAACAAATAACTTTAACTTGAGCACACAAATGATTACGGAATCTATCTTGACGTCAAATGAACCTTCAAATTTTCCGGGCCTCTGTTGATAGGAGAAAATTATTTTCTTCACGAACTTCATTTTGTAGCGTTTGTCAATTCTGATTCTTCTCAATATTCTCATGCAGCCATTATTTACAGACACGTCGTCAGACCGGAAGTAGTAATTGGGTCAAAGTAGAAATGGGAATCGCTGATCTGCGAGTGATGTGCAGAAAGTGTGATAATACTTCGTGATTTATTTACAACGTCTTCAAAGAACAGACGCACGCCACGTGGTTGTTATAGCGGTATTGTTCTTAAGAAATAACTAAAATATTGGGAAAAAAATCGAAAACTGTCACTTTTATAGCACCGTCAATCAGTCGTTAGGCGGTTCTTCCCTTCGCGGTGTATTATTAAAATATGAACTGAAGTTTCCAAATATCTGTTGAAAATGAACAGTAAAACAAGTATAAACTACATATAGAGGGTCATTCTAAAATCAAGGGACAAACATTGAGGGGTGGTAGAGCTCACTAAAACAAACAATTATTGTATAGGAATACATGGGCGGGAGTGACGCGTTGAGGCACAAAAACATAAATAACATATCAAAAGCAACACATTGTTTATTAACAATGTCGCCGCTAAATGCCTTTTTACAGCAATGTTTATAATAATTGCTCAAAATTGCTACCACCGACAGTAATGCAAGCTTGGTAGCGTCGGTGGAGTGATGCTGATGCTGATGCAGCAGGTCACTGGCGCACTGGTTGACTGCCCTCAACTATCGCCACCGTTGTCAGCCAATCACGCCATATGTAGAGGTCGCCAAGCATGCGTGACTGTTGGTGGATGCATTTCCAGCAACTTTTTTAAATTTTCTGTACGGAATCACTCGTTACGTATGCTGCCAATGAACATTTTATGTTTCCATTAATGTGTTATGTTTTTGTGTTTGTGCGTCAAAGCATCTCTTCCGCCCATATATTCCTGCACAATAATTGTTTGTTTTAGTGAACTCTACCACCCCTCAATGTTTGTCCCATGATTTTAGAATCACCCTGAAGAGGCAACTGAGTTAAGCGAAAAATATTAAATCACCAGGAACGCCCGATTTTCGCTCAAATATTTCATGACTAGTTGTACTACAAAACAGATATTTTAGCTTAGCTCAAGTATCGTGGTTGGAAGATTTTAATTGTCCAACATTTTCAGTGTCTGCCCGAGAAACATAAAACTTTCTGTATTGGGGTAACGTAATTGTTAGAGATGATGGAAGATAACCTATTCGCCAGCACACAGTTCAACAAATCAGAAACTTTTCAACCATTCTGAAAACCAATAAGTCACAAGGCCTGCTCCTAGATACTTGCTAAGCCAATCAGAGAATTGGTACGCCCATATCGAAGGAACCAACACGTCATTTAGTCTCCGTTTGCTTACCCACTCTCTGATACAGGTGTGAAAGTAGGATATCATATTTACATCTGAACGTAAATACTTCCTCGAAATTGAGTAATATTTCACCAATAAGTGTAAAAATAAAGAGAGAAGTTGCTTAGGAAACGTACACGACAAAATTTTTCTGTCACGCTAAGAAGCCTACAAAACATTTCTTTATCGCGTTGGGTCACACATTAATTTCATAATTAAAGTGTTGCAATTACTTACGTTTATGAGCTTTATCGGCTTAGCACTTGTGTAACAAACCAGTCAACGACGTACTGCGTGTTCGATGAGATTGGCATCAAACATACCTGTCAGAAAGGTGTAGAAAATTCCACAAATCAGATCAGAAGAAGGAAGACTAGTTCTGATGCTTTGCTCTGTGCAGTGCCGGTTATAAAAACCACTCACGTGTATCTGTCCACGCTCGCGGACAGTGGCCTAACGGGCCAAAATATATCTGGCTATGTAGGGTGTTTGTGGTTATAACAAATATATAGGGGCAGTGATATTTCGCGAAAAGATTTCGAGACAAGATACAGTCCAAGCCACTGTAGGATCGTCCAGCTTCTTTCATTGGCTAAAAAATGTTCTGGCCCGTGTTAACCGTTTGCGCACGAATCACGAAGGCTCAGTGACAGAGTTACTTAGTCCTGAGAGGCTTGGTCAAAGACGGACACGGCACCAGCAGCCAATGGAGGTATAACAACAGCTGAGGTGTGTATATAGTATTGAAGTCTACTGTGTGCTCCGTTTTTTACGCGAAAAGTCACTGGCCCTACAAATGTGTTATTAAACACTCGCATGTATATAGCAAATTTGTTTCAGGACAGGTTATGTTAGACACGCCCCGGACAACTTTAAACCAATAACAAGCCTCCAAATAAAAGCAACTACCGAATCCCGTGCTTCCTTTTCTGGAGTTAAACAAGAACAGCCAATTACAACTGAGGCTTTAGTACACAAAGGGCTGTGTAGTCTAGATTGGCACCTACTTATAAATCGTCTATTAATATACAGGGACACCTAATTTTCGCAAAAAAGAGTTCCACGCAGGCTATTTTTAGGGAAAGAGAAATTTCGCGAGTTAATTTCAGGATACAGTAGAGTTCAAACTCATGTACATTCCCGTAATGTTTTCAGTTAGATCACAGTTTATTAGACACGCCCACATGAACTCTGGGCCAATGACAGATCTGCAAGGAACTGAGGTAAAACTGGTTACTCACTGGGGCAGCAGCCAATGAACAGAAAGCTGAGGCTCGAAAATACATAGCACAGTGCAGTATAGCCAACGGTTTGTTTAAAACGTAAAATTTTCTTGACCCTCGTTACATTTAATATCTTATTTGCACACCTGCAATTTTTTTTGCTTATTGGCAGGGGCATCTGTTTTTCGACCCACCAAGACGAACCGCTTTCAATCCCCGGCCGGGTCACTTCCATATTTTCGCATGTGAGGATCGTGCCGGACGATGTCGCTGGTCGGCGGGTTTTCTCGGGGATCTCCCATTTCCCTCGCCCTTGGATTCCGGCGCTGCTCCATACTCACCTCGCTTCACTCTCATCAGCTCTCAAGACCTCGATGTTAAGAGCTACCGAAACCTCTTCACTCTCCACTCCCACTTGTGTAGTCCAAAGCATTCTGTGTCGGCTGACCACTTGAGCTGCACGTGGAGGTTATGAGGCACTAGAGGCGCGTACCAATTTCGCCCTTATCTCTCCTCTGCTTCTGTGGCTGCGATCCTGATAATTAGCTCCAGGTAGGCGGCGTTTTAATGATTTTCCTGAGGACGTAAACGCGCCCTTGAAGAGCGTTGTAGAACTTCCTGCTTCGGTAATGGGATAACCGAGGAGCCATCATCCATGCAAATTCCAGGGGAGCGTTTGTGTGAAACGGGCTTTAACCATGTGATGTTTTACTAAAATGTACCAGCAAAACGCGTTGATTGTCCACATATAAATTCTCTCTTCATGTTGTATCAATAGAGACGCGTTTTTTTTTCGCGAATTGTTTTGGCAGCAGGCTAGAATTCAACATTCAACACGGGTTCGATTCCCGGCGGGGTTGCTCCCGGATTTTTGCATGTTGGAATCGTGCCGGGCGACGACGCTGTTCGGCGGGTTTTATCAAAGATATCCCGTTTCTTGCATTATTGCGCTGCTC
Organism: Clitarchus hookeri; assembly: GCA_002778355.1. Lineage (NCBI taxonomy): Eukaryota > Metazoa > Arthropoda > Insecta > Phasmatodea > Phasmatidae > Clitarchus > Clitarchus hookeri. The sequence goes on from NQII01000415.1 coordinate 53,352, forward strand.
CATATCCACCTAGTTTTACCTTTATCAGCTCTCGAGACCTTGTCACAGAGTAAGTAAATATACAGATGCGAAATGGCGTTGCAGTTCCTTTGACGTGGGCGTATCCATCCTCTGGTTGGTTGCGCGAGGATCTGTAAACGAACTTTGTGTCTGATTTGCTACCGCATGCAGCGAAATGTTTCCTATTTGTTAAACTGCCTGATGGCAAGTAAGTTACTAGGCGCTGATTAGCGAACGGCATTCACACATGTTGCTGGCAAGTGCATCCATTTTGGTGGCGTGTGCGGTGTGCTGAATAAGCGGCTATCTCATCTCTGTATTCTTAACTACGCTGTGACCTCGTTGTTAAGAGCCGCCGTAAACTCTCCACTCGTCTTTCTATACAATCAAGTCACTATCGTGTGTTTGTCAGCTGCTGCCATAGTGCGAAATCTTCGTACGTGACTCGGTCACACTACTTTTTCCTGTTTATAACTGGTTCACTGCTACATGGAACTTGTCCAAATAACTGCGGTCCACTCATAACATTATTTTAACTCTATCTCACCTCGGGATGAATTTTCGAAATGCTTGTAGAAATATTTTCGGCAATAAGGGTTTAATTCCGGACTATTTAAAATTTTGATATTAATAGAAAACCTGCAGATTAACTACAAAAATAACTTCTAAGAAGTTTGCCAATGCTTTTATAATGGCATCAAAAATACTGAACTACAGGGAATCATATAGACTACCTAAAGTAACATTTTGAAACATGTTGTGCATAAGAAATAAATTTTATACTCTTGTAATTATAAAAATTTGTTTTCGGATATTGGTATTGCCTTTTCCGCCCACTTAAATCATAACACAATATTTTAAGTGCGCTGATAATATAAAAATATTTTTTAAACTGTGAAAAGACCGCGGTTGTTGAGCGGTTAGCCTGCTCGCCTCCCACCAAAGCGAACCGGGTTTAATCCCCTGCCTGGTCACTCCGTGTTTTTTGCAAGAGGGGATCATGCGGGACAATGCCACTGTTCAGAGAGTTTTCACGGAGATCTCCCGTTTCCCCAGCCCTTGCATTCTGGCGCTGCTCCATTGTCACCTCATTTAACCCTCATCGGCTCTCATGACATCACTGTTAATAGCTGCCCAAATCTCTCAACTCTCAACTTAAAACCGCGAACAGCATTGAAGGTTAATGCCAGCATGGAGTCGCAAAATGCTGAAGAATACAGAAACTAAATAGTCCCTTTTCAGGCGCAAACGCCAGGGTCGAACCACCGTACGCCAATCCGCATCCTGGCAAATAACTTACAAGACGCAGCGCAGATAAGATGGACAATTACGCAACACACAGCAGCAGATCGGATACGCAGCCCGTTGTGGAGCTTCACATAGCCAATCAGAGGACAGGTATGTCCACGCAGTTCCAATTCTGTACGCGTACCTATCCTGCAATAAACTCGCGTACTGTCCCTTAGGCTGCAATGTCGCTACGTGTAATTAGAGACATGCGAAATTCGCGTTATTATTTGGAACCGTGGAGGAATACAATGCTCTATATCAGTTTGAGTGCAATTCGCGACTCCATTGCCACTGCCAACTATACGGCGTCATTGACCTATGTGACCGCTTCACTGCACATTGGTTGCTCATAAGTTGATCTTTAACTATTGGTTAAAAGCGTTTCTTGGGACGTACTGCACACGTTGTCGGCCAATGGCTGAAGTGAAACGAGTGTACAATGTCTTGGAATTTAGTCTTCAGTCACAAAAATAACGCGAATTTTGTACCTAACTAGGTATGACGTTTCTCGCGCTTTACTGCACGTGGTTATTTACTATATCAATAACACGCGGTTTCGTACAGCTGACTTCACAGAAAGTGTGTAGTGGTTGACTCGAAGCTCTCTAGTGAGTGGACGCTGTGTACTTAGTTTCACTCGGCATCTCTGTGGTGATTGGTTCCTGCTGCGTACACACACACGGTTCAGCACTGAGCAAGCTCCAGGAATCATTTCAAATCTTCGCCAGCTTCTGCTGTATGCGCTACTAATACGGCCGCCTGTATTTCGCGAAAAGTTTTACGCGGAGGCTAGACTTCAATATCCTATATGCACACTTGCAGCCTTCCTTTGGCTGTTGGCCGCTTGTCTTTGTGTGAAGCGAGTCTGTTACACGAGGAAGCCAAACGGGATTAAGTTTCGCCGATACTCACCGTCCGTGATTCGCGGGCAGACAGGTAAGACGGGTAACAGTTCAAATGATCCAATCACCAATGTGGTTCTGAACTAAAATGTTTTGGAACACAACTTGTCCTAAAATATTTTCACTAAAAACAGGTGTCGTTAATTATTAGGCAGTAATAAATGTATTAACAAATATTATTACTATCCTAATCGTCACAAAAAGTACAAACAAACTCTCGAATTATATTTTCGATTGGTGGCATTCAAATGAGCTCCCAAACATTTATATACGAGATTCAACTAAACATTTTCTTGGCAGTCTAATAATTTTTGGCCCAACACAGAGTTTTTTTAGATTCAAGCAGGTATTTTGAAAGATGAACAAAATCAATTTTGTAGTTTTGCAAGTTTTGTTTAATGAACTAAATGTTTTGTCGGGGCAACTAAATATATTTTTTTGCCCTATACCGACAAATATTTTGTTGGTTTAAACAAAGTTTCAGTGCAGTGCAGCATAATGAGGTTACCCTGATACTGTACGCCAGTGATTCGTGGGCAGACACATAAATGCGTAGCACTTAAATAATGCAATCGTTAATGTGGATCTCAGTTTAAATGTTCTGAAATACAACTGGTCATGAAATATTTTCACGGAAATCGGTTGTCTCGAAATACATTACATTCGTGTTCGTGATGTCCTGAAAATACATATTATTATACTCGTGTAGTTCTAAAACAAATAAAGTCTACCACCACTTCATGTGCAGTCAATAAAATATCCCTGAGAGTTGAAATTTCCCTGTTGTTTCTTTCTAAGTCACGTACCGAATACGCTTAACTTTGCCGTCACTCCAGACAAGAGGAATTTTCAGTAACGATATTCATTCGCATTCATTGAAACCTCGCTTGTACCTTTAAGATGCTTTTAGGTGTGTAACTCATTTCAATGTTTATGAGTTGAGACCTGAAGAATTCGCTGGTTCATTTTGAGACAAGCTAGAATACAAAACACGTGTGTTTATATAACTTTAGCCATTGGTCCACGTGGTGTTTGACACCTCCTAGAGAACGCTGGCCCAATCACCGCCCTCCTCTGTGACAGCAGACAACCAATGTGCAGTTGATATCGGCATATTTGTACATAAGACTGTGGAGTCTAGCCTGCAGGTCATTGAACTCGCGAATTTTTCAGGTCTATATAAATGAGACAATTTTTGTTGTTCTACAGTTTCTATTGCGCGTTCGTTTACGAGACTATTTCACAAAAATTATTTGTAGGTTAATAAAAATCTTGTATTATAAACCAAAACATTTTCTTTTTCATCGTAATTTATTAAGAAAATTGAAAAAAAAAAATCTTCGTAGTATTTCAAAATTAGTCTAGGTGTTGTCATTTTTCATTTGAAATAAAAGTTCAAACTTAAATGCTAAAATGCTGATTGTAGACTAATTAATAGACACCTGAAAAATTCGCAAGTTCAATGACCTGCAGGCTAGACTCTACAGTCATATGTACAAATATTCCGATACTAACTGCACATCGGTTGTCTGCTGTCACAATATAAGACGACGATTGGGCCAGCGTTCTCCAGGAGGTGTCAACACCGTGTGGACCATGGCTAAAGCTATATAAACACACGTGTTTTGAATTCTAGCTTGTCCCAAAATGAATCCGCGAATTCTTCAGCGTTCTACTAATTAAACATGTGCAACGTAAGAAAATTGAGATCGTTTCTGAATCCACCGAGTTCGCATTCAAAATTGAATTCAAATTTTTCGTGATCGGAATTCGAATTGACTCGTACGGCTCTGTACTGATGGAACGTTAGAGACTGCGAAGGTCGCGAGCGGACAGAGAGTGTGAACATTCTCCTGCAGAGATCGTTGCACACATCAGTCTATAGTCTTTTCGCGGTTTCTTCACACTTTTTGAATCAAACCTTTGAAAAATCACCCCATGTATGATGCGTTTGGTTATTTTCTAGAAATACCACGTATAACAAGTGTTTTTCTTCTGTTAACTAAAAAGTACCTTATTTTCGGTTAAATTGAAATTTTACTAATATTTCATCTGTAAATTATAAAATATTCATTTATAATTAATATGAATAAAAACAGTGATAAAACAGGTGTGTTGGTAAAGCTTGGTAAGAAACAGTTCTTATGCCTAATATTATTACACTGAGTGCGTACGCATGCGATGCGCTGTCTTTTTGGTGTAATTTTCTAGACCTGTTTAAGCTTTGCTGGCACGATGCGGAGGAATTTCCTGGAAGTAAAGTTTAGCATGGCCTCGGAAAAGTTTGAAGTAACCGTGAATGGACTATAGCAGGGGCCCCAATCTCACCTCCGAACACTTTCGTTTTAACGCGTTTCGATATTTCTGTTTGAACGTTTGCAGCTCCTTCCGCCGCCACACATATACCTCCGCGATCTTCCGCCCACGTATAACGACCGATTCACTTACAACTTAGCCCCTCTACCTACACATTAGCTCTTCCAGTCCCCGTGTCCCTGGCAGAGGACGTGTTCCAAATGAAAGGTATTCATGGTTGCCACTGTACACAGCGAGGAATCAGTGGCCAGTATTTTGAGAGCCTTACTGGTGGGAAATTGGATTTGTTGAAGTTTCTGCCCCTCTGAATAGTGAATGGTTAATGCTGGCATCAACTAACATGCGGTATGTTGCTCACTGGTTGCGATAAGCACGCTCGATACGAGTACAGGGTCCATTAAAAATTTAGCCATTGCAACATTTGAGCTGGAATACTAGTTCGGGACTGAACTGGTTAACCCATTCAGATACAGGATACTCATTTGTGTACATAACGCACTTGTAGGTAATTTTCGGTCTGTTCTAAGCACTGCGAAGCTCAATGACCGATATTAGAGACCTGCAAAGTTCACGTTATTATTTGGGGACGCATTAAACTTTAAACACATGTAACTTTGCAATACGTTTGTAATTGATCCATACGTATTTCTGACCCGCCCTGGGTAACTCTGCGACAGTAAATGAACACTTCACAACTGTGTGCACCAATCACGCGCAGTTCAGTCAGAAATGGCGTGGCTTCACGTCTACGCAGCATCCAATGGGAAAACGACGCCGGCTCCGGTATATACAGTACAGTGGAGTCGAGCCTGATGCCAAATAATAACGCGGATTTATCATGTCTCTACCAATAATATTACCTTTGGACAAATGATTCACAAACCGTCTTACTGGTATAGGTCATAATTGGTCCAAATATCAGTAGCCGTGAACACATAGCCTACAGCTTATTGGCTGCGACAACGAAACAAGCGTTGTGTTGACTTAAGTACAGCACACATAACATAATTTTTGGTTTGCAACACGCGAAACAGTACATTTAAGTGGCTGTGAAATGGTTAAACTTTCGTTTTAAGTGTCGCAAAATAAGATATTTTTGATGCGGTAAGTACTTAGGAATTTCTTATAACAACTGACAGCTTTAAACCTTCGAAGGGGTCCCAGTAAATCCATGGCAGAATAATAAACCAATTCTAAAATTGTCGGTGTGTTAGAAGCAACCAATAGCATTGCGAAGGGAAAGACGATGTTTGCATTCGTGCTGACTTCTGGATTGTACATACCGAGAGTAAGGTTTGTCCCAGCCAACCAAATAGTTGTTGATACAGGGACGAAAATATATTTTGTTTAGTAAACAAAACTTCAGAAGCAGCAAAAATTAAATTTGTTCGTCTAACAAAACAAACGCTTGCATTAACAAAACCTCTGTGTTGGGCCAAAGAATAATTTGACTGTCAACAAAATATTAAGCTGAATAAACATATATATATATATAGCATTCGTTCGAAAATACAGCTCGACAGTTTGTTTGTATTTTTTTGGGACAGTTAGGAAAGTAACAGATTTTGTAAGTGCATTTATTAATGCTTAATAATGGTATAAAAATCATAATATAACTATTTCAACCGAAAATTATAAAATAAAACTATAAAAATGAAATATTTATTTGCGCACGTTGTCCAGATTTCGCAATGTATGTATTTAAAAACGTTTCTATACAGTTAGTGATCAATTACCAGAGGTCGCTAGGGCGTAGCGTTCGGACGCAAGGAATCTAGGTTCTAATCTCTGTCACGCTTTCAAGTTTTTTTTATATTAACCGGAACTGTTTAACGTACGTAGAACCAGACAAATCTTCAGTCCCTCCAACCAAATCTTTATTTGGTGCAACCAATTAAGAAAAACCAAATAATTTGGTTCCAACAACAAAACATTATATTGCCCCTATACAAGCAATTAATTTTCTTGCGCCAAACTACCTTTGTTTGATTCAACAAAACCTTTTGGCCAGTGCAGTACCGAACAAGATTTAACCTATCTGCAACACGTCAAACATGAACGAGTGTACCCTGGGATTATTTTTTAAGTGGTTAAAAAGGAGCCCGTTGTGTTGACCACTTCAGTCTCGAACTACTTTACGAACTCAAATACTGCAATCGTTAATTTTTTGTTGTGTGCTGTACTTGTGTCGAGCGTGCNGTCTCGAACTACTTTACGAACTCAAATACTGCAATCGTTAATTTTTTGTTGTGTGCTGTACTTGTGTCGAGCGTGCTTCTCGCAACTAGTGAAGAACCCACTGCGTGTTCGCTGATGTCACCATTAACCTTTCACAATTGAGAGATGCTGAGAATTCCAACGAATCAGACTTCTCTCAAGGAAAAAGCTCAAAACAGCGGCTACTGTACAGTGATGACCACGAATAGTCTTCATTTGCAACATGTCCTCCGTCGTGGACACGGGAAGAAAACGGTCCAACACTCTGAGTACGGTACAGATTAACTGACATTTAAGAGAAGCTAGAAGTGACTCTCTTGCATTCACGACAGTATGACCATCAGTTGTGTTGTTCTCCGTAATCCNGTCTCGAACTACTTTACGAACTCAAATACTGCAATCGTTAATTTTTTGTTGTGTGCTGTACTTGTGTCGAGCGTGATTCTCGCAACTAGTGAAGAACCCACTGCGTGTTCGCTGATGTCACCATTAACCTTTCACAATTGAGAGATGCTGAGAATTCCAACGAATCAGACTTCTCCCAAGGAAAAAGCTCAAAACAGCGGCTACTGTACAGTGATGACCACGAATAGTCTTTATTTGCAACATGTCCTCCGTCGTGGACACGGGAAGAAAACGGTCCAACACTCTGAGTACGGTACAGATTAACTGGCATTTAAGAGAAGCTAGAAGTGACTCTCTTGCATTCACGACAGTATGACCATCAGTTGTGTTGTTCTCCGTAATCCNCATTTAAGAGAAGCTAGAAGTGACTCTCTTGCATTCACGACAGTATGACCATCAGTTGTGTTGTTCTCCGTAATCCTATTTACAACACTCTTATTGGTCCACACAGCACAGGACACGCCTACCATACTGTCCGACGTTTATTACTGGCCAGCTCTCTGCCAATATAATGCCGAGTTGATAGTGTTCCAATCTACTATTCTTTCCTCCGTCGAATAGTATACAAACAGGGGCTGGGCCCGCGGAAATCCCCGCGATTGTTGTGGGTATGTTAATCAGACGACGTGTGCATGGAGATGTGGACGTAACTTGCTGAAGCCCAAGGCCGATGTAATCTGCTGTAGCAGGAACCTGCGTTGGCATCGAAGTGCGAAATGCGTTATTATTTGGCATCAAGCTAAATTTCAGTACATTGTACATACTCGAGCTGACATCGTTTCCCCATTGGCTACTGCCAAGATGTGAAGTCACTCCCTTTCTGACTGAAATACACGTGATAGGGGCACACTATTGTGAAGTGTTCACTCATTGGCACAGAGTTGTTCGGGAAGTGCCAAGAAAATTGTTGTTCAATGACAAACTCATTGCAAATGTACGTATGTTTTAAGCTTAATGTGTTTCCAAATAATAACGTTAATTTTGCAGGTGTCTATGCGTTGGCCGAACTCGCATGTTCCCCATAATTAGAGACCTGAAGAATTCGCGGATTTCTTTTGGGACAAGCTAGAATTCAAAACACGTGTGTTTATTTAACTTTAGTTATTGGTCCTTACGGTTTTCGACACCTACCGGAGAGCGCTGGTCCAATCGTCGCCTTTCACTTTGACATCAGACAACCAATGCGCAGTTAATATGGGCATATTTGTACACAAGACTGCAGAGTCTAGCCTGCAGGTCATTCAACTCGCGAATTTTCCATGTATGTACCCGTAATGTTCGTTTCGGGTTATTCAAGGAGAAAACTGATGAGAAATGAGTGTAAACAGAGAAATTCGTACTCACCACCCGAGAAAGTTTTAGTGAGCAAAGACCAATTTCTAAAAATGCCACCGCTACGAAATTCGAAAAGGTTAACAATGGTTCAAGGTGCTCTCTATCTTGAGTAGTTAAAGATGCCGGACACCTGAATGTGCCTACCGAGTGCGGTCGCCGTAGCTTAAACAGTTTAGAAGATCTAGCAATTTGATTTAAACCACACTTAAAATCGTACTGTTATGGTGAGGTCGACAGTGCACTGTTAAACAATGAAAGCTGATGGACTTAATGGGGGTGCCAAATTTGTAATGCGGTAGGTCAAACCGTTTCGGAAATATTTGGAATCAAATAATCATCCTCCTTAAAAGCTCGGAATTTTCAAAAATTCTAAGGCTAGGTGGAACGCCCTCTTAAAAGATGTATCACTACAAATTGCAAGTTTTGATCACAAACGGCGCGGAAACGGGGTGCGAGCGAATATCGGAAGTTGCAAAACGTAACCCCTGCTTCAAACGATCTCCTCCGTGTGAATGAATTTGTGAGGGGGATAGGAAGGGCTGGACTGTAAAGAAGAAGGATAGTAATAGCTACCGCGAGGCCGGAGGGGGGAAGGGTAGTGCCCAAAACCCCCAAAGGCACTGTGCGTTCCCAAGCCATGCATTTTTCAGTACCAAACGTTCGTTCCTCATTAATATCTTAACATGCAGCAACTTCGTGCCCTTTCCCTTTCCCTCACTCTCAGGCCTGTGAAGCGCAGTGCTCCAAGAGCATCACTGGTATCAGGAATAGCGCGCAGAGTTACAAATGGGACGTCACATAACTAGAAAACCCTCTCATTTATCGTTATAAAACAGCGTCATGCTATATTTCAGTAATTTACCCTATCAATCAGCTCTCATTTTCTTATTGGCCTCTGCCACAGTCTCCTGTTCTACACGGCCAAACGGAATGAAGCCGCCAGAATGGCACATGTTCACCATTGGTGCAGAGTCCTGCAGGGCGTGTCGGATAAGTGGAGGTCCAATGACACACACCAACATAACATAATTTCTGACTAGAAACCTGATAAATTTGCGAGTTAAATGACCGGAAGGCTAGACTCTACAGTATTATGTAAAAATATTCCAATATTAACTGCACATTGGTTGTCTACTGTCACAGAGGAAGGCTACGATTGGGCCAGAGTTTTCCAGGAGGGGTCAAACACAGTGTGGACCAATGGCTAAAGTAATTTAAACACACGTGTTTTGAATTCTAGCTTGTCCCAAACTGTATCCGCGAATTCTTCAGATCTCTTTTTATGACGCCCAATCTGTCTCAAAATCATAACGCGAAATTATAGGGTCTATACACATTACACGTACTGCGATAAGGCTACCGAAGCTGACACCGCTCCTGTCCGTCCTTGGGAGACTGAATGTCCGGGGATAGTCGCTGCGCGAACTTTCTGGTCACCACCCCACCTCCCTCTCTCTCTTACTCGGTGTTCGAAGAACCTTCTGTATCAGAGCAACTGAGCTATATAAGCCGCGGCATGCCTCTGTGTCGGGTGCGCGGAGTCATGGACGTCCAATAGAGCCAGGTGTGTAGTATCATCGGAACGACGAGCGACAACGTGACCAGCGACTATTGGGATAAGAGTCAGACTGGCCGGCTGGTTTTTGGGGAAGTGGGATGGATGTGTGAGTGGCAGTCATTTGGAATGATGATAATGATAATTGGGGAGGGGTGTTTTACTCGAAAAATAGTTATGGCCATGCTAGACTTCAATATCCTACGTCCACAACCACAACTTCCTTTGTGGCTGCGTGTCTACGTGAGAAGACATGTTCTTATTTGACAGGGCTAATCGGAATAAAGTACTCCGATACTGAACGTCCATGATTCGCGGACAGACACTTGAGGAGCGTGACATTTGAAATCATCCAACCAGGAAAGTGCATACGAACAACAGTGTTTTGGAGTTCAACTGGTCTTGAAATCTTTTCGCGAAAAACACCAGTACCTATTGATAATGTATGGTAGCGGACAATTTAAATCATGTATGTGTAACTGTAGAGACCTGCAAAATTCGCGTTATTACTTCGGCACACCTGAAACTCAAATCACGAGTACCTTTGCAATTAGTTTGCCATTGGACATTATTTTATTTGACATTCCCTGGGTATTTCTGCGCCAATAAATGAACACTTTACAATTGTGTTCACGAATCGCGCGCAGTTCAGTTCTGAAAGGGAGTGGCTTCACATTTAGGCAGCAGACAATGGAGAAACGTCGGCGGCTCAAGGATTAACAGTACTGTCAAGTTCAGCCTGATGCCAAATGATAAGGCGAATGTTGCATGTCCCTACTAATAAGTGAGGTAGGTGGATGGGGCTTAACGTATCGTCAACAGCGATGTCACTAGAGTCACAGGAGCAGGAACGGGGAACATAGAAGCCATGTACTGTGGTAAGGAACAATCCCAGTATTCACCTGGAGTGTTTTCGAGAAACCATAGAAAACCGAAATCAGAGTGGCCAGACCGGGATTCGAACCAAGGTCCTCCCGGATGTCAGTCCAAAGTTTCACCACTGCACCACCTCACTCGCTATGTAATAAGTAGAGACCTGAAGAATTCGCGGATACATTTTGGGACCCGCTAGAATGCAAAACACGTGTGTTAATATAACTTTAACAATTGGTCCACTCGGTGATCGTAACCTCCTGGAGAAGGCTGGCCCAATCGTAGCCTTCCACTTTGACAGCAGACAACCAATGGGCAGTTTATATCGGCATATTTTTACATACGACCATAGAGTCTAGCCTTCGGGTCATTGAACTCACGAATTTTTCACGTCTCTAGTAATAAATCAGGATTAAATGATTGTAGCTAGTACAAAGACAGTGATTAGGACCACAATTTTGAGAGAGATTGGCAATACAAATTTGCGTTCGCTGATAGGGATATTAAGTCTTCATACTGGAGATAGGTAGTTAAATGTTGAAAATAATGGCTGTGTGTAGTTTTACAATATTATAAAAAAATTAATTAATTAAATTGAGTGCTTTTATTTCTATTAACACCTCCACCCTCCACGAAATCGGATACGCCCCAGGCGACTTGTAACAATATATAGATCGATTATGTTTATTTGAGTAATTAAAACTTTGAGAGTTGCTGACGGAATAGTAACTTGCAGAGAATCTTACGAAAACTGCTAACGAGGTAATATTTTTTGGTCAGTGTATTTAAAGAATGGGGATGTCGTAATGTTACGGAGAACCCTTCATATCTTAGTTAAATTCAAGTGACTTAATATTACGTCTCCCACACCGAAAGTATTAACATTGTGTTAACTTTATGACAAAATTTGTCGTAACGTCATAGATTTGTTCACATTGGAGTTAACAATGGCCCGCCTTTGATAGGTCGTAATACCGTGTTACCGAATTTTCTATATTTGGGATCTGGAAAACGCTTGTGTTTATTCTCCTCCTTTTGTAGATATAAAAAACAGTAAATTTTAACATATAAATATAATTCATCTTTTTTTATTTACGTTTATATAAATGTATTTTATATCCACTATATTTACATATTATATATTTAATTTTATTTATAAATTTAAAATTATTTAATATTTTATATATTTGCATGTACGTGCTAATGATATCTTCAACTCTCGCCTAATTGACACATATGTGTGTCTGGTCTTCAAGATTAGAGTTTTTCAAATCTTATTTGTTTATCATTTAAATACACACAAACGAAATCTAAACTTTTTAAAATTCCACTGCAATCAACTGATACCTACAGCACGATATACAATTTGGTTGGAAGTTGGTAATCATACAGATGAATACGAACAACTGAAAAAAAAAAGAAAAAACAAAAAAAAACAAAAGAAGTCATTGCTCGAATTTGATTGGCTGACCCTAGGTTAACTTTAAGTTGTGTTAAGGTCGGGTGAACTTCTCGAGTGGGAATGTTACTTTTTCGTAGCTCTTGATACAATGCGAACGCCCTGCTACGCAATCTGTACCTGGACAGAAGGCCAGTGCAAAGCTAGTGTAACGAGCTGCGTGTTACTGCGAACGTGAAACTGCTTTACGTCTGCTATCTGACACAACTATTTCTCTTCAAACATACTCAACTGCGTGCATGGTCTACGAAACTTGTTCCTATTGCAATTACTTATTGTGATAACCTAAACTGGTTGTGGAAGTACACCAGAACAACTTTTATTTTGCGTTGCGCTCCAACTGGCTGCTATGACTTTAATAAACATTGTCATTAATTTTTGCTGAAATTAGAGCCATGTCAAATAGCTACGGCCACCCGATTTCCATGCAAAGAATTCCACGGAGGCTAGGTTTCAATATTCTCCTTGCACTCCTGCATTTTTGTTAAGTTATTGGCCGTGTGCATACGTCGAAGACAGTGTGATGTTTGACTGGGAAAATGAAAATTACGTCACTCCAATTATCAACGCCTGTGATTCGTGGCCAGGCAAATAAGATGTGCAGTTGAAACAATCCAATCGCGAAAATGGATCTGAGTTTAAGTGCATTAAAGTACAACTTGACAGGATTTTTTTTTTTTTGCAAAAATTGGGTGGTTCTACAAATAGCAATTACTTCATACTATTGCAGTTACTGTAACGTCAATGGTAATAAAACTAAAAAAAATCATTACTAACCAATTTAAAGCCAAGTGTAGTAATTATTAGATATTTTTATATTTCGCGAAAAACGTTTCGTGCATAGGTAGACTCCAAACCTCTATGTTTTCCTAATACTTTTATGATTAGATGACACATTCACAGCTCTTAACAGGCGAATCATGTACATTCATCAGTGTGAGAGCAGCAGGATCATCATTGGATCAGCCAAATACATAAGTACCTCACATTTACTACCTCCAGCGTGGAAAGAAATGTTGCAGGAGTGTGTATAGGAAGTTGAAATCTAACATGCTGTTCGACATTTCCGCGATAAATCACTATCTCTAAGAGTTGTGCACATAACGTACGCAGAAGTAATTCTTGTGAGTACTGTGCACTGCGAAGCTTTAAGATCGAAGATTAGCGCCACCTGCTTTTCGCGAAAGTATTCCACGACCAGCTGTGCTCCAAAACATGCTAGTTGATAAACAATATTGCGGTTGGATGATTTGAACCAACAGGCGCCTTAAATAAATGTCTGCGAACCAACCACGAACGTTCAGTGCCGTTGAATTTTTATTCTTATTAGTCCAACCGAGTAGAAAATGCCTTCTCACGCGGCCAATAGCTGAAGTAAATTTTCAAGTGTGCACGAAGAAGTTGAAGTGTATATAATATTCTGGGCATAATTCTTTTCGCGAAAAACAGAAACTCTACCAAAAATCCTATCTGTAGGTAGGCGTGAAGGATTCTTAAATCGTGTTAATGGTATAAGTAGGGACACCCGACTTTCGCGTGAAGATTTCAGCACGTGCTAGATTCCAATACTATACAGGCGTACAAGCAGTTTTTTTTTGCTTATTGGCAGTGTGTATGTGGGAAGGAATTTTCCTCTTTGACTGGCCAATCAGAATGAGGTAACTTCAATACTGTAGTTCAATCAAATATCTGAGTCCAACAACAAATTCATTCGCGTCTTCGGGAAATATGTGACGCGAGATCTTGGCATCTTCTGCCTTCTTCATGTCGCTTGTTGCAGCAAATATGGCGGAGGGGTGTGGCAGTGCAACTAGAAAATCGTCATCGTCTTCATCAACACTGTCGTCATAGTCATTGTTCATTGCTATCTTCATGATCGTCTTCACCTCTTGTTTCATCCTCAATATCGAGTTTACTTTTCTTTGTAGGGGTCGCACAGTCATCATCAGTATTTGTAGCCGACAACTGTTTATTCTGAAGTTCGTCGATTTCACGCGAACGTCTTGCAAGTGTACATTCCACACATATTGACTCTACCAAACCTCGTGGGTCTCTCATTCCGTCATTTGCATTAACTGACCCTTCACAATCGACTGTGGAATCAGTACTAATCGATGTAAAAGTGGGGTATTGATGACATCACTTGCTGGCTGTCAAAATACGAATCGTTACAGTTCTTGATGTGGTTCTTCGATACATCACCTTCCATAAACTGTGTGTGGCCATTGTCGTAATTCTCCCTCATGCTAAGAGGACTCTTCGTACAGGTGATCCTTTCTTGTTGATGAGTATTTTGACCGCTGGTAAAAACTCGATCGCAGAATCGACACAGTCGGCAATGAGGCAGCGATGATGCAGGTCACGGCTCCATCTTCAATGAGGTTAAAAACGGGCCTTCGTATTCACAATTCATCTTTACTGTAAAGCGAGAGAATACTTCCAAGTCTATGTTAACTTCGCGAAGTCTGAACATCTACTAAGGTATCAGCGTGCGCCAGCGCTCTATATCTACTTTCTCCCATCACTCGGAAAAATAAACAAATTGTTTCTAGGTCCACGAGAAAATTAATATTTTTTTGCATTTTCAGGTTTTGAAATCACAGGTTCTAAGTCATGCAACACCTTTGTAAATTTCTTAAAACTATTTTATAAGTTGCGCATGAAAAATTAATGTATGAATATCGTTAAAAAGGCTTCAAAAACTCTGGTCATCAATCGATTTGCAATCCTATTATCTCACTCTGATCACTATATCCGATGGCTAAAACTTCCGTTTCGCCTTTAATATAAATTACTACAATATTCACCGAACACTGGGAAAAATTACCACATTTTTTTCAGAAAATAAATATTTTTAATAATTTCAGGACTCGAACTTAGGTCCCTACACAATACCTCAACTTCTGACATTGCGTAAATCTTTATATTAGGTACGTATAAGCACTTAAACAGACTGAAAGTAACATACAAAGTCCGTTAAAAATGACCGAAAACTCGGGTCTGTATTCGAACTGTGGACTCTTTATCTCGCTAAACACCTTCATTCTTCATCCATAATTTGGCTAACAACCTACATTATAAATGCCACACACCATGTACTTATACGGGATTTATTCCAGTATTTTTTTACTTAAGTGTCNTAACAACCTACATTATAAATGCCACACACCATGTACTTATACGGGATTTATTCCAGTATTTTTTTACTTAAGTGTCACTTAGGTGGTTCTTACGTGTAAACTAGTCCGTCCGGGATTCGCGGACAGACTGGTCAAATACGAAGGAAATCAAATTATCCAATCACAAAGTGGTTCTCAACTAAAATGCGTTGAACACAACTTGTCCTGAAACTTCAAACACTTACCCCTAGCCATAAAATTCTTATCAATGAAATAATTAAATATTTGTTAATATAACACGTTTACATTTTACAAATGCCTTGAAAGTTAGTCGCCAAATATTTCATGTGTTATCTGGAGATTTNTTAATATAACACGTTTACATTTTACAAATGCCTTGAAAGTTAGTCGCCAAATATTTCATGTGTTATCTGGAGATTTTGAAACGACAAGAATCCATTGATAATTTAAAAATTGCGGCTGCACTTATCACGTCATAATTACTAGACAAAAGTTCGGGCTGTATGTTTGATCTACAGCGTATTATATATTGCCTGAGAGGCGTAGTTAGGCCGTCTGTTTTTTCTAGAACAGATTTACGCACAAGCTAGTCTTCAATATCCTATGAGAACATTTGTAACTTTCTTTTGGACATTGGACGCGTGTTTTCGTGAGAAGACAGTTATTTACTCGACTGGACCGGTCAGAATTAACTTAATCCGACTCTAAATGCCCATGTTTTACTGGCAGATTTTAAGTTAAAAACATCCAATTACAAATAAGGATAAGAACGATAGTTTTTGGAGTTAAACTAGTAATGGAATATATCTCGTGGAAAGCAGGTGCACCCAGGTATATTTGTTGTTTCAATGTAAGTAGGGGCACCCGAATTCCGCGAGAATTTCAGTACAAGCTATATTTCAATAATATATGAGCATACCAGAAGTTTCATTTCTCTTATTGGCCGCGTTTCTTTGAGTGAAGAAATTTTCCTTATTGACTGGCCAATCAAAGTGAGGCAACTTCAATATGGAATGTATGTGATTCGCGCGCAGACATCCAAGACGCGTCACACAGAAATCATGCAATCACAGAAGTGCATCTGAGCTAAAGTGTAAAGAAATATAAACGGCCGTGAAATCACTCCGCGTAAATCGCGTGTGCCTGAATATAAGTGTCTCTAAACAAGACAAGTGAGTTATAGAACAGGAAGTAAACATGGAGTGTGAGTCTGACTGAGGCCTACGTCACTACCAACTCGCGCCAAAAGCGCTCATACTCTTAAGGCTGCGCGCCGCTTGAGTGTTTGTTAGGTGTAGCGTGGGACGCGCTAGATAGCAGCACTGGGCGACACGCAGGATTTACGAGGTGATACTCCGCGAATAGCACCTCGAGGCGGGCACTCGTGCCGGTCACTTCATCCCCGGCGGGGACTTGACAACACTGCAGGCAGCCTCGACATACTGGCAGGGGGCCGCTGTAGTGTGGTGGTCAGAATACTTGCCTCCTGCTTACGCGAGCAGGGTTGGGTTTCCAGCGGGTTTTCTCCCGGGTTTTCGCGTGTGGGAATCGTGCCGGACGATACCCCTGGTCAGCGGTTTTTCTCGGGGATCTCCCGTTTCCCCCGGCCTTTCATTTCGGCGCTGCTCCATACTCACCTCAAACACCCTCATCGGCTCTCAAGACCTCGCTCTTAAGAGCCGCCCAAATCTCTTCACTCAACTTGCCGAAGGAGCTGTCTAACGCGGGACCGGCCGTGAAAATACACCCTGAATTAGGATCAGTGGAAAACCACTTATTCGCAGTGAAATTGAACTACTCAAATCAGTGAAAATGGCTTTACACTCCAACTCTTGCTTCTTCTTAAAAAAGTGTTTAATTTTGAACTATTTATACTTTTAATTTTTTTCTAAAGAAATTATTGAATTACAAGTGAACTGCAAGAATATGTACGTGGAGGCTATATTTCAATATCCTATGTGCACACTTGCAGTCTTCATTTGGCTATCGGCCACTTCTCTTTGTGTGAAGACTGACTTTCATGATTGAGCCAATCAGAATTAAGTTTCTTCGACACCGACTGTCCGTGATTCGCGGGCAGACAGATAATAAGACACGTAACAATTCGAATTATCAAATCACGAAAGTGGTTTTGAAGTAAATTGTTTTGGAACACGACTTGTCCTGAAAACTTTTCGCGAAGAACAGGTGCCCCTATGCAAAAGGAATATCCTTTAAATAAGCATAGTTATATTCAGTTAATTCTAAAAATTATTTTCAGCTGTAAGTAGCCTAACGTAAATATTTTGTTCCGTTTTGAAAGTTATAACATTTAAAATTCCTATAACTCGATTAAGTAGTTTTATTAAAGTCATTCTCCTCTAATGTCAGAGCTTTTTTTTTCAGGGGATTAGTTCCTGTCACAATGATAAGAGCAAGATAGCGCAGTGGTAAATGGCTCTTATTCAAAAGGACACGGCTTCAATACCCCGTCCTGCTGTCCTGATTTCTGTTTTTCAGGGTNGTATAACTCGATTAAGTAGTTTTATTAAAGTCATTCTCCTCTAATGTCAGAGCTTTTTTTTCAGGGGATTAGTTCCTGTCACAATGATAAGAGCAAGATAGCGGAGTGGTAAATGGCTCTTATTCAAAAGGACACGGCTTCAATACCCCGTCCTGCTGTCCTGATTTCTGTTTTTCAGGGTTTCCTAAGAATTGTTCCTGGCAAATGCTGCTATGGTTCCTCACAGGTGCTGACTAGAGAACCGGGAATTTCGCGAATTAATTTGAGGACAAGCTAGATATCAAATACGTGTACATTTTACTTTATTTTCAATTTGAACGCAGATTGTTAGCCGTGCCCTGGACTAATTTGAGCAAATAACTTATCAGCAAGAAAATCACGACCGAATACCGTGCTAGCGGGTCTGGAGTAAAACTGGTGCATCAGTCACTGATAGAGATACTGATGCTTGAGTGTACAAATAATGTGAGGTCTAGCTTGTTGCCCAATAAATCAGCGAAATTTCCTGGTCTCTAGCGATTACCTATTTGTTTCCCATGCATGTTTTCTGACAAACTTGCACCGTCTCTAACGATCCGACTGTCGGTGAGGCGTCAAGCCCTACTTACCATACCACAATGAAAAAAAGGACATAACATGCAGAAAATTTAGAATTATAAATATATTTTGAACAGAGGTGCATCGGAAACAGGCGATGTTACAGAAAAAAATGTATACAAACGTGAGACTGCGAGTTGGTTCCTTTCCCATTCTTTGATTGGCTGTGCACGGCTCTGGATTGGGAATTGTGTCTGACTAGTGGAGACCTGCAAAATTCGAGTTATTATTTGTCATAAAGCTGAACTTCACAGTACTGTATATACTGGAGCCAGCGTCGCTTCTCCATTGGCTGCTGCCTGGATGTGCAGTCACGCCTGTCTGACTGAACTGCACTTGACTGGGGCACGCAACTGTGAAGTGTTCATTTATTGGCGTAGAGTTACCAGGGATGTGTCAAATAAAGTATGGTCCAATGACAAGCGTATAGCAAAGGTACGCGTATTTAAAGTTTAACGCGTTCCCAAATAATAACGCGAATTTTGCAGGTTTCTAACCATCGGTAACAGGCAGGGCCACCTTATTTTCACAAAAATAATTCCACGAAAGCTAGATTTCAATCTCTTACTTGCATACCTGCATATTACCTTCCGTTATTGATAGATACCTGAAAAATTCGCGAGTTCAGTGACCTGCAAGCTAGACTCCACAGTCTTATGTACCAATATGACAATATTAACTGCAAATTGGTTGTCTGCTGTTGCAGTGGAATCGTCAAAAACCGTGTGGACCAATGGCTAAAGTTAAATAAACACACGTGTTTTCAATTCTTTCTTGTCCCAAATAGAATCCACAAATTCTTCAGGTCTCTAGTTATTGGCCGTCGAAAACAGTTATGAATTTGGCTGGGCCAATCACAATTATTGTCCTTCGGTACTGAACGTCTGTGATTCGTGGGCAGGCACATAAGACGTGTTAACAGTTGAAACTCCCCAATCGCGCAAGTGGATCGGAGTCAAGGTGTTTTCAAATACAGCTTGACAAGAAAATCTTTTTGAGAAAATCGGGTGCCCCTAGTAACAGGTGATGTCTGGGGAAATTTAAGCTCGGCTCGTGAAAGTTGACTCGGGAGGGACAAATATTTTTTGTTTGAGCAGCTCTTTGCCTGGTTGATGTGTTTACGTCTTCGTTCTTCTGGCGATGAAGCCCAGTCCTCGTCCCTGCGTGCACGCCTCCAGGCGAGACGGAACCACAGAGTAAATAAGAATACAGAAGCAGAAGAGCCGCTTATTCTGCCAACTAAAGCCGCAAACTAAAAAAAATTATTTCACTAGCCAGCAACATGTCGGAATGCATTTCGCCAATCAGCGCGTGGTAACTTACTTGCCAGCCGACAGCATAACAAATAGGGAACCTTTCGCAACAAGCGGCAGCCAATCAGACACAAAGGCCTTTCCCAGACCCTCACACAACCAACCATAGGATGGGTACGCCCACATCTAAGGAACCGCCGCGTCATTTCTTCTCTGTATATTTGTTTTCTCTGTCACAGGATTCTTGGTCGCGCGACGTGGTCCTATACAACAAGAAGAGACCGGGGAAAGGTGCAAAAACATTCTGAGCCTACATTAACTTCCAAACACAGCAGTGTCTAGTTCCCTTCGCAGTCGTCTCATACATACACACGCCTTATTTCTCATAAACTAGTTTCACGCATGCCAGATGTAAATAATTTACTTGCACAAGTGCAGTTTTCGTTATTTTAATGGCCGCCGGTCTTAGTCAGCAGACAGCGTGTTATTTGAGTGAGGAAAGAGATTTGGGCGGCTCTTAACGGCGAGGTCTTGAGAGTAGAAGAGGGTGATTGAGGTGAGTATGGGGAAGCACCGAAATGAAAGGGCGGGGAAACGGGAGATCCCCGAGAAAACCCGCCGGTCAGCGGGTGTGGCCCGGGTGGAGATTGAACCCGGTTTGCCCTGGTGGGAGGCGAGCAGGCTAACCGCTCAGCCACCGCGGTCCCTGCGTTATTTGAGTGCGCCAATCAGAATGAGGTAATTTTTTCCCGTTACTGAACGTGCGTGAATTGTGGGCAGGAACCTGTGACGCGTAGCAGTTAAAACGCCCAGTCAGGAAAGTGGATCTGACACTAATATTTCTCGTTTCATATGGGAAAATGTCGTTTGCCGTGGCCACAGCCAATTAAGAACCGATTTTGGTCCTGGTGTGTGAAGTGTCGCAGTAGCTTAGCGAATTCCAGAAATTCACGCATGTCTAGGGACACCAGATTTTCGCGAAAATGTTTAATGACCGGTTGTATTTTATAAAATTTTAACTCATATTAACTTTCATATTTGGTAGAAACCTGCAAAATTCGCGTTATTGTTTCGGGGCACCTTAAACTGAAATCACTGGTACCTTTGCCATTTGTCACTAGTTTGCCATTTGACCATACTTTATTTGTAGAGACCTGGAAAATTCACGGATTCATTTTGGGACAAGCTATAATTCAAAACATGTGCGTTTATATAACTTAAGAGATTGGTGGGGATAGGAAATTGTCGCGAGTTCAATGACCTGTAGGCTATACTCCGCAGTTACGTGTACACTCGAGCCTCAGGTGTTTGTTCATTGGCTGCTGCCCCAGAGAGTAGCCAGTGTTACTCCACACCTGGCAGTATGGCACTCGCTACTTGTNTGTTTGTTCATTGGCTGCTGCCCCAGAGAGTAGCCAGTGTTACTCCACACCTGGCAGTATGGCACTCGCTACTTGTTTCCTTGCAAGTCTGCTATTGGCTCAGAGTCGTCCAGGGCGTGTCTAATAAACTGCGATACAACTGCGAATACAACTTCAGTGTACACGTGTTTGACATCTACCTTGTCCTGAAATGAACTCGCCAAATGTTCCCATCCCTAGCCATTGGTCCACACAGTGTTTGGCACTTACTGGAGAACGGTGTCCAATTGTCCTCTTCCACTGTGGCAGCAGACAACCAAAGTTCAGTATATATAGGCATATTCGTACATAAGATTTTAGAGTCTAGCCTGCAGGTCATTGAACTTGCGAATTTTTCAGGTCTCTAATTATTTGACACTCCCTGTTTAGCACTGCGCCAGTGAACGACCACTTCACAGTTGTGCTCACAAATCACGTGTAGTTCAGCCAGAAAGGGAGTGGCTTCACATTTAGGCAACAACCAATGGATAAACGACGGCTGCTCGAGGATTAATAATACTGTGAAGTTGAGCCTGATGCCATATAATAACGCGAATTTTACAGGTTCCTAGTAATTTGATTATTTAGGTGTTAAGCGTTTTAGGTTCATGCCCATGTATCGCAGATGTACAGAATCGTAGTAACCTAATTCTGATTGGCTGGCCAAGTAAGAAAATGACTTCTCTCAATGACACGTGGCCAATAAGCAGGGTCACCTGTTTTTCGCGAAAAGATTCCTCAACTAGCTGTACTCCAAAAAAAGTAAGTTTTGGTTGGATGATTTTTAACTCGGACATATTTTTAAGTGCAAGCCAGCCAATCACGGACGTTTAGTGTCGGGGTAACTTTATTCTTATTGGTCCAGTCTAACAGAAAATGTCTTCTCGTGCAGACACGTGGCCGATAGCTGAAGGAAATTTGCAAGTGAGCACAAAGAAGTTGAAGAGTAGCCTGGGCGTGAATATTTGTGCAGAAAACTGGCGCCTCTACGAATAAGCAAAATTAAAATGTAATATGTCCTTATCATATCGAAATAAAGCGTGAGTGGGGTTCTTTTCACGAAACTCGGATGGCCCTACACATAACTGATAATTAAGTCTAGACAGAGCTGAAATATTTTAAAGAAAATTATGTGTACGTAATTGTCGGTAGATACATGCGAGATGAGCCTTATTGTTTTGGCGAAAAGTTGTGTTTTAAGCATGTGTAAGTCTACAATATGTTTCTCACTGGTCAATACCTCATTGACACGCCCTGAATAACTTGGTGTCAATGAATATGCTCTTTATAATGGCGTGTCGGAATCATATGCAGTCTTGTCAGAAAAGTAATATCTTCACACGCCGACAGCAGCTAATAAATTAACGACAACACCGGCTCCGGTGTTCACAGGACTGTGAAGTCTAGTGGGATGGTAAACAATTACGCGAAATTTGCAGATATCTAGTAACTGAAGTCTCAAGTTTTCCACGTTTCTATTGATTAGTTTACTGCCCCATTGTACTACATTGAAGTCAGCATAGGCACTGGAGAAATTGCAGTTAAAAACCCGAATGTAATTCAGTCACATTATTAAGTGCCATACTGGTAGTATACTGCCGAGGCTAACCGTGTTTGATCCACAGTGGAGCTGCTCCTTAATTTTCGTACGTGTCCATCGTGCCGAACAATGCCGCTGGTCGGTGGGTTTTCTCGGGAATGGCCCGTTCCCCCCACCCTTGTATTCCGGCGCTGCTCCATTCTCACCTCGCTTCACCCTTATCGGCATCTGCACACATATCTCCACTCCACTTCACTCATTTCCACTACCACCATCACTTAAAGGGTTAAGATTTTCCCAAAACCGCAAACTGCTTAAAAAGTTTTTTTTTTTAAATTCTGGGAAGGATAATATTGCATCCCCATAGTTTTCTGACAAACTTTCCAAGGCTACGGTTTTCTTCATCTTAGCCATTTTATTGGAGAGCAATGATTTCTTAACATTCAGTGCGGTAAATATTTACTGAATAAATTGATATTCTAGAAGTAAGTGGTTTATATTCTCAGTTATATTGGTCTCTGTATTCCCGTTCACAACCACCCTATTGGTTGACTTATTACAGGACACGCCTACTTAGTTGAATATTGTTCATTACTGGCTGGCTCTCTGCCAATATAAAGCCGAGTTTAAAGTTCCCAATAAAACGTTCTTTCCTACATTGAGTAATAAGCAGAACGTCTTGTATATTTGAGTAATANCGAGTTTAAAGTTCCCAATAAAACGTTCTTTCCTACATTGAGTAATAAGCAGAACGTCTTGTATATTTGAGTAATTTTCGCTTTGAGCGTTACTGACTTAATATTATGCTGGAGAAAACTTTATGAGCACTTCTGGCTGAGAAAAATTTCTTCACCCGTATCTTCAAAGGACGTGGATGACGTACTGTTAATGATACTCCGTACAATTCAGTTAACACGTTGAAAGAACTATGACCGGATGTAGCTTGAGCGAAAGAAATATGGACATATCTCGATAATTAACGAATCAAAAACGAATATAGTTTCATTGTTTTTATAGTTTTTGTGGTGAATTTACATGAACACTGCGACTCACCAACCAACATTTCTTCGTAAAAACTACAACCTATGTATGACTATGAAAATGGACACTATCTAATGAAAATTATGTTAAGTACGAGAGAACGCATGATTGGAAGATTGTGAACTCGGCAATNCGAGTTTAAAGTTCCCAATAAAACGTTCTTTCCTACATTGAGTAATAAGCAGAACGTCTTGTATATTTGAGTAATATTCGCTTTGAGCGTTACTGACTTAATATTATGCTGGAGAAAACTTTATGAGCACTTCTGGCTGAGAAAAATTTCTTCACCCGTATCTTCAAAGGACGTGGATGACGTACTGTTAATGCTACTCCGTACAATTCAGTTAACACGTTGAAAGAACTGCGACCGGATGTAGCTTGAGCGAAACAAATATGGACATATCTCGATAATTAACGAATCAAAAACGAATATAGTTTCATTGTTTTCATAGTTTTTGTGGTGAATTTACACGAACACTGCGACTCACCAACCAACATTTCTTCGTACAAACTACAACCTATGTACGACTACGAAAATGGACACTATCTAATGAAAATTATGTTAAGTACGAGAGAACGCATGATTGGAAGATTGTGAACTCGGCAATNGAAAATGGACACTATCTAATGAAAATTATGTTAAGTACGAGAGAACGCATGATTGGAAGATTGTGAACTCGGCAATTTATCGGTACGGTGTAGTGTCCGGTCTGGTGTGAGCCAATAGGACGGTAATAATTGTGAGTATAGAGACCAACACAGCTTGTCTTCCTGCACACATAAACATGTCTAATGTTCTTAAACTAAACATTTACAACTGAAGCATTTCTTTAAACATTTACGTTGTAATTAAATTAATATGCCGAGACAAAGTTAATAATGTTAAACATTACAAAGTCTTATATTACTATAACGCAAATATACAGTTGAAGTGTTAGTGTCAGGGCCACCCAATTAATGCGAAAATATGTCTCGTTAAATTATATTTCAAAACACTTTGACTCCGATCCACTTTTGCGGTTGGATAGTTTGAACTGCTACGCGTCTTATATGCCTACTCGCCAATCACAGACGTTCAGCATCGAAGTAACCTAATTCTCATTGGTCCAGTCAAATACCACACTGTCTTCAACCAAGGCACGCGGCCAATAACGGAAGGATAACTGCAGGAGTGTAAGTAGGATATTGAAAACTGGGTTTAGTGGAATTATTTTCGCGAAAATCAGGTGGCCCTAGTTAATGATAATAAAGCCTCTAAGTAATGCTGCCGCAACAAAATGTTGTATTACTAGGCCCACTGACTTTTCGCGTAAAAATCGGAGCACACAGTAGACTTAAAAGCTATATACACACCTCAGCTGTTGTTATACCTCCATATGCTGCTGGTGCCGTGTCCGTCTTTGACCAAGCCACTCACGACTAGGTAACTCCGACACTGAACCTTCGTGATTCGTNGCTGGTGCCGTGTCCGTCTTTGACCAAGCCACTCACGACTAGGTAACTCCGACACTGAACCTTCGTGATTCGTGCACAAACTGTTAACACGGGCCAGAACATTATTTAGCCAATAAAAGAAGCTGGACGACCCTACCATGCTTTGGGCTCTATCTTGTCTCTAAATATTTTCGCGAAATGTCACTGCCCCTATGTATTACGTTAGAAATGACATGAAGAACAAAATATGGTGTGTCGGCAAAATTAAAGTAATTTCCAACACAAGTTTACACTGACTTGGCGCTGTAAAATGGCGGATACTAGTGAACAGCGATAGCCTCATAA
This sequence comes from Clitarchus hookeri, assembly GCA_002778355.1. Classification (NCBI taxonomy): domain Eukaryota; kingdom Metazoa; phylum Arthropoda; class Insecta; order Phasmatodea; family Phasmatidae; genus Clitarchus; species Clitarchus hookeri. Next base: position 78,957 of record NQII01000415.1, read on the forward strand.
TATTAAAACCACTGTATTAAAATTTTAAAACGTACTATGAGAACGAAATATGTAGATGAAACTAGTTCTCAAAACTTTCAAAACAGTTTCCGTGTGCCAAATATGCATATACTTCTAGCGCATAAAGTATTTCCACATAAAGAAAGAGAATTGCAGTTTGAAGTTATCTTGTATCCAGTACCCACAATACGAAATAGAGCAATCGTAGGACGTCGAGCACTCAAGGCGCGGATTCGATTCTCCTCCCGCGCGTCATTTTTTTTCTTTAGTAATATTTATTTTCTGACAAAATAATTGTACTATATTTAAATTAGTTCGGAAAGTTACTTTAAACCAAAGGTAATACAATAAATTTTTTATCAAAAATGTTAACGTCAATACAACACAAAATTTGTTTTGCCGCAACGTAAACACTACCTCAATGTTGACGGTAGATCAGTTAACGTCACAAACGTACTTAATGTTACATTAACTTTGGTATATTAAAAGTTTATTGCATCAACAGCTATGTTAGTTACCGACAACAAACATTTACTTTAGTAGTAACATTGATACTGTTGGATATGGCCACCTGTTTTTCGCGAAAAGATTCACGTGGAGGCGAGACTTCAAAATCCCATGTGCACACTGGCAGCCTTCCTTCGGCCGCTTGTCTTTGTGTGAAGAGTCTGTTACATGAGTGAGCCAATCAGAATTAAGTTTCGCCGATACCGACCGTCCGTGATTCGCGCCCCGACAGATAAGACGAGCGATCCAATCACAAAAGTGGTTCTGAACCAAAGTGTTTTGGAACACAACGGGTCCTGAAGTCTTTCCGCAAAATCAATTGCCCCTGTTGTTGGCACAACGTTAGACTTGTTCTGTGCAGTGCTGGATAGAAGTGGGCTACGTTTAGCTTGTATTGGATACGTGTAAATACGTCCAGACGTGAGACTGAGGTGGCGTAATATTACTCTGTGTGTTAATGTGCAGCGTACGAGATGAGATGAGCGTGCGGCGACGTCTGTTTCACGTCGTGTTGTGCTGTGTACGCAGGTGTGTTCCCGCACTGAACAGCACGTCACAGCGAGCACGCAACTCGCCTCACTCCGCTGTCTGGGCCGTGGTGGCTCAGCGATTAGACCACTCACCTCCCACCAAGGCGGACCGGGTTCGATCCCCGGTCGGTTCACTCCCGGATATTCGCACGTGAGGATCGTGACGGACGATGCCGCTGGTCGGCTGGTTTTCTTGGCGATCTCCCGTTGCTGCTCCATACTCACCTCACCTCACCCTCATCGGCTCTCAAGATCTCACTGCTAAGAGCCGCCCAAATATCTTCACTCACTCACTCATATCACAATTTACATTATTGCCAGACACCTAAAAAATTTGCCACCTCAAGGTGCAAATATGCCAATATTAACTGCACTTTGGTTGTTTGCTGTCACAGTGGAGGGCGACGATTGGGCCAGCGTTCTCTAGGAGGTGTCAAACACCGTGTGGACCAATGGCTGAAGTTATGTAAACACACGTGTTTTAAAATCTAGCTTGTCCCAAAATGAATCCGCGAATACTTCAGGTCTCTATAAGTGTATATAAAAATAATTTTTCTTCTAGAAAACAAATGTAATGAATTAACAACAGAGAATAGGGGGAAAAAGTTATTAAAAATATAATTCACGAGAAAAGAGAAACCTACAATATGCCATCACTGTGACTATAACAGCGTCCTTTGCATTATTAGCCCACACACTCAACCACAAGACCAACTTGACTTACGAGCTTTGCACTTTGTTTTTGTACTGAATACATTAGTAAATACCTGCAAAATATTATGAAGTTATTCTGTTATTAAGAACGCATTTATTTCATTTTAAGAGTGTTCGGTAGATATAGTACTTTAACATTAACAGTTAATGAGTAATACCGTGAAGTGTTTTTAAAATTGTCTTCGTTATTATTATTTGAGTTGTTTTAAAATGTTTTACGTTTTTCAAACTTGCAATACATTTCTTTTTGCACGCAGCTACACTTTATATCACCCCTAGTTTTTGCACAAACAGCTATGTATGGTTTTACGCTGTTGAGTGTTCGCCATTTTGCTTGAACTCGTGGATACCGGTCAGTACAGTAAAATAACTTTTTGAGGTCTCTTACAAACACGGCTCTTGTAGTTCTACAAACAAATAATTTAACAAGATAATTCATTTTTGGAGAAGGTAGACTTCAAACAAGTGCAAACTTCTGTTATGTGTGTAATTGGCAGAGAGGCGGAAATTTCGCGGGTTCGTCTGGCAACAAACTGGACTCCGCGGTCGTTTGTGTACTCGAGCCTCAGGAAGTTGTGTCATTGGCTGATGCTCCAGTTTAACCCCGGACCGGATGGCACGCGATTCTTTCGAGGTTCACTTGCTGATTAGTTATTGGCTCGAACTCGTCCAAGGCGGGGCTAACGAACTTGGATCCAATTGAAAAGCAAGTCAAATGCACGTGCGTTTGAATATTAGCTTGTCCTCAAATGGATTCGCGAAATATCCGGGTCCCTAGTTATTGGTAGAAACCAGCAAAATTCGCGTTATTATTTGAGTATGTGTTAAACTTAACACAATTCTCCTTTAATATGCGTTTGTCATTGGACCGTTCTTTATTTAACGTGCCCTGGTAACTGTACGCCAATAAATGAACACTGCACAACCGTGTATCTAAGTCACGTGCAGTTCACTCAGAAAGGGAGTGACTCCACTTCTAGGCAATAAACAACGGATACACGACGCCCGCTCGTGTTTATACAGTACTGGTTATTTTAGCTTGATGCGAAAAAAACATTAGATCACAGTTTATTAAACACGCCCTCAGGGAATTCTGGGCCAATAAGAGAGCTTCAAGGAAAAAAGCACCGAATCCGTATGAACATATAACTGAAGCTCAAATATACATAGGATTGTTAAGTCTAGCGTGCAGGTCGTTTAAACCGCGAAAATTTCCGCGCCCTATCGAAAACAAACCGGAAGTTGCCACCGCACACGTGGTCGGATATTGATGTTTAGCCTGTGCGTAAATCTTCTCGGGAGAGAGAGAGAGAGAGGTGGCCTTAGCGAGAAGACATGTTTCTGGTGAGCGAGGCAGTTTCGCTGTCGCGTGCGGCTGCAGTTTCGCCAGCTAATGTGTTGTCAAGCTCTGCGAGAGGGAAGCATGCGCATTGCGCGTTCGAGACAAAGCAACGAGCGGACTGTGATCGCGCCGCTTCGCGGTAAAAATAACGCCGGTGGAGCACGTGCTCTGCAGTTGCTCAAGTGAAGCGTCGGGCTGCCTCCTTCCCCTTGCGTCTCGCTATCATTTGTCTTTCTCCAAGACTTATCCATCACGCACCGCGCTCAAAACAAGGCCCAGTTGAAGCGCAGTCGATTGCAATAACAACATGTACACGCTCTAAACCCGTACCAGCAAGGCCGCCTGCGTTTCGCGAAATGATTCACGCGGAGGCTAGACTTGAATGTGCTATGTGCATACTTGCAGTCTTCATTCGGCTATTGGTAGGGCCAGTGACTTTTCGCGTAGGAGCACACAGTAGACTTCAATACTATATACACACCTCAGCTGTTGTTGTACCTCCGTTGGCTGCTGGTGCCGTGTCCGTCTTCGACCTAGCCACCCAGGACTAAGTAACTCCGACACTGAACCTTCCTGATTCGTGCGCAAACGGTTAACACGTGTGAAAACATTATTTAGCCAATCAAAGAAGATGGCCGACCGTACAGTGCTTTGGAATGTATCATGTCTCGAAATCTTTTCGCGAAATATCACTGCCCCTAGCTATTGGCCACTTGTTTATGTGTGAAGGCAGTCTCTTACGCGAGTGAACCAATCAGAATTGAGTTTCTCCGATACTGACCGTCCGTGGTTCACGGGCAGACGGATAAGACGCGTAACAGTTCAAATGATCCAGTCACGAATGTGGTTCCGAACTAATGTGTTTTGGAACTCAACGTGTTCTGATGTCATTTTGCTAAAAAAAACAGGTTGCCCTATGCATGTTACGTAAAGCATCCAATCGCGAAAGTGGATCTGAATTAAAGTGTTTTGAAATACAGACTGACAGGATTTCTTCCCGNTACGTAAAGCATCCAATCGCGAAAGTGGATCTGAATTAAAGTGTTTTGAAATACAGACTGACAGGATTTCTTCCCGCTGTAATCGGTTGTCCCTAACATGGTGGCTAGAGACCTGCCAAATTCTCGTTGTGTTTTCGCAACATCCAATGAACTTACGACACCGGCTCCAGTGTTTACACGATTGTGAAGTCTAGCGTGATGACAAATTTTAAACGTGAAATTTGCACGTCCCGAACAATAACGCAATGTGACTGGGCANTGTGAAGTCTAGCGTGATGACAAATTTTAAACGTGAAATTTGCACGTCCCGTACAATAACGCAATGTGACTGGGCGCAGCACACCTATCGTATTTCCACTTTGTGCGCTGAGCGGTGTCGAGATAACAGTGGACAGCTGAGCTTCTAGTGACTGGTCCTCTAGGAGCGTATTTGCTCCAGACTTCTGACNGGTGTCGAGATAACAGTGGACAGCTGAGCTTCTAGTGACTGGTCCTCTAGGAGCGTATTTGCTCCAGACTTCTGACGGCAGTATATTATTATCCTCCGTAGTTCGCGTGCCAAGGTCGAGAGCTCCAATAAAGTTTTCAATGTTTTACGTTCCTCGTTGCAGTTTTATGGCCATATAAAATTGTTCATGGCCACCCAGGTGCATCGGTGAGAAGTTTATTATAGCTGAATTGCCAAGCGATACAGGGCAAAGTTCTCCATTTGTTGAAAATGGGACAACGGTTACTGTCTAGTCAAGAAGTCTCGAAGAGACATTTANACAGGGCAAAGTTCTCCATTTGTTGAAAATGGGACAACGGTTACTGTCTAGTCAAGAAGTCTCGAAGAGACATTTGGCCTACTCTCCTCGATAATTCATTTTTTTTTCAAACCTGAACGGGCAGGAGATATCTTCATTTTACCGAACTCTTTAACATGAAACGAACCGATAGCATTAAACTTGAACGCAGTTGGTTCTGTCTGTCTTCATAAAAGTCGTTTCAATTTTCCGCGTATTCAGAGTGTTTTTTTTTTCAAACGAGAACTGTTACTGTTTAATATCACGTCATTGAAAACATAATACGTATTTAGCAAGATACTTTTTACGAAGCAGTTGGAGCGTAAGTAAAGCGATATTTTATCATAAACGATTTTAAGCACACTTCCCTGTAAAACACTTTCTGGTCAACTTCCTAAACTCTAGCGGAAGTTTTTAACCTATACATTGTATGCAAATAATACCACATGTCAGAGTGTAAATATGAATGTTGAGCGTCGTTACTTTACGAGGTTGGCAACTTCCCGACGCATTTCACTGTTTCTAGAGAGAAATGTAGGAACGCTGCCGTGGATGCATGGAAAATAGTCTACCATTCTGAACCCGTTTAGTAAAAGTTCTTTTTTCAAGCGTGATTTAAATTTTTAATATTATTCCAGTGTCCAGTCAATAAATAAAAATTTCAGGCCAAATTAATAATTATATTTCTGAATATTTTAGTATCCAATTCTGTAACGTGAAGAATAATTTCTGGTTTAGCGTGGCTACTTCATTTACATAGAAATAACTTCAAGGCATTGTATTTCAGTAAACAAACACAAACATAGAGCTCTGTAACACTCGAAGAGGAGAGTTTTGTTTAATGGCTCTTGTCAAAAGAAGACCCCGTTTCTCTTGACTGCACATAATTCTAGCATCAAATTTTTTGCAGTTAAAAAATGCGAAAATATTGGTGCCAGAATAGTTTACCAGTCGCTGCAGTGTTTTGCTACCGTTACGATTGGATGAGGCATAGGTAGGGGCAGTGATATTTCGCGAAAAGATTTCGAGACAAGATACACTCCAAAGTACTGTAGGGTCGTCCAGCTTCTTTGATTGCCTACAAAATGTTCTGGCCCATGTTAACTTTTTGCGCACGAATCACGAAGGTTCAGTGTCGGAGTTACTTAGTCCTGAGTGGCTTGGTCAAAGACTGACACGGCACCAGCAGCCAATGGAGGTATATAAACAGCTGAGTTGTGTATATAGTATTGAAGTCTACTGTGTGTTCCAATTTTTACGTGGAAAGTCACTGGCCCTAGGCATAGGACCACGTGATTTTCATGAAAAGAGCCCCACTCACGCCATAGTTCAATATCCTACGGACATATAATATTTTTATTTTGCTTATTGGCCGCATATCTTCGAGAGGAAGCATTTTCTTACTTGCATAGCCAATCGTAATTCGTTACTACGATACTGTGCGTCCGTGATTCATTTGCATACACCTAAATCTCTTAAACTGTAAATCATCCAATTACGAAAGTGAGTATGAGCTAATAAGTTACGAAACACAACCGGTCATGACACCTTTTAGCGAATATCGCGTGTCCCTAATGACGCAATTTCGACGCTGCCTAACTATTTGTCGGCGAATAAAGGACGTTCAGTGTTACTTCGCAGGAAAGCATTGGTATCATTGAAAATATAACAGTTTGCAGGCATATTACCCGGAGAACATTTATTTGTGTTTGTGCGAACTAATGCTCGCTCGTGTACCTATAACTAAGGAGAGGCGATTTTCGCGGAAATATTTCCAACAACGCTGGATTTCTACACCCGACGTGCATTTCAGCAGTTTTGCCTTGCTTATGGTCCACTTGTCCTCGCGAGAAGTCATTTTCCAAGATGAGTGCCTGACCATGGTTAACCCATACAGACCCACTGTACACAGTTGCATACCTTACGCACTTGCAGATAATCATTGGCCTGTGCTGCACACTGCGATGCTCAATGACCAATCATTAGAGACCTGAAGAATCCGCGGATTCAATTTGGGACAAGCTAGAATTCAAAACACCTGCGTTTATATAACTTTAGCCATTGGTTCAAGCGGTGTTTGACGCCTCCTGGAGAACGATGTCCAATTGCGTCCTTCCTCTGTGACAGCAGACAACCAATATGTAGTTGATGTCGGAATATTCGTACATAAGACTGTTTAGTCTAGCCTGCAGGTCAATGAACTCGCGAATTTTTCAGGTCTGTACCAATCATATCACTTGTGGGTGAATAATTCGCAACCAATTTTACTGGTCTAGATCATCATTCGTTCATATAACTTTTGTGAAACATATAGCCTACAGCTCATTGGCTGTGCCAACGAAGCAAGTGTTGTGTCGACTTGAGTACAGAACGCACTGTAAAACGTTTGGTTTTGCAACACCTGAAACCGTAAATCAAAATGTGTCTGAAAGGGTCAAGTTTCTGTGATAATGTAGATGTGTGATTCGCAGGTAAACACCTCAGACGAATAACTTGGGACATGCAAAATTCGCGTTATTATTTGGCATGGGGCTAAACTTCACAGCGCTGTGTATACACGAGCCGACATCGTTTCTCCATTGCCTGCTCCTTAGTAGTGATGTCACTCACTCCCTGCGTGATTGGGGCACGTGATTTTGAAGTTTTCGTTTATTGGGACAGAGATACCTGGGGCGTGTCAAGCAAATTATTGTCCAATGACAAACGATTTGCAAAAATAAATATGTTTTAAGTTCATTGTTTCCGGAAATAATAACACGAATTTAGCACGTCTTTAAGCATAACATGTAAATCATCCGTCCACAAAAGTAGATATGAGCTAAATTGTTATGAAATACAACTGGTCGAGAAATCTTTTCANCATGTAAATCATCCGTCCACAAAAGTAGATATGAGCTAAATTGTTATGAAATACAACTGGTCGAGAAATCTTTTCACGAAAATCGGGTGTCTCTAGTAATGTACAATACAAATTTATTTATTTCAGTATTTTATAATTTGACCGTCTCTCACCTAATACGTATTATGTTGCAGAGAACCTAATGAATACTGCTGGAGAAGTAAAATTTAATCGTTAATGTCTTCAAAGAATGTGGATGTTTTAAATGTTGCGGCAAACTCCATACGACTCAGTAAATAATTAAGGCGACGTAATGTTACGTCTTCAGCCATAACAAGGGACATCCGATATTCGTAGAAAGATTTCCACGCACGCTAGATTTCAATACCCAACGTGCAGATGTGCAGTTTTGCCCTCGTTATTAGCCACGTATCATCGACAGAAGACGACGTGCTGTTTGACTGAGCCAATTACAGTTCGGCTACCTCGGTGTTGAACCTCTGTGATTCGCGGGCAGCAACTGTCAGTTGAAACCATCCAATGGTGAAAGTGGATCTGAGTTATAGTTTTTGAAATTAAACTCGACAGGAACTTTTTTTTCAAAATAAAAATATGGCGTTGCTACTACTAATTTATCATCACGCTAGACTTCACAACAATGTAGATATTCGAGTTGGCGTCATTGTCCCCTTATGGCAACACTTCACATGGTTCGGGCACACCATTATGAAGTAAGTAAATGTTCATTGGTATTCGTTAGCACAAAGTTCGCGAGAGGGTGTCACATTAAGCACGGTCCTATGACTAGAGACCTGAAAAATTAGCGAGTTCAATGACCCGAAGGCTAGACTCTACAATGTGATGTACAAATATGGCGATATAAACTGCCCATTGGTTGTCTGCTGTCAGAGTGGAAGGCTATGATTGGGCCAGCCTTCTCCAGGAGGTGTCGAACACCNAACTGCCCATTGGTTGTCTGCTGTCAGAGTGGAAGGCTATGATTGGGCCAGCCTTCTCCAGGAGGTGTCGAACACCGAGTGGACCAATTGCTAAAGTTATATCAACACACGTGTTTTGCATTCTAGCTGGTTCCCAAATGTATCCGCGAATTATTCAGGTCTCTGCCTATGACAAACGTATTTCACACTTACGCGTGCTTAAAATATAACGTGTTCCCCAAATAAAAGGCGAACTCTGCATGCCGTTACTTATCACTTTGGTCAGTGTAATCCCTCCCTCGAGACAGTTCTGGGCACGCCATCACTGTCTCTCGTCAAATGTAAAGCCATTTTATTGTATAACAGCTCGAGCTGCACTTAGCATAATCCTTGAAGTGGAGCAGCGCAACACTAATGACTGTGAGTAGCGTCCGCAATCTACCAGTGACAAGGCATGTCTAGGAATCAGGTGGAGGGCAGGGCGAGTGGGTATCCGTGGAGCGTCGAGAAAGAACCTCAAATTATTCGGGTCTGTAGCCAACACCATCCCCTGCGAGGGGGGATGGTGAGGGTGCGCGCAGAAGAGGGAGTGGGGAGGGTCTCGCTACGACCTTCACCGATCGATACCTCGCCATCTCGATCAGTGACCGCAGCGGGACTCCCAACTTGATAACTAGTTAAGAGGCAGTGTCGGCGACGGCAGCTGGCAAATGAGATGCGAGTTGGGGCCAGAGAACAGCATCGTGTACAGAGGCACAGCCGGCGCGCTGGACTCAAACGAGGTCTGATTTTCCGCGAGTAGACTTCCTATTTAGTTGTATTTTAAAGCACAACTCACGTCCATAATATCGATTTTATGGTTTTAAAACTTTGAGTGCGGAATGTATGTATTGACAGTAAACGCAAGTTAGAAGTCAGTTGCCTATATTCACGACTACATGACCGTCAGGTCTATTGGTTTCTGTATTCCCATTTACAACCATCCTATTGGTCCACTCAACACCGGACACGCCTACTATACTGTACGACGTTCATTACTGGTCCGCTCTCTGACAACATAATGCCAAGTTGAAAGTGTCCTAATCAAATTTTCTNTACTGTACGACGTTCATTACTGGTCCGCTCTCTGACAACATAATGCCAAGTTGAAAGTGTCCTAATCAAATTTTCTTTTCTACTTAGAATTATGTAGTGGAGAGATTTGGAAGGCTCTTAACATCGAGGTCTTGAGAGCCGATGAGAATCAAAGGAAATGAGTATGGAGCAGCGCCGGAATAAAAGGGCGAGGGAAACGGGAGATCCCCGAGAAAACCCGCCGACCAGCGGCATCGTCCGGCACGATTTGCACATGCGAAAATTCTGTATTGTTAAGTATTCTGTGGCATCGAGTGAGTGAAGTGAGTAAGTTAAAATATTTGGGCGGCTCTCAACAACGAAATCTTGAGTGCCGATAAGGATGAAATGAGGTGTGTATGGAGCAGCGCCAGAATGAAATGGCGGAGGAAACGTGAGACCCCCGAGAAAACCCACTGAGCAGCGACATCGTCCTGTACGATTTCCATTTGCGAACATTTGGAATGAACTGGCCGGGGATGAACCCGGTTCACCGCGGTGGGAGGTGAGCAGTCTAACCACTCAGCCACCGCGGCCCTTCTGAACTTTCGTGATTCGCGGGCAGGAATCTAAGACGCGCAGCAGGTAAAATCATCCAATCGCAAAAATGTGTATGAGTTGAAATGTTTTTGGAATACAAGTAGGCTGTATCTCTCTTCCCTACAATCGGGTGTCTTTAAGAATCGCGGTAGGTATACACGTTAGTTACTGGAGTCCAGCTGCCTGGAAATTATTTCTCGAAATCTGGTGTTCCTACTTACACGTTATGGGAACGGGTTCTGTGAGTGATTTGGTCTGCCGCTTGGCTTACCATTGAGATAAGTACCGCTAACCTAATTGCAGTTTACTTGTATCACATTAACAGGCAAGATGTTTACAGGTCGCAACAAATTCCTATATTTATCCAGCCTCGTTTATTTGTGGCTCAAACCCTAGCATTGTTCCGAAGGAATCCGGTTACGTAAAGACGATAACTTCGTTTCATCTGATGACGCTCTTCGGAGTATTGGAATTTCCATGTAGTTCGAATTCTGTGTCGGGACAAAGCAAATCTCCAATGCACCTTGCAATGTCGTATAATTCGTATGACCAAATGGGCAATGTTACCTCGCAGGAAACATTGCCACTTTTCACAAGATACATCTTGCAGTTTTTTTCATCTAAGTTCGGTATCGCATTGTTTGTTTGAAAATCGACCAAACCCATGCACAATTCCCCCTCCATGTCGAGAGGCAGAAAACGCACAGCACACAGCTCAGAGCTACGACCCGTCAAGGTAAGCATTTTTGACATAACTGATAACGAGGACATGTTAACTGAAAACATTTTCGCAATTTTCCTATGTCTCTTCTTAGAGTGCATTGGTTATGACAACAAAACAAGTACTCGGCAAGTTTATGTACCGCGCGCGATGCTACAAAAGTCGCCTTCCGTACCCCACTTCATCCCGTTCTGATTTCACGTGTTGCAGTCGCGTAATTTTTTTCACGCGCTGTACACGTGTTCGGTTATTTTCTCGCAACCAGAGGACAACGTGCTGCGTGCTCGGTGATATTAGCAGTAGACACGCATGTCAAAGAGTAGCAGTAATATTCTACAAATCACATTAGTCTAAGGAAGGCTGGCCACCGATGCCTTACTGTGTATAGCACCGGCCACAAGTATTATTCATTTACAACGTGATCACGATCATGGTAACGGTGACTAAACGTGTTGAGACTTCTTGTGCAACACATACAGCGACTATACGCAAGGACTGAGGGTAGAGAAAGGTGGCCGCCTGGTTGAAGGAATTTCGCATGTCTGAGGCCTAAAGGCCTCTACGCGCAAAGCACTGAACTGGCGTGCAGTCTTGCCGCCGATAATGCACCTCTATGAGAATTTCAGCGGAGACCCTGCCATTTTATGACGCAATAATTAAAATGATGGTTTGATGCACGTCCATTTAATTTTTTCAATGTTTTGTTCCGAAATTTTTATACCTAAAAATGACCGCGAAAACACCCGTTTGAGCCATTTGCACAATCACAAAAACATGCTTTAGAGAGAAATGGAGGAACTGAAAAATGTATACAGACGCGCGACGTTTCTTAAATGCTATTCGTAAGTGAATTTCAATCAGACACGTTTAACGGTTATTTAATGAAACGTTTTCTGCTGGAGCCCTGCACACCGTTCGTCGGTCTACCCAGGCNTCAGACACGTTTAACGGTTATTTAATGAAACGTTTTCTGCTGGAGCCCTGCACACCGTTCGTCGGTCTACCCAGGCGGCCACCTTAACGTGAGTCTGAAAGTGTTAAGTACCATTATCCCTGATAAAGGAAACGTTGCACGTAAAGTGTATTTTTGGCCGGCTCTGTACACAAGGACTAAGTGACCGGTATTTTGAGCGTATTCCACGTGAAAATATGTGATTCTGTCGTTTGTGACATTAACCAGCACGCAGCACCTTCACTCTCAAAATATATTTCCTTAAATTTACAGAAAAGTACTGCTAAAAAAGTTATTCAGAAACGTCCGCAAACTCTTTGCATAATTACGGACACATTGATTTTCGAAAAGGTTTTTTATTTTCTGTATGTGAGTGTTCTGCTGTGTATAAAAATATATTTCAAATCGTAGAAATAGTTTGTACTTGAGCAATATTCGAACCCGGGTCAACAAGCTCGAAGTCCACGACTCCTCCAACCACTCCACACATACTGAATTTGATTTATGCTGGGTATTTATAGTAAAAACACACACTGTTCAAAATTTCCGTAAAATTACGGATNACATACTGAATTTGATTTATGCTGGGTATTTATAGTAAAAACACACACTGTTCAAAATTTCCGTAAAATTACGGACATTTTTACGGAAACAGGCCGTAAAATAACGGAACTCTGGTCGCTAAAAAAAAAAAATAAAACTCCATTAATTTATTGCCGAAAGAGAAATTATTCCTGCTGTAACTCTTGAGAATGGTAAAAATTGCAGATATATTCAATGTCTGTGCGCAGAACAATTTCTTGGCGATGTGTTGACAATCCTGCTTCCCCTGCGAATACGTTATCCGAGATTCCGANTACTGTACGACGTTCATTACTGGTCCGCTCTCTGACAACATAATGCCAAGTTGAAAGTGTCCTAATCAAATTTTCATTTCTACTTAGAATTATGTAGTGGAGAGATTTGGAAGGCTCTGAACATCGAGGTCTTGAGAGCCGATGAGAATCAAAGGAAATGAGTATGGAGCAGCGCCGGAATAAAAGGGCGAGGGAAACGGGAGATCCCCGAGAAAATCCGCCGACCAGCGGCATCGTCCGGCACGATTTGCACATGCGAAAATTCTGTATTGTTAAGTATTCTGTGGCATCGAGTGAGTGAAGTGAGTAAGTGAAAAGATTTGGGCGGCTCTCAACAACGAAATCTTGAGTGCCGATAAGGATGAAATGAGGTGAGTATGGAGCAGCGCCAGAATGAAATTTCGGGTGAAACGGGAGACCCCCGAGAAAACCCACTGAGCAGCGACATCGTCCTGTACGATTTCCATTTGCGAACATTTGGAATGAACTGGCCGGGGATGAACCCGGTTCTCCGCGGTGGGAGGTGAGCAGTCTAACCACTCAGCCACCGCGGCCCTTCTGAACTTTCGTGATTCGCGGGCAGGAATCTAAGACGCGCAGCAGGTAAAATCATCCAATCGCAAAAATGTGNCCTTCTGAACTTTCGTGATTCGCGGGCAGGAATCTAAGACGCGCAGCAGGTAAAATCATCCAATCGCAAAAATGTGTATGAGTTGAAATGTTTTTGGAATACAAGTAGGCTGTATCTCTCTTCCCTACAATCGGGTGTCNTCGCAAAAATGTGTATGAGTTGAAATGTTTTTGGAATACAAGTAGGCTGTATCTCTCTTCCCTACAATCGGGTGTCCTTAAGAATCGCGGTAGGTGTACACGTTAGTTACTGGAGTCCAGCTGCCTGGAAATTATTTTTCGAAATCTGGTGTTCCTACTTACACGTTATGGGAACGGGTTCTGTGAGTGATTTGGTCTGCCGCTTGGCTTACCATTGAGATAAATACCGCTTACCTAATTGCAGTTTATTTGTATCACATTAACAGGCAAGATATTTACAGGTCGCAACAAATTCCTGTNGGCTTACCATTGAGATAAATACCGCTTACCTAATTGCAGTTTATTTGTATCACATTAACAGGCAAGATATTTACAGGTCGCAACAAATTCCTGTATTTATCCAGCCTCGTTTATTTGTGGCTCAAACCCTAGCATTGTTCCGAAGGAATCCGGTTACGTAAAGACGATAAAATCGTTGCATCTGATGACGCTCTTCGGAGTATTGGAATTTCCATGTAGTTCGAATTCTGTGTCGGGACAAAGCAAATCTCCAATGCACTTTGCAATGTCGTATAATTCGTATGACCAAATGGGCAATGTTACCTCGCAGGAAACATAGCCACTTTTCACAAGATACATCTTGCAGTTTTTTTCATCTAAGTTTGGTATCGCANTCACAAGATACATCTTGCAGTTTTTTTCATCTAAGTTCGGTATCGCATTGTTTGTTTGAAAATCGACCAAACCCATGCACAATTCCCCCTCCATGTCGAGAGGCAGAAAACGCACAGCACACAGCTCAGAGCTACGACCCGTCAAGGTAAGCATTTTTGACATAACTGATAACGAGGACATGTTAACTGAAAACATTTTCGCAATTTTCCTATGTCTCTTCTTAGAGTGCATTGGTTATGACAACAAAACAAGTACTCGGCAAGTTTATGTACCGCGCGCGATGCTACAAACTGGGCCTCCCGTACCCCACTTCATCCCGTTCTGATTTCACGTGTTGCAGTCGCGTAATTTTTTTCACGCGCTGTACACGTGTTCGGTTATTTTCTCGCAACCAGAGGACAACGTGCTGCGTGCTCGGTGATATTAGCAGTAGACACGCATGTCAAAGAGTAGCAGTAATATTCTACAAATCACATTAGTCTAAGGAAGGCTGGCCACCGATGCCTTACTGTGTATAGCACCGGCCACAAGTATTATTCATTTGCAACGTGATCACGATCATGGTAACGGTGACTAAACGTGTTGAGACTTCTTGTGCAACACATACAGCGACTATACGCAAGGACTGAGGGTAGAGAAAGGTGGCCGCCTGGTTGAAGGAATTTCGCATGTCTGAGGCCTAAAGGCCTCAACGCGCAAAGCACTGAACTGGCGTGCAGTCTTGCCGCCGATAATGCACCTCTATGAGAATTTCAGCGGAGACCCTGCCATTTTATGACGCAATAATTAAACTGAAGGTTTGATGCACGTCCATTTAATTTTTTCAATGTTTTGTTCCGAAATTTTTATACCTAAAAATGACCGCGAAAACACCCGTTTGAGCCATTTGCACAATCACAAAAACATGCTTTAGAGAGAAATGGAGGAACTGAAAAATGTATACAGACGCGCAACGTTTCTTAAATGCTATTCGTAAGTGAATTTCAATCAGACACGTTTAACGGTTATTTAATGAAACGTTTTCTGCTGGAGCCCTGCACACCGTTCGTCGGTCTACCCAGGCGGCCACCTTAACGTGAGTCTGAAAGTGTTAAGTACCATTATCCCTGATCAAGGAAACGTTGCACGTAAAGTGTATTTTTGGCCGGCTCTGTACACAAGGACTAAGTGACCGGTATTTTGAGCGTATTCCACGTGAAAATATGTGATTCTGTCGTTTGTGACATTAACCAGCACGCAGCACCTTCACTCTCAAAATATATTTCCTTAAATTTACAGAAAAGTACTGCTAAAAAAGTTATTCAGAAACGTCCGCAAACTCTTTGCATAATTACGGACACATTGATTTTCGAAAAGGTTTTTTATTTTCTGTATGTGAGTGTTCTGCTGTGTATAAAAATATATTTCAAATCGTAGAAATAGTTTGTACTTGAGCAATATTCGAACCCGGGTCAACAAGCTCGAAGTCCACGACTCCTCCAACCACTCCACACATACTGAATTTGATTTATGCTGGGTATTTATAGTAAAAACACACACTGTTCAAAATTTCCGTAAAATTACGGATATTTTTACGGAAACAGGCCGTAAAATAACGGAACTCTGGTCGCTAAAAAAAAAAAATAAAACTCCATTAATTTATTGCCGAAAGATAAATTATTCCTGCTGTAACTCTTGAGAATGGTAAAAATTGCAGATATATTCAATATCTGTGCGCAGAACAATTTCTTGGCGATGTGTTGACAATCCTGCTTCCCCTGCGAATACGTTATCCGAGATTCCGACTGCTCTGTACATAACCTACAAGCAGTTTGTTTTACCGTCACGTGTGGTAAAGTAATAGATTTCTCCGGCCAGGAAGAGCTTCCAAGATGTTGCAATGCGTTATTCATAAAACGAAATGACGTAATGTTTTAAGATAAGTTAAATTTTTGTTGGAAATATGGTGCCGGAGTTTAGTCTTTATGATAAACGTTGTAGCCTACATTATACGATATATTAGTGTGTACAGAAGGCCGGTATTTGTGTTTCATCGAGTGGAATACGCTACTAGTTTATATCATAAAAATCATAGATACATGTTTTTGATTAACTGAATCTTCACAAGTGAACCAGAAACCTAAATTAATGTTTATTTATTTCATACAAAACAATGAGNTTTTTGATTAACTGAATCTTCACAAGTGAACCAGAAACCTAAATTAATGTTTATTTATTTCATACAAAACAATGAGAATTTGAAATGGCTACTGAAGGTTGCTGCAATGTACAGATATGTAAACAGCTCATATAACTAATTTATTCAAACATAGTGATTTGATATAATTATATCTTTATAGGGTTATTGCCGTGCCTGCATTTCGTAACTATTTGGTGAATGTATAGCTAGTCATTTATACCAATTCTAAAGTAATTTTAATTTATTTATTTTTCATCTGGTTTGTTTTCTCAAGTGAAATATGATAAACTATACCCAACATTGTTTACTGATGCGAAATTGAATTATCATGCACTTATATGGTAATAAATTATGATGTAAAGTTAACATTTCTATGGTAGGTAGCCCTTACTTTAAACATAATATTTGGAGATGGAAAGCAGTTGGGCTAGGCCTATGGCATACCATGGTATGTTTTCTAACATTAGGCCCAACTCTTGACAATGTTTTATCAGTACATGCATTAAAAACATTTTTGCAGTACCATTAATATAATTTTTCATATCAGTGGACAATTGTGTAATTATGCTGTATAATTCAAAGCTGGCATTATCATCCTCTGTAAACAAGGAAAATAAGTCATTTGCTGGGAATGTCTCAACATCTTTTATACAGACCATGTGCAAATTCCCCATCATCCAATACCCTAATATTGTTATATCAATAGCCAAAATGTAAAGTTTTAAAGCGATTTTTTATGATATTCCCATCAACTTACAGACATACTGATAAAAATTTAAAATTGTATGGCTTGTATACTGTAAATAATATTTAGTTTTGCAGTGTCATCAGATTTAAAGCAGTTGATTGATATTTCAGAAATATACTACATTTTTTCCTACATTTAATACAGTGTATAAATTGTATTTACAGTTTTGCAAAAATAATAAAATAAATCAAGTTAAGAAAACATGATTGTTCGCTGTTAAGTTGTGGAGTTTGACAATTTTATAACCTGAAGTAATAACGGAAATAGCAAGATGTGCCACTCTTTAACACCCATTTTCAGATTCTAAATTACTTAGTTTCCACTCAATCTGTAAGTGTACTTAGGTTAAAAAGTTACACTACATGAATATCCATATATTGGTCCTCTTCAAGAATTGATTAAAAACTTTTAAATTATCTTAATATTGTTACCAATTATTTACAATAACAGCGTGCATTATTAAAATTGGTTGGCAGAGAGGTACTAACAAAATGCACGTGTATAAAAATTGTCTTCATTATTTCCGCATTGTGAAATTTTTTTCAATATTTTTCAGTTGTGTTAACTGTCATGCTGATCTTGATGAATGTTCAGTGAAGTTTTATGAAAGGTAGAATTCGAGCACTCTACAATGCTTAGGCATTCTCTTCATGCTCTGTTATGAAATATGCAGGAAAATGTTGCAAAATACAGGATATAATAAAAAGGGTATATTTGCTGTAGAAATATTATACGGGACCAAAGAAAGTACTCTAGTTGGAAGTCATAACACAGTCTAAAGTCGTGGATTGTTAAAATGGAATTCCAGTGAACTTAAGAGCTACTCATATTGAAGAGTTTCATGTTATGTATCTTTTAAAAAAACTTCTTAAGCCTAGACTGGATTTAAACCTAAAAAATTCTTTGACAAGCACTTTCCATACCTACTGAGTTGCTTCTTTACTACTGTGCTTTCAAAGCAAGGAAAAACTAATTATTTATAGATTTTCTAACCAAGTATGCATTTTTTAAAATTCGAGTTGGGTAAAGGAATGCACATAAAAATTAAGAGTGAGTAATTTTTTTTAAATAATTGGTACTGATGTCCGAGTTGTTACATACTAACATTTTTTGTGTCGAGTAAGCTGTACAGTAACGTCCGTTTCAACAGCCAGGGCTTCTCTTTTTAATATGTGACCTCTATCTTGAGCAGCACACCAATCTCCATCGATTAAAGTTCATAAGCAATAATTGTTCTAATCACGTGCAAGGACTTATTTACAAGAATAAGGCCTCCTTGTCACTAGTCAAGTGTACATATCACCACTCTTCATTTACAGTTTACATGTACCAACTTGTGATTCATTAACGTATGTGTGAGTATAATGGAAACTGTGTGGATAGTACCAGTATGAATGATAATAGTTTTACAAGTTACATAACGTATTGTTAATTAATCAGAACAAAGTTTTAATTATTCATTTTATGATAATCAGGTATTGAGAATCGAAGTATTTTTCGAGGAATCGATAATCGGGTATCGTCCCATCCGTAGCCATTTCGACGTATATTTTGAAGCTGTGAAGTAATTCGTTAAATTTGATTTTTAAAAAATAATGAGTGGTAGTCGCCAATTACTAGTCATCATTAAAAACGTAATTTTTGGGCAGTTATTTAGTACTGATGGGCAAAACGATTCAGATAGACAAATCAATTCGTTTGAATGAGATCAGTGAAATGATTCGTTGAAAAAATGGGTTCATGTAGTTTTTTTCGTTGTTATGTACTGCTATTCTTTAATGAGTCTTGACTCTCTCCATTTCAGGTGTTATTTATCTCTGCCTCATACTTTCTTTTATTTTGGCACCTGCGTTGTCTTTATCTGTTATTATTTCGGTTATGACGATGGCTAAAGGACTTTTTATTTTATTTTCTCCTTAAGAATTTGTGAAGTATGAAATTCTATACTACTACTCGGCATTGGCAAGTACCGAGTTACAACGCGATATGCTTGCAGGCGGTATCTTCAAAGAGAGAGAGTGGTACCGCGATGCTTGTTGGGAAGGTCTTCTCCCCCTCCTCCCGCCTTTTGTACGAGCTTGAATGTCTCTTGACTCCCGATTACTTTTACGAACCAATCCGATTTTCTGATGCTTATCCGTGTTCTGCTTCTGAAACAGTGACTCAAAAGAATCCATTACTTTTGTAGCGAACGAATCGAAAGATTTCGTTCACTCAATGATAAGTTCATTTCGAACGAATCCTTCACGTACCAACACCTATTATTGGGCATCAGCTGATTAGCATTCTGTTGAGTCACATGAAAACAGTAGGGATATCGGTGGTATGGGGGGGGGGGTGGAAGATATTGGAATAGTTCCTATTTCAATTATTAAAAAAAATGGCACTTTCCTAATCACGTAAAGAAACCAGCATCTTTGTAACTGTACACAATATTCTCAGATATTAGTAAATAGGACAGATGGAGAAAGTATTTAAAACAAGGTGTATGAAGCCTAGAGGGAGGGAAGGAAAAGAAGGTCCTGCCATTCTCTTGCAAAAAAAAATATTTGTTTTGCCATGAACAAATCTTCAACAGCAATTTTTTAAATTTTATTCTTTATTGAATGTTGCTTCAGAGTTCATTTTGGGACGAAATTGATGATTATTTTTTAACTCCTTTTAAGTAGGAGAAAGAAAATTTTACCTTTCTGTACCTGCTGAATGTTAATTATGAGAAAATATTTTTTTCAGACAAGATTGATTTTGACAGACCACATTTCTTGTAGCCAAATCATGTCAAGAAAGGGTTTTCAATTTTTAATTTTTATTTGTTAGTTTGTTATTAAACAGCAATGGCTAGTTTATTATGTTACTGAGTAAGTAATAATAATAGTTATGTAACCATATGCGAATAAATATTTCAATGCTGCTTAATTCTCTTATACAATGATAAAATTATGTAATGTGCTTAAAGGTCAGGTAACATACTATTAATTTAGAATTTACGTATTTAAAACATGTGGACTACTTTTGGTTCAACCTTTATAAACTGCTGGTGTTGGTTCTAGTATCGGGAGTGGCTGGTGATATAGCGTTTTGGGAATTGGATTTAGACAATACTGTATTAGAGAGAAGGTGCCAGTTGGCCAAAGTTAACTTCCATAACGTGCTTTCAGATATGCCACATTGTTACCTAGTTCATCATACTCGTGCATGGCTGATGCTGTCATGATAGTTTGCAGCTTAGATTATCAGCTTTTCATGTTTTTGCAGCTTTATTGGTGACCAATTNATAATAATAGTTATGTAACCATATGCGAATAAATATTTCAATGCTGCTTAATTCTCTTATACAATGATAAAATTATGTAATGTGCTTAAAGGTCAGGTAACATACTATTAATTTAGAATTTACGTATTTAAAACACGTGGACTACTTTTGGTTCAACCTTAATAAACTGCTGGTGTTGGTTCTAGTATCGGGAGTGGCTGGTGATATAGAGTTTTGGGAATTGGATTTAGACAATACTGTATTAGAGAGAAGGTGCCAGTTGGCCAAAGTTAACTTCCATAACGTGCTTTCAGATATGCCACATTGTTACCTAGTTCATCATACTCGTGCATGGCTGATGCTGTCATGATAGTTTGCAGCTTAGATTATCAGCTTTTCATGTTTTTGCAGCTTTATTGGTGACCAATTTTGTTCTTTGTGTTGGTGCATTTATATCTGTATGCTTTTTCCAGGTGCATCATGAAGTTCAACCCACTAACTGGTTCAAATGCTGGCAAAAATAATCTATTGAATTGCAGAAAACATGTGGTTTACACAATAGAGATTTAACAGATTTCTTCGAAATGTTTGAAGACAGTCGAGATGATACTTGATGTACTGGTAACCTTAAGAATGATGTGCAATGGTTTTTAATTTATTTAGTACACACTAAATGACACTCGATGTAGTGACAACGTGAAGATAGTGTGCAATATTACGTTTCTTTGGTTTTAACTGAATGTATATACAGTAGATGTAAGATCTATAGATTGTTTTAAATGTTCAAAACTTNTAAGATCTATAGATTGTTTTAAATGTTCAAAACTTAATTAATATTTTTTGTAAGGTTTACTTAAACTTAAAATTTCTCATTAAATTGTGACTTAGTAGTTCATCATTGATTAAATTCTGTTAAGTATGCTGTTGTATAGTGTTCACTTAGGACATTTTTTTTACAGGAACTGGTGCAAAACTGAAATTCGTTTCTTTTTAATACTCATTCATATTTGTAATAATCATATANTTTTTACAGGAACTGGTGCAAAACTGAAATTCGTTTCTTTTTAATACTCATTCATATTTGTAATAATCATATACAGAAAAACTCTGTTTCAAGGCCTATAAATAGCACACACATGTATTGCAAAGATTTAAGTCTGTTCTGTTGAGACTTATCTTTAATTTCACCAACATTCCATCAGTGATAGGTAAGGCCTAAAAAAATTTGCGAACTGTAAAATAATGCGAAATATGGAGAAATTATATTTATTCATGAAATTTTGCATTATCTTCCGTAATCACAAAACGTCGCTGAAATCGTTCATGTAAATGTGATAAAAATCACAATACTCAGAGTTTTACATCATTAAAACTATTACAAACAGTTCACTATACGAGTTTACATGCGTTATACAACATCTCTCATTTACTTCACATATGCGCTAATAACATATAAAACTATCTGCATTAATCACGTTGACTTAACAAACACAAACATTATAGTTTTCACTCCTGAATGAGAATGATTCATTAATTGATCAGTGGCATGGGTTAGTTTTGTCGCTCTGCTTACAATTCAATATATTGACCTGAATCCTGGCACTAAACGCTCGTTCACGGGTAGAATCATGGCTAACGTATCTATTATTTTTAAATATACGATTCTAACGAAAAATGTGTTGATATTGTGGAAATAAATATGTAGATATAATACAAATAAATACTTTTTACGCCAATGTATTACTTACACACTTAACTTTCGTACAGTATTTGTAAACACTGCCAACTTTACTCGACATCTTTATGTCGCAAAGTCAGTTGTCAATGCCAAAAAAAATATATATTTGAAGATGCCCGTAGTTTGAAAATGAAGGATTCTATGTCTTTGATAAACTGAAGACAGTGTAAACACCGTGATGTAAACATTGAGTGGTCACAAGAAGACATGCATAAACACAGCCGTGCCGTGTGCACAGAGCTACAGTGATAGCCTGGTACCGAAGCAAGTACATGCGCGTATTCTGCCGTAAAATAAGTGAAAAATCTTAAAGTTCATTTATTTGTGAAACACTTGCCACAAACAAGTTTATAAACAATATCTTATCTAGTGTGAAGTGTGCCGAGAGAAAAAGGTAGTTATTTTGCTCTGTCAAACTAAGTTCCTACATGTTCATTCAACTTGCGTATAATTTATATCTTTCTTTCACTGAAATTACTCGGTGCATTTTTTTAACCATTATGCAAAATAAACTTACATTAATATCACAACAAATAATTCTTCCAACACATTTGTGAACGTTGTAGAGTAGTGTTACTATATTCATGCCGACAGTTACACATCATGAACATACTGTAATGGTACACAATCGAAATAGTACTAGTATTTGGGATGGCAGTGTTAATAAACTGTGGCTGCCATCTTGTATTTATTGTACACCAGGCACTGTAACTACTTTAAGTTATCACGAAGTTGTACGAACTCATCTTGCACGGTGACATCTATAATTGTTCATGCTTAACTCTTGACATGAAAAACTGGCACAATACAATTTCTGTGTGATCATATGAGGTTACCCGTAATGGAAACCAAACGGGACTTGAAAATAACAAATCTCGGGAAAACGCAAATACCAATAAAGTATACATGTATAAGTTTTCACTATTGACTAATAGTCAATTCATGTAAAACAGCTATAATATAATCATCTCATTAATGCCCATGTGCCCATGCTTGTGAGATTGCACTGTATTTTATTATAAGTAGGGCTGAGAAAAATGACGACGCGGTGAACGGTTAATGTATTTTACACACCGACTGGCAGTTGAAGAACATTACTCCTTTTAAAGGAACACACAGTTTCACCTACAAAAACGACCGTTAAAAGACGAGATAATTCGTTACGTAGTAATGCCATCCAACAGTCCATTTAAATAAATAACTTCGCTGTGATGCAGGTACGGAACGATATGTATGGATGACGGTACGTAAAGTGTCGTTTTAATAAATACAATAATAAAGTTTGTCTAGAACATAGCGTTAGGCCTAAATAACAAATCTTAAGTAATAAAAAGTGTTTAATCTTTTATTGTAGGAACGGACGCATTTACGTTACTACTGGTAAAGCGCTTCCTTCGCACACAAAATCCGTGCAGCCTCTATATGTATTTATTCATAAAAATGATAGACGCCCCCCATTAAATAAACTCGATTATTACGTGTAGGAATAAAACTGTTTTCTATATTATTATGAGAAGTTAAAAAAAAAAAAATTGTCTGCCGATCCGCGAACCCAAAACATAGTGTTACGTCGCGTGGCGTTACGCGACTTAACCACTCGGCCATTTCTACACTCGCAAATCTGACTCAAGGTATGGAAATATATATTCATACTTCCAAACATGTGTTGATACAATAATATGAATAAAATAATGTTCCATATGTATTTAAACCTTTATTTTGTTATGTATTACGTTTAAGAAGGACGGAAGCATAAAGTTTATGCCCGTTTGCAATAAATACGGCCGCCATGCTTCCCACTCGCCAAGTTGAAATTACGCTTTTCGATCGGCAACGCAGCTTTCGAGAGCACATTAGCTGTCGAGTGTTCTCGAACGTTTTCACACGAGAATCGAGAAGTGATCTCTTACTTAGAATACCAAACACCGGAAATACTACGAAAATCGTTATTTCACGATTGGAAGATGCGTCTCGAAAAATTTAGATTAGAGTCCCAGTACCTGGAATGTCACTAGTTCGTAAAAAAAAAATGGAGTTATTTACATACAATTTTTTACTAAGATTTACTTAGCAACAATTTTTTATAGGCACATACTTAAAAATTGTAAGCAACCAACTTGGCATTTTGCTAGGATGTGAGAGATTTGGATCAAAGGTCAAGGAATATGCATGTTTGTTGCATGAATGTTTGGGCACCACTTAGAAGGTCATCTTGTCTACACTCTACATTGATTTGAGTGGGGTAGTCTATAATATTTTTGGCAGTTTAAGTTTATTTCACTTCCCAGTTTTTGTGTTACTTAATTTCATTTCACTTCCCAATTCTCATGTGAAGTGATTTTATTTCACTTCCCGATTCTCGTGTGATGTAATTTTATTTCACTTATTGATTCTCGAGTAAAGTAAATAAATTTTGCTTCCGAATTTTTGGGCGATGTAAAATTATTTCACATCCCCTCTCTTGTGTAGCATAATCTTCCTTCACGTTGTAGTTATTGTTTAATGTAATTTTTTTTTATTTCCTTATTCTCTTAGAACATATAGCTTCTACATTTGTACTTTTATTATATAACTTATATAAGCATTACCTTTTTTCACAGGTCGGTAAAATTGTCAGATATCACTTCCCATGAACCACATTAGTTCCGTGTAACAAAATGGCTTCCTAAATGATTGCTAAAGTACTTCTGTGTCCACTATTTTTCACAAGTATGCTGTTTCTGTTGATGAATTTTGGAGTAATGGTATAAAAATACATGTATTATAGGCCTATCACAATTAAAACCACTAAGTCCTTTTTTTTAAGTCTTGTAAACAAAATGTGCAGTTCTTGTTTCACCAGTAATGTACCGGAAATTGTACAAACCTACACAGGAATTTTTTGAAACCATTGTGCTTGAATGTTTTCATTTTCATAGTGTTTACTGTGTTCATAAAACCAATGTTAAGAAAATTCTTAAAATCTTTTCAGTATAAATGTAAGAAATTGGTACAAAGATAAGGCATTTCTTGTGTAATAATAATTATTTTTCATCAATATCTATTGTATTTATTTGTGCAACATCCCATAAAACTGACAGTTTCGGGTCATTATGGAGAAAATACAAACATGTATAGGAAAGTAATCCATCAGTTGAATATGGTTGTACAAGAGTGAGTTAATCTACTTTATTGGCAGGTACGAATGC
Organism: Clitarchus hookeri; assembly: GCA_002778355.1. NCBI lineage: Eukaryota > Metazoa > Arthropoda > Insecta > Phasmatodea > Phasmatidae > Clitarchus > Clitarchus hookeri. The sequence continues at coordinate 104,348 of NQII01000415.1, forward strand.
ATTTTTTTAACACAAGCTGTGAAATGTTTCTGCACTACTACATATCTTTTGACACATACTATTGTGATGAACTGCATACTGGCAGATTCTATATGATATGGGTGGTACTGAAACCACACTGGCAAAAACTGTAGTTACCAAAGTTAACTTGTTAAGTAAAATCGATGCTGTTAGTACACCTAGATTGATTTGACATGAGAGTTGTTTGTATTGTCTGTAGTCTGCTTTGTTGTCCAAGTATAAAATTTAGAAAGGACGTAACTCTATTGTCAATTAATTTACATTATACATTGATGTACATAAATGGTAGTTTTATATGTATGCCTTTCTATAAATTTATAATAGGCTGCTACTTAATTTTGAGACACTTTATAGGTGCTAATTATTCACAAGTACATGGTAAATGAATCAAAACAAGTTACTGCATGTAATAATATTTACAGGTAATAGAACAATTAAATCAATTAATTAGTGACAGTAACCCTTATTATAAGTGAAAGTGATCTAACTGTCAACACAATTGTTTCAAATACAAAAGTTTCAAAACCTGTTATAAAATCAGTTCGACAAACACTGTAGCACTTTATAAGTAATTTGGAGCAATTGCATGTACAGGTTAGTATTCCGAGCATATTTTTTCAAGTTTGAAGAGCGTCACTGACACGTTTAGTGTAGTGTGGTATAACGGTCTTTAATAACTTGTTTTTCTGATATATGCGTAGGTGCTGTGAAGATTCTAGGTTATTCAAAAAAATTATTGTGATGATCAGCATGTTAAAGTTCAATGTTTAAATATTTGCAAAGTAAACGAAAATGTTTCTCAGGTGTTTTACTTGGCCTCAAAGTTTTAAAGAGCTACCGTAAACTAATAAATAAAATTGTATGTTCAAGTGACAGACTCTTGCTTTGAGGTTGCGGAAATTTTTTTATAAAATAGGTTGAATGATTGTTTGAATTACAGATGTCACAAATGGTTGTATTGAATTAGGTGTTAAAAAATNTGAATTAGGTGTTAAAAAGTTGCAATATTACTTAAAATGACTTTCCTTAAAAGTATGCAACTGAAACATCCGTAAAATAACGTGAGTGTTTGTTCACATGACGGAAATTCACGTTTAAATACATTACGGAAACATCCGTAAAGTAACTGACATGCCTTGTTCAAGTAACGGAAATGTATGTTTAAGTAGATGGTGGTAACATCCGCAAAGTAACATACATGTATTTTAAAATAATGGCAATTTACATCTTAATATATAATAGAAACATTCGCAAAGTGACTGATATGTATTATCAATTAACCTAAATTTACCATTAGCCACATAACGGAAATGCTTGTAAAAATGTAAATATTTTTATCATATTACGGAAATGTACATTACACTGGTTCCGTTCATTAACTGCATCCGAAAATTAACGGAGAGTTCTGAAGAATTTTTTAACAGTGCATAAGCACTTTTTTAGTTTCTTTTAAAGTTAGTGTATTTTAAGTGTTGCTAAAAGTTACTGACTCCCGATGCTACATTTTATTGTTTGAAATAATATTCCTTATTGGCATGAATAATCCAACTGCCACAGAAACTTTAATTTGGCGAATATATCTTCGTGTAGACTTGGTATTGCTCGTCCCCCAAACCCGAAGCTATAAGAAACACGGAGACTTTCCGTATTTTGTATTTACGGGGCTCAATAACATTTTTCGTCGTTACGGATTGCGTTCCCGTATATCTAATGTGCATTTCCGTACACATTTCCGTAATTATACGTAAGTTTATAACAGTGTTGTTTCTTGGTTACGAGAAGCACGCTCGACACAAGTGCAGCGCTCTTCAAAATACCGAACACTTGCAACACTTGGGCTTGTACATTAATCGGGACTGAGACTATGAAACGTGTACCAGTTACGAAAGATGATGGTGGGAGCTAGTTCGCTGCCCTAATGTTTCGATGAGATAATTGTTCCGAGGCACGCCCACAGTCGTGACTCAGAACTCGCGAGCGCCAGATGAGTGTGCACGATCGTGACAGTTTAGACCATTCGTGCTTTCTTCGCACTTTTTTNTCAGAACTCGCGAGCGCCAGATGAGTGTGCACGATCGTGACAGTTTAGACCATTCGTGCTTTCTTCGCACTTTTTTAACCAAACCTCTGAAAAAAACCCACGAATGACATATTCAGTTGTTCCCTATGTCATATATCACAAAAGTTTCATACTTGTGATAACACANAAAAAAACCCACGAATGACATATTCAGTTGTTCCCTATGTCATATATCACAAAAGTTTCATACTTGTGATAACACAAGTGCTTTAATTCAGTTAAACTGAACTTTTACTTAAATCGCATTTATTAATCATATTATTTTGTTTATAACTAATATGAATAAAGACACTGACAAAATATGTGTTTTGGTAATGACTAGTAAGATATGGCTCTTACANTGTTTATAACTAATATGAATAAAGACACTGACAAAATATGTGTTTTGGTAATGACTAGTAAGATATGGCTCTTACGCAAAATATTTCTACACAGGGTGCGCACGAATCCGGTGCATCGGCCCTCTGGTGTAAAATTCTAAACTTTGTTTGCATGAAGCGGAGGAATATCCTGGAAGTAGAACTTCAGCAGGGCCTCAAGACGAGTTGGACGTAACCGTGAACGGAGTACACANTGTTTATAACTAATATGAATAAAGACACTGACAAAATATGTGTTTTGGTAATGACTAGTAAGATATGGCTCTTACACAAAATATTTCTACACAGGGTGCGCACGAATCCGGTGCATCGGCCCTCTGGTGTAAAATTCTAAACTTTGTTTGCATGAGGCGGAGGAATATCCTGGAAGTAGAACTTCAGCAGGGCCTCAAGACGAGTTGGACGTAACCGTGAACGGAGTACACACGTTGCACACGAATGATATTTATAACCTGTCTTACGAACTTGTTAATTTTTTTTTACAGCTCTGCCAAGTAGCCTTGGGTACAGTTATTCTCATGACGAAACATATTCTGTTGATATACCGTGCAGGTTGACACTCAGCAAAGAGTGTTTACGTAAATATCATCTGCTGTGGCTGGGGGAGACAATGCCATGGCCTTGGAAACTGCTCGAAACAGGACTGCTTTCACAACTGTCGAAAAAATATGGGATCTCTTTGGCGGGAGAGACTATATGAGCGGTGCTATGCACAGCAGGACATCTCTCAGTGGCCTTTCTTCCTTGTAGCCAAAGTGAAATGTGCCATTCCCCACATCTCTGTCGCAGGAATCGCTAATGCCAATATCATCGAACTCGAAGCACATTGTACACTGGTTGCAATGCAAGAGTTGAATACGTGTCTACCTAGGGATACCCGTTTCTCGAGCAAAGATTTCACGACCAGTTGTATTTCATTACACTTTAGCTCAGATGCACTTTCGTGATTGGATGGTTTCCGTGTTACGCGTATTAGGTGTCTGCGAGCGAATCACGGACGTGTAGTATTGAAGTTACCTCATTCTGATTGGCAAGTCAAGAAGGAAAATTTCTTCACACAAAGACACGTGGCCAGTAAGAAAACTAAAACTGCTGGTACGCCCGTATAGTAGGGCCAGTGACTTTTCGCGTAAAAATCTGAGTACACAGTAGACTTCAATACTATATACACCCCTCAGCTGTTGTTGTACCTCCATTGGCTGCTAGTGTCATGTCCGTCTTTGACCAAGCCACTCAGGACTAAGTAACTCCGACACTGAACCTTCGTGATACGTGCGCATACGGTTAACACGGGCCAGAACATTTTTTATCCAATTCAAGAAGCTGGACGACCCTACAGTGCTTTGGAGTGTATTTTGTCTCGAAATCTTTGCGCGAAATATCACTGCCCCTACCGTATGGTATTGAAATAAAGCATGCGCGGTAACCTTTACGCAAAATTTGGGTGTCCCTATGTACAGCGCATAGAAAAAATTACTTTATTGCAATACTTGAACTAAGAATTTTAAAAAGCGAGAGAATGGGTTATGAAGCTTAGCGGTTATCGTCATGTACACCCGCGCCGATATTAGCATTTATGTGCGTAAGGCGGTCCATGGAACTGAGAAATGGGCGATTGAAAAGATTTGGGCGGCTCTTAACAGCTAGGTCTTGAGAGCGCATGAGGGTGAAGCGACGTGAGTATAGAGCAGCACCGGAATGCAAGGGTGGGGGAAACGTGAGATACCCGAGTAAACCTGCCGACCACCAGTATCGTCCCGCATGATTCTCAAATGCAAAAATGTGGAAGAAAANGACCAACACCATCGCGGTCCCACCTCATGATAAAGACACGTGGCCAAGAAGATGGGCCACCCGATTCTCACGAAAAGAATTTCACGGTAATTAGATTACAGTATCCTATTTGCACACCTATAATTTTCCTTCCGTTATTGGCCGCGTTATTTCTTCGAAGGCAGTGTGGTATTTTTGACTGGGCCAATAAGAATTAAGTTATTCCGGTCCTGAACGTCTGTGATTCGCGGGCAAGCACATACGACAGGAGCAGTTGAAACCAACCAATGGCGCAAGTGGATCGGAGTCAAAGTATTTTGAAATACAATTTGACAAGATATATTTCCGCGAAAATCGGGTGTCGCTACAAATAAGCGAAGGAAAACTGATGAATGATCCGTTGATAGGGTTTTGAAAACTAGCTTGCGTGGAAATCTTTTCGCGAAAATCAGGTGTCCNAAACTGATGAATGATCCGTTGATAGGGTTTTGAAAACTAGCTTGCGTGGAAATCTTTTCGCGAAAATCAGGTGTCCCTGACATTAGGCAATAGAACTCTTCTGATATGCTCGCGGAGTAATGCAATTTACAGTGCGCGGAACGCTTTCTGCGAAAATCAGGCGGCTCTAGATACAAGCGACTCATTTGAACGTGTTCTGAATGCGAGTAAATGTGTGCGAACTTTCAAAGTGCAACATAATAACCGTAGAGGAAGTGGATGTCGCAGACGTGTTTGTTCTGATCTACTCCTCAGGAAGAACTCAGCGTATCTGTATGCCATGAATCAAGCTGAGTCAGCAGCCGGAGGAGCAGAAACGTATAATGGGACAATCAAAGTGAGAAATATCTTTATACGAGGACGGAAGACTGTAACGAGATGCAATTTGCAGAACCCTGCGTGTTGCGTCCACGCCTGACAAACTATCCAGTGCTCCCGCGGAAGAAAACTCCCTCTGTTTATTCTGAATATGCTCGTTTGTGAGTGTCGTGATTTGGAACCGGCACGATAATGAAACTAGCCATTTGAAACTAGCGACAAATTACGCATCAACGTGGGTATATCTGACATCTATTGACGACAAAGGACTCCTCATTTCCGAGAAAAACATTTCCCCTGTCGACGAAGGCTGGACAGAAGTCAGAATCCTACGTCCACACATGACGCTTCTGTTTGTTTGCCGGTCTCCGTATCTTTGAAAGAAGACATTTCCCTACGTCACTGGGCCAGTTAGGATGAAGTTACTCCTATACTAAATGCCTGTGATTCACCTATGTTGCACATGGTAATAACACCGCCCAATCGGGAAAGAAATCTGAGCTGGACTGTTATGAAACGCAACGTGTAGTGAAATCTATTCGTGAAGTTCAGATATATATTATTATTACTATTATTATTATGACCTCCAATACTTCGAACAGTGGTGCCAGTACCTTGTCAACATGACGAATGTATTCAGTATTTAGCGTCCATATTTACCCTGGTTTTTAAAGGTTCTTTTGTCTTTGAAGGAATTTTGTGAAATGCTATTAAGAACAGTAATTTTGTATTTCCATCCAAAATTCCGGAGAAATGTATTAAATCCTGTGTTTGTGCTGTACTGGCATGTCGTACTGTTTGCTCGTACATTTGTTCAATGCCGGGCTTGTTTAATATTTTCAGCCAGCGCGGCTAGTATTTTAAATATCTGCAATACGCGTAACTTGAGACGTACACACTGTTCTTTGCTATAGGACTTGCTGCTATACTTCCTAGTCGATACATACTCCAGCCAGTGTCATTTGTTGATTGGATTCTACCAAGGTGTGAAGCCATTCCCATTGCACCTAAGCTACTCGTGATTACCGCACACAAAAATGAAGTGATTATTCATTGGCGTAGAGTTTCACAGTACGTGTCGGTATCGTATGGTTAGTGGCCTGGAAGTTTCGCGAATTTATTTGAGGACAAGTTAAACTTCAACTGAGTATACATTGGAGCTTATGCTTTTATTAGGCCACAGTTTGTAAGACACAGAGAGAGAGAGAGAGAGAGAGAGGGGACCGATTAAAACCAATAGGAAACCTGCATTAAAATAAGGACCGATTGCCGTGCAATCTGGTCGGTGTTTGAAGTTTAACGAGAGCGAGCCAATGAACAAGTATCTGAGGCTCAATTACACGAAGGAATGTGGAGTGTAGCTTGTTGACGCATTGACTCCGCGAAATTTCCAAGCATCTACCTATGCTCGTAGAGTATAAAAATACACAGACACGAAATAACAACGCGGATCTTTTGATATGAGAGTACCTATTCACTGGTTGGCTTTGCGACTCTCTAGAAATGGGTCTTGCGTCTGGTTTTTTTACATGTGCTAAGCAAAGTTCCATATTGGCGGCGCTACCGGCTGACAAGTTAGTTACCACGTAGGCCTACTGATTGGCAAATAGCATTTCGACGTCTTGCTGGACAGCGACGCCATATTGCTGGCGTGTGCGCGTAGAGTTTGTGGAATAAGCTGATATTGCTCCTCTGTTTACTTAAGGCTGTTGTCTGGTTTTAAAACGGTCAGAATTTGGTATAGGTAGAGACCTGGAAAATTCGCAAGTTCAATGACCTGCAGCCTAGACTCTACAGTCTTATGTATAAATATGCTGATGTTAACTGCACATTGGTTGTCTGCTGTCACAGTGGAAGATGACGATTGGGTCAAGGTTCTCCAAGAGGTGTCAAACACAGTGTGGACCAATGGCTAAAATTGTTTAAACACACGTGTTTTGAATTCTAGCTTGTCTCAAAATGAATCCGCAAATTCTTCAGGTCTCTAGGTATAGGGAAATACATGCTTATTAAATTCCGTTTTTTTAGCGTTCCTGTTAAAGATAATCATATACCACCGGGAAATTTTTGCGTAGAAAAATGCGCGCTTCTTTGCTATCGAGGCCTTTTGTACACTGTAAAAAAAAATTCTGGTAAACTTACTAAACTGTAATTGAAACCTATACAGTAATCGAAAAAAATACTGCATGTCAGTCTGAAAATGTGGGAATGATAAGCATTGATACTACACAAAGTTGGGAACTTCCATATGCATTTGACTATTTTCTGAGCAACTGTAGGAACGTTACCATGCACGCATGGGAAAATAATTTACCATTCACGCTTTGTCACTATACGTGTACACTTAAGTTTAACATTAATGTGTTAGCCGTTTTCCCGGAAATATGTAAAAACTAAGTAATTAAATAAAAAAATACTGAAAAACAATTAGTTATTTAGCCACGATACAGAGCTTGAGAGTATCATTTCTCACACTTGGGTTTTTGTTTCAAGTTTATATCTTCAAAACTGGCTTCAAAAAACAGAATTTCATTAAAAGGTAATTCTGTACACAACATTCTCACTACTTTAAAACCAGGCAACAACCTGAAATACTCAGCGGCACTGTCTAGTGGCGAAAGCCGTGCAAACGTTCATATGTTTGAAATATAACCTTCCACTACCTGATTTCCGCGACAAGAACGCCACGGAACATAGACTTCAATATCCTACACATGCACACCTGCAGTTTTCTTTCCGTTATTGGCCTCGTGCTATCGTCGAAGACAGTATGGTGTTTGACTGGGCCAATGAGAATTAGCTTACTGCGGCACTCAACGTCTGTGATTCGTGGGCAGGAACATAAGACGCGCAGCAGTTGGAACTATCCAATCGCGAAAGTTGATATGAGTTTAAGTGTAATGAAATACAACTTGACAGGAATTCTTTTCCTGAAAATCAGGTGACCCTACCTATAACTAGAGACCTGAAAAATTCTTGAGTTCAATGACCTGTAGTCTAGACTCTACGGTATTATGTACAAATATGTGGATGTCAACTGCACATTGGTTGTCTCCTGTCAGAGTGGAAGGCGACAATTGGACACCGTTCTCCAGGAAGTGTCAAACACCGTGTGGACCAATGGCTAAAGTTATATAAACACACGTGTTTTGAGTTCTAGCTTGTCTTAAAATGAATACGCGAATTCTTCAGGTCTCTACCCATAACTAAATATCAAAGCGAATTCAGTAGGCATCTACGTGAAACTAAATATATTTTAATGATGTTCTTGTTGAAACGAACCGTTATTTTACTTGCGGACTGTGTAACCAAATGCCAGCTGCGTTTATAAAACGGCAAAATTCACGTGAATATAGCTAGGATGTGGCATTAGAGCGTGTCGGCAAAAATAAAAATTCGTAATTTTTGTGAATGAGGGGGTCCAAAAATGTGCCTTTTGATGTGTAATATCCTAATTTAAAAGATTTTTCCTTATTCATAAAGATTTACCTTGGTAAATTTGCGCTTGATTATAATCAATATTGTAATTTCCGGAAAAAGGGGATAGCTTAATATTAACTCCAACAAAATTTGCTCAAAAAGTGGTTTAATGAGCTAATACAATTTTATTCATATTTTGCCTTTATTATGAAACACTGAAAACACATTGTAAAAAATGTAAAAAGCTTCAACCAACAATATTCATTAAATCTTGCTTCGATTCATTCCTAGACATCATTCTTCTGCTTGCTTCCTGGCCTCCAATGTATCCTTCTCGTTTCTCATGAGTATACACTTTGCCAGAAACCTCTGTTACTTGTTTCACACACCTCTTTATGGACTGTCCATGACATGGCCACTTTGGAACTTGCATTGGCTCTTCAACAAACTTTCTTATTTCTGATATTTTGAGTTTACAAGTAAGTGGAGGCTCATATACTTTTTCTGACCAGTCTATGAGTTCCAAAAGGGAAGTTGCATTTGGATTTACTGCAAGTGTTTTCCTAGGCCGAACAGATAGGTCTGCCGGTGTATCATCCACTTCATTCCTTAATTCAATTATCTCCTGGACCCCTGCTTTCCTCTCTTCTTGGTCTTCCAAGCATAAAAGTGTCTGAAACACCATTTGACTAAATTCGAACCACGATGAACGTTGGATTGTTGGCAAAGCAATATCTGCTACTGCCTTCTTCTGAGATTTTAGGAGCTTCAATTGATAAAGAATGTGGCAAAGTCCTTCCACCCAAGAGAATGTCAATTTAATTTTAAACCAGCAGGGATAGTAAACGCCAACAATGTATTCCACAAGCAGTTGTAACGTCTTGAAGTTGTTGCCTTTAAGGCCATGTTTTGAAACCCATATGCGACAAATCCTAATTGCAGTTGTTAACCACCGAGAATGGCTTACAGGACCAATTTCTAGTAATGACAGATCAATTGGAAGTACACCTGTCCTTATGGCCTGAGTTATCCTGTAACCATAAGCCTGATCTGTAGAGACATCTTTGACAACAGTGTCACTCAATGGAGCCAAAGGCTCTGGAAAGGATATTCTGACAAATGAGGGATTGATTTCAAGTTCTGTTGCAGCATCAAGCATGTTGCCAATCTTACCACTCCACTTGTTGTTAGACAAAGTTTTTCCATCCAACTCGGTGATCAAGTGCCGCAAAGGTAGCTCATTAGTATGAAGAGCACAAACCAACAAGATGAGTTTACAATTCAACTTTGCCTCAACCCAATGCATGACCCCTCCTTCCCAACCAGTGTTAACATTCGTTGAGTCACCACCAATAGCCTGCAAACGTTTATTAATGCTGTTCTTCTTTAAAAAAAATCCACAAGATTGTTAGCAATAACTTCAGCAGGTTTCCTTTTAGTTAAGTCTTTATCTGGAGTAAAATGGCAAAGATACCTTCCACCTGACTCACTGCAAACAGCGTAATGCTCTTCTTACACAATAGTTGGAAACTGATGACTTGGGTTATCTGCCTGTAACAGAACTTTAGTGAAATCTTGGCGTCCATCAAAGAAGATACATTCAATATTGCCTGTCCTGCATCGAGCATCAAATTCTTCATCAAGTGCTTTAATGAATTTTTCTTGTGCCCTTTTACTTTATTGTGATCAACCACAAGTCTTCTGTCACCTTCAGTAATTAATCCAGCATCCAAAAATGCAGCTGTTGTAATGGCAGCTGTAGCACATAGACCGACACCATATGTAATACTTTGCAATGCAACTGCGCAATTGTAATGTATTATATTGTCTTGTACTTGAAGTAGAAGATACATCAGAATCATCACATGGAATCTGCAAAGGATCTTCAGATTCTTCATCTGTAACATCAGTTGGCTCTTCATCTTCGTCGGATAAAAGAAGTTCATCTGGTTGTAATGTTAATTCTTCCTTCCTTTTGAGCTTATATTCATAAATTCTTCTTAATTCATCTTCTTGCCTCTTCTGCTTTTTAATTTGTCTTCTGTGCTCAGGTAGATCTGGTAATCCAATTTGATGCTGTCCAACAGATCCAACCTTCTCTCTTTGACTATTAATAAACACTAGTTCTTTGACAGGGATCTTGATATCCTTAGAACAAGAGCAGGAGATGTGCACTTTATGTTTACAGTTGGCACCACCTGGACATGGACCCTCAAATTCTGGACATAGCTTAATCTCACACTTGCAATTGAGGATGTCAAAGAGCTTGTCTAATGTTGCTATGAAAGCCTCTTTCACTTCCAGTTTTCCTCTGCCAAGTGATATGTTCTTGGCCTTTTCCCAAATTTCTTCTATCTTCTTCAGGACTGTGACTCTTGAACTTAAAATTGGCACCACAAAAGAACTGTTTGCTCGCTCCCAATGTTCAAGCACTTTTGGATAAATATCCTTTGCAAGAGTGGCTGGTGGGTAATTTGTGATATTCTGTACACTCTGTTCTCTTAGCAGAAGCCCATATCTTAGAACATCACGCAGAGTTGGGAGTTCGGAAGGCAGCATTTTTCGACCAGTTCCAATGAAGTTACTTATGTGAGTAGAGGTTGCCAATCTTATCTTCCTTTTACTAGCCATGGTTACAAATTTTCAGATTTTGAAATTGGAAGAAACTATTCGTGCCTGGAAAAAAAAAAGAAAAGAAAATGTCACTATTTGTTTGATATNTAAATAAATAAAATGTCACTATTTGTATGATATTAATAAAAATTAATAAAAAGACACTCAGCTGCAAATGAGTATTGCTAGTCTAAACACTTTTACGAATGGCATAAAATATTTTTACAGATGTCATAGTATAATATAAGTATATTTTTAACCTTAGAGCAGAAGTACAAACAGAAATAATGATAAGAAGGCACTTCTTGAGAGAAGAAAGTTTGTTGCGAATTTTACATGAAACGTGAAAATATCACGAAATTGAAGTACCTATTTACCAAGCAAACCCATGTAATTGCCAGTTCATGTAAATATATTTGTGAATCGCTAACCAAAATACAACTTTTTGACCNTTTTTAAAAAGGAAGTAAAAAAATTCGACACGCCCTAATGTGGCATGAACGAATGTGAAACAGTCACAGAAGTTAAAAAGAAATGGCGGTAAATGTAATTCGCGAAACAGTTAAGCGAGTGCTCAGATACCTCTGTTTATATTGTTACCTGATATGAAGAGAGGCGAAAAACACATTAGCGCTGCGTGCTTTTCTAGCCTCAAAAACCACACAAAATGCAAAGTCTCATTAGCACGTCTCCAAATAAAGCCAACTGAATTGTATTGCATTTGTATGGATATAATTATACTACAAATATTCGTGTAAGGTACTTAAAACGAACATGTATCTGTAAGACCATGCAAATTGATTTTTAAGAATTGACTACTCGCTTGACTTCAGACACATTTTTGGGTTGCTTTGCTATTGGATCTCAGTTTATTTGTATCGCCCTGGACGACTGTGAGCGAATAAGAAAAACTTAACTGTGAGGTCTGTGAATGGCGGGTGACCAAGGAGAAAACAAAATTATAGTCGGGTCCTCTTTGTGCATAAGCCAATAAGCACACAACACCGACTCGAGTATTCAGAGGGCCAAGAATTCTTATGTGTTGCACGGAAAACAGGTGGATTTTGGACGTCTCTATCCATAAAATGTTCTGTCATAGGTCACACGGATAAACAGAGATTGTTTTGTGATTCTTCAAATTACGCATTTTGAAGGCACGCTAGTTACCAGGAGCAGATCAAAGCGAACGTGTCATGATGTCCAACAATCCTAATCAAAACACCGCGTACTGTTATAACGGCCTGTGTGGTTCGTACAGGAACCACATCCCAAACATTACCTCCTGCAACGAGAGGATTGGAGTTTAGCATGTCATATTGGCAGAAGTTTTAACTTCAAATTTTGCTGTCCAGCAAATAATAAGGCACATTAATGAAAATATTACTGAACCTTTTGCGCACATACCTGTGACTCAAGAAACTCGTTAAGGATCGACAAATTCTAACCGTACTTGATAACTTGAATTCCAATCATTTCTCGTTGTAATTCTGTAACAGACTTGATGCTGCAAAATTGCCTGCATATTAAATAATAGTATTTTTACAAACAATGGTTCTATAAATTAGGAGCCAAAATTTATTTGGTAGTACTATTACTAAAATAGAGCACATATTTAAAACCTTCTGCTGCGTTTCAGTATATCAAATTAAAATTTAATTTTAATTGCAAAGTGTTGAAACTACTTTGCAATTTTCATTGTTCCATATAGCAGTGTATTTTAAAAATACAGTATTAAACTTTCAGGTTTTCCAAAACATTTACATTTTATTTCCAAACAAATTTTCATAAAATCATACAAAAAAATTTTTGCTAATTTAACACTATTCTTTGGTTCGGCCTCCCGATTTTCACAAAAAGACTTCCACACGGGACACATTTCACTATCTACAGGTATATCAGCAGATTCCATTTGCTTATTGGCCACGTTTCTTTGTGAGAGGACATTTTCTTACTCTACTGGATAATCAGAATTGGTTTACAACAATACTGTATTGCTATGGTTCGTGGAAAGACAATCTAAACGCTTAGCTCGTAAATTACCCAATCACGAATGTGTAGCTGAGCTAAAATGTTAAGAAATACAACTGGCCATGAAATCTTCGTAAAAGTCGGGTTCTCCTATTCATTGAACCTTCGCTCACCCGACTCTCCCTGCAGATCTCTGAACCAAATAGACGTAAACATTTAGCAGTCGAGCTAAATTATGAATGGCTGAGTGCAAAACTGTGGCAGCAATTAATGGAGCGATGACTTCTGTTCGCAAATGTAGGCCTAACGCCTATCAGGATTGCACTTTGTAAAGTCAAATGGTAGGATCTCTAACGATAACACATCTCTCTCGGAACCACATAGTTCAGCATTATAGCTGTACCTTCAGACGTTCAATTTTCGTACTTGAAAACAAATTGCGCCCAGCATAATATTTTCGAGTTAGCCTATATCCTGTCAAAAGTTTTGTTCAAAAAATATAAATTTTCACCAACAAAGGAATAGATATACGTGAACATTAAGCACGTATTTAATTTATACCAAATAGTTCGTATTGCCACAAAATACTTTTTAATGACCACAATACTTTCTGGTTCAGTGCACTTAACCACCGAACATCCTAGCCTATTTTGTCAGATATGAACTTACAATTTTATATTCTGTAACTATTATTTCAATTTCAGTTATATATAATTAATTTTTTGTGTGGAGCAATTGTTATATCGGGAAAATGCTCTCCTACACCTCGTACCCAGTGAAGAGACGAATTTTCTCGAAAATACTTCATGCATTTTTTTTTATTTGAAGAACCTTGTAGTATTTTTGCAAATTATTTCCTGGTATGGTAAACTTCAAGCACTTAGTTTATTTTCACTCTGCAGGGGATGCAGTGGTACAGTTGTCAGGCTACTCGCCTCGCACCGAGCTGAACCGGGTTCAATTCCCAGCGGGTTCGCTTCAGCATTTTCGGGTTTTCTCGGGTACCTCCTGTTTCCCCCCCCCTATTACATTCCAGCGCTGCTCCGTACTCACCTCGCTTCACTCTGACCTATCTCAAAATCTCGCCGTTAAGAGCCACCCAAACCTCTCTACTTTTCACTGCACTGTGATTGGACAACAGTCCTTTGAACTCTCCCTGTGTGAGTATGAGCCAGCAATAAAGGTGAACCAAGTGTTGAGCGAATCATGAACAACACAGTACTCATGCTTCGTGCGACAGCAGCAACCGATAAATTACTCGAAAGGTGCTAGAGTTTATACGATATTGAGCTGTTCAAGCTATCCGCGAAATATTTCGCCACAGAGTAGATAACTACACAGAGACGAAACTGCATGGAATTTTTCTTTGATGTGGGCTTACCAATTCTCCAATTGGCTACGCGAGGCTCTGGGAACAATCTTCGTGTCTGATTGGCCACTGCGTTCTGCGAAAGACTTCCTATTATGTGGGCTGCCGGTCGACGTGGAGTTTATAAGGCGCTGATTGGCCAAAAGCCCTTTCAACGTGTTGCTTGCTGGTCAGTGACGCAATTATGCTGGCGTGTGCTGCTGGAGTTCGCGGTATAAGTGAATATTTCACCTCAATATTCTTAAAACTTTCAGACGCACTTTAATTTTATGCTTTCAGGTGTTGCAAACAAAAAAATTATGATGCGTGCTGTACTTAATTTAACGGAATACTTGTTCCGTTGTCACAGCAAATGAGCTTTAGGCTATTAGTTTCATTACAGTTATATGAACCAATTATGACTTAGACCAGTAAGATGGTTTGCAAATAATTTACCCACAGGTAAAATCATTGGTCATTGAGCTTCGCAGTGTGCAGTACAAACAAAAATTTACCTACATGTGTGTACCGTACACAATTGTGTACATTGGGTCTGAATGGGTTAAGTACTCTAAGACTCAGGGCTGTATTAGTTTCAAATTACATCAACTTAGACCCTCCTACGTGAATGGAAGATTTTAATTGTCAAGTTTCTCAGGTGTCTACCTACGATTCACGGATGTTCAACAAAGGTAACTAAACTCTTATTGGCTAGGTCATTGTCACAGACACACCCGGGTAAAAGTGAGTAAGTGAAGAGTTTTAGGGGGCTCTTAACAGAGATGTCTTGAAATCCGCTGTGAGTGATTGAGGTGAGTATGGTGCAGCGCCGGAATGAATGGGCGGTGGAAACGGGAGATCCTAGAGAAAACCTGCCGACCAGCGGCGTCGTCCTGTACGAACCCCACATGTGAAAAACCGGGAGTGATTGGGCCTCGGGGAATGCATCCGTTTCGCCTTGGTGTCGGCGAGCAGACTAACCGCTCAGCTACCGTGGCCCCACCCGGGTAAAAAAAAACAACTATTGAAGAAAATCGTTAGCCACTATTGGCAGCGCACAGCGGTTAAACCACTGAAATCTCTGATCGCGAATTTCGATCGTTCCTAGTTTCGCGAGTTTTCAGTTATCTCCTTCCACCTCCGTCCTTGAAAACGCATCGCCACAACGATGTAGTGTAAGGCCATGTTCACTGACGTAACTGGCTCGCAGTTGTGTCAGCTCTTTTCTGCAGTCTGCTGCTACGTCATCGAGTACCCTTCCTTGCCAGAGACCACATCATTTCGCGTTGTCAAACGGCACAAAGCTAGCTTTCACAGTCATTTACCCACTCAAGACGCTCTCATTTTTTCATTGGCCGCTGCCACAGTCTCATGCTCGACCGGGCCAAACAAAACGAAGCCACCAGAGTGCTACATGGCTGCTATTGGTGCAGAGTCCTGTAGGGCGTGTCGGAGGAGCGGAGGCCCAATGACACACATCAAGCTAACAAGTACTTTGTGACGCCTAGTCTCTCACAAATTAATAATGTGAAATGATATGACGCATACTGCATGCTCTTAGGTAAATACCGACATTCACGTGGAAATTAATACTTTCGGTTTATAAGCAGCGACAGCCGATTTCAGCAAAAAAATTTTCTGCCGTGTCGTATTTCAAAACACTTTAATTGAGATCCACATTTGAGCCTGGATGGTTATGATAACTACGCGTCTTGGGTTCCGGCCCGCGAATCATTGAAATTCATTACTAAAGTATGAATATTCTGATTGGTTCACTGGAATATCGCACTGACGTCTAAGACGCGCGGCCAATAACAAAAGGAGAACTGCGGTGTGCAAGGCGGCTAATGAAGTCCAACCAGCGCGGAAATATTTTTGCGAAAATCAGGTGACCTTACTTGTACATAGAGAAATAAAAAAAATTATTGAGTTCATTTATTTGTAATCTAGAATTCACAGTCAAATTATTACACTGTAAAAAGTTTTGTCTATTTGCTTCCAATGAGTTTGGTCAAAGTCAAAGAGTTTTGACTAGAATGTTCCAAACGCCGCCATATGTCTGAAAAGTTGTATAACCCAAGTTTCCATCAAATTGTTTATATTGGCATATATGTCCTGTTACATAATTTTATGGATGTGTAATGAATTCAGTCAGCCAGAATGATGAGCATAAAAAATTGTTATTTCAGATCCCAAATACATTTAAGGAAATTTCTTGTGACGAAGACACGCGGCCAATAATTAAAGAAAGACTTTATAGCTTTGAAAACAGGGTATTGAAATCTATCTTGCGTGGACCTTTCTCAGCGAAAATCAGATGTTTATACTAATACAATAAGTTGTTTCTCATTTTCACGTTTACTTGTGTGGTTAATAGATTACATCTCTGCCTGTGCTCCTTGGTGAACAATAAGAGTAACTTTATAATTTCCTAAATTTTGGTGTAGACAGTTAATTAACCGAACAGTTCACACTCTGAAATCGAAACCATTTAAATTGCTCAAAACCAGTGAATCTGACTGCACATTTGTTGAAACTGCTCCACTTGCATCAGTAAAATTGTACTGATAATTTTAGTTGCTGGAATTCAATTATTAAATATAAATTTCTAGCGATTACTAGTAAACTGCACTGGCCTAGCAGTAAACAGCGCATTTCACTGATTCGCCAGTAGTGAACAACTCATTAACTGAATATTTAGTAAAATAATTATACTGATTGAATCCACTGATTCAAATGTAGATTACAGGGGCCGGGGTTTGAACCTCAGGTCCTCGCTTTGACGCATTTCCGTGATCACTGGTACGCTACAGAAACATAGCGATAGATCGGAATACGAAAGTGTGATAATTCAATCACCGCGTCTATGTATGGATATTAAGCGTTACTTTGTGGTATAATATTCTGGAGTATACTAATTCATCATTACATATAACCAAACACAAATTGTTACTATGAGAAAAACGACGATAGTAAATTGTTGCAGTAAAAGACACAGGAAATCAAATACGACACGTATTGGGCGAAGTTATAGCAAGCAGCTGTGAGTTCGTTACATGCATACAATTTTTTCCCGTAATTAAATTCACCTTACGCATACGAAAACTTCTTCCGTATAAAGGCGTTTTGTGAAACTACAATGGACACTTCTGGGTTTCAATATAACATTTTAGTGGTTATTCATTAGATTCGTAGGGACAACATATTTGAGAGAAATGGACTTCCTCGCAGGCAAGATTTCATTGTCCCGGCGGGTTTCCTTTCGTTGTTGGCCACGTGCGTTCCACGGAAGACAGCATGTTACTTGTATAGCCAAGTAAGAACTAGGTTATTACAGCTACTAGGTCCACCTGTTCCGAAAAAAAAGATTTACGCCCAGGCTAGACTTCAACTTGCAAGTTTCCTTCGGCTTTTGGATGCGTGTCTGCGTGAGAAGACATTTTCTTTTCTACTGGGCCAATCAGAATAAAGTAACCCCGACACTGAACGCCCGTGATGGGTTGGCAGACACCTGCGAAGCGTGCGGGTTAAAACCACCTGACCGCGACATTAGTTCTGAACTAACGTGTTTCGAAAAACAACGTCGAGGAATATTTTCGCGAAAAAACCGCTGTCTCTACCGGTAATAAATATCTGTGATTTGCAGGCAGGCACCTGAGAACCATCCTACTATGAAAGTTGTCCTAAGTTTAGGGGTTTTAAAATATAACCTCACAGTAGGTAAGTACACGGAGACGAGATGACATATCGGTTCCTTTAATGTGGGCTTACATAAAATCCGATTGGCTGCGCGAGGATCTAGGAACGGTCCTGGCGTCCGATTGGTTACTGAATGCTGCGAAACGTTTCCTATTGGCTGGCGAGCAGGTTACCGACGGCTGATTGACCAATGGCATTTCAACATTTTGCTGGCTAGTGAAGCCATTTTGGTGGCGTATGCGTCTGGAGTTCGCGGCGTTAGCGGCTATTTGACCCCTGTTTTCTTATTGAAGCGGTGGTATGACTAGACAGTAAATATTTTTTTCTCGAAAATCGGGTGTGCCTTCTAATCAGTATGAACATTCAAAATCCCTTAAATGTTGGGGTCAGCTGATTTTCGCGAAAATAACTGCGCGCAGGCTATATTTTAATGCACTTAGGGCATTCTAGCAGTTTACTTTTGCTTATTGGTAGGGATAGGAAAATGTCGCGAGTTCAATGACCTGTAGGCTAGACTCCACAGTCCTGTGTACACTCGAGCCTCAGGTGTTTGTTCATTGGCTGCTGCCTCAGAGAGTAGCCAGTGTTACTTCGCACCTGGCAGTACGGCACTCGCTACTTGTTTCCTTGCAAGTCTGCTATTGGCTCAGAGTCGTCCGGGGCGTGTCTAATAAACTGCGATACAATTGCAAAGACAACTTCAGTGTACACGTGTTTGACGTCTACCTTGTCCTGAAATGATCTCGCGAAATGTTCCTATCCCTACTTATCGCAAGCGTATCTTTGTGAGAAGACATTTCCCTAATTGTCTTGCCAGTCAGAAAAGCTTAGCTCCAGTCCCGAACGTCTGTGATTAGCGGGCAGACACCTGATAAGTTAATCATACAACCACCAAAGTGAATATAAACGAAAGTGTTTTTAAAGACGAGTACTCGTGAAATCTTTTCGCCAAATTCGTGTGTCCATTGTTAGTATATTTAACATCGCACTAAACTTCACGCCACACTATATTTATGGGAGAAAACCTGAGAAACTTTCATCACCGGCTGGTTCTCACTAAACGTATTCACTGACGTAAATTTGCGAATTATTTCCAAGTGTGTAACAAAGGGAATTTTAAAGGGCTCTACTAATCAGTTCTTCACCTAAAGGAAATTACGTTGTTTGGACTATTGCTATTTTAATCCTGTGTGAAGCTATGCATTTCGCACGCGTCTCCTTATTTGCATGTTAGCGTTCAGAACTACCCTTCGTGAAATGCAGTTTCCCTCTGGTTACCGTGCAAATATTTCCCGGACTGTAACGGTCTTAGTCTCCAGTAGAGCACGCCCCAGCATCAACTTTTCTTCTGTTACGCGACTTAATTACTTTTCAATTACGCTGAGAATACCGTTGTTCTCCCAGGTGAAACAGATTTACGAAAAGTTAATTCCACCGCGTACAGATGCAGTATTATTATTTGAAATTAATTTATCCTTTAAAAGTTAAAACGAATAGTGTAGAGTAATTTACTTTTCACGGAAGGTTCATTAATTTGCGAACAACATTTAGACTGCATCTGACATATTTATGCCGAAAACTTATTCTGGATTTAACGACCTACATGTTCGTAATAGTTTCCCTTCTAAAAAGAAAACAAGGCATTCCAATTTAANACTTATTCTGGATTTAACGACCTACATGTTCGTAATAGTTTCCCTTCTAAAAAGAAAACAAGGCATTCCAATTTAACCGTAGATATATATTTCCGTTTGCACTTATCTCAAGAACACTTTTTGATTAAATTGCGATAAAAATGTAATCTGAAATAAATTTTCCAGTGAACTTTTTATTTATATGTTGGAAGTGAAATATATACACTACTTCCCCTCGCAGTTGTATAGGGTTTGCAGTCAGTGAAACACTTCGAGACAATATACTGAATGTTCGGAAAATAAACGCTCAAACTGCGGGAAGTGATTCCTTATGAAAATCGAAGTCTAAAATACAGGACACCATATACCTAAACAGAATATAAAAGGAGATATGAGCCTATGAAAATTGGGGTTTGAAAACATTTTTTTGCCGCATGCCTTGTAAAACGCTTACAAAGTCCACAACAAAAGGGTGACACATGACTTCCAGGTTGCGGAGACACAGGCGTAATGCTGGCCGTCCTCTGTCNCAAAGTCCACAACAAAAGGGTGACACATGACTTCCAGGTTGCGGAGACACAGGCGTAATGCTGGCCGTCCTCTGTCTGCGCGCACTGTTCGGCATGAGGAAGTGATACGTCAGCACATCACCGACATGCTCTCCACTAGTACACGCTCCACAGCGCGCCAAATGAGCGTGTCCCATTCAACCGTGTGGGACGTACTGTGGGTACATCGCCGCCATCCATACCGCTGGCGGAAAGTACAAGGCATTCAGCGGAAATACGTTTTCAAAACCCAATTTTCACATACTCATATCTCCTTTAATATTCTGTTTAGGTTTATGGTGTACTATATATTTTCGACTTAATTTTTTCATTTCCCGCAGTTTGGGCGTTTAATTTCCGAACGGCCTGTATATGTGCATTGTTGCATACACATTACCGGTAGAGACCGTATCATTTAGCGGTATAAATAAGTACCATTATATACTCCAAAGTCTTATACATACCGATGCAGCTGTAATTTTCTCATTGGCCCACTACCACAGCCGAACAGAACTCGGCCAAACAGAATGAAGGTACCAGAGTGCTACATGTTTACTGCTGATGAGAGTTCTTCACACTGGCAGAAATCACAACAGACTATTTGTTTTTGAGTAGGGCCAAAAATATATTTAGTTACCGCAACAAAGTATATTGTTGAGCAAGCTAAAATTGAAAAGCAACCAAATTAATTTTGTTCATCTAACAAAATACACGTCTAAAAAAAACCAATCCTCTGTGATGGCTCAAAATAAATTAGACTGTCAACCCAATATATGTCTGAATCAACTATATATAGTTGTTTGCCGTTCGAAAATACAGCATCGAGAGTTTGTTTGCAATTTTTGTAACAATTTGGACAGTAACATTGTTTGTTAATTCATTTATTGATGCTGAATAATGGTATTAAAATCATAATGAAACAAGTTCATCAGGAATCTAAAGAGAAAATATGTATAACTTGAAATATTTATTTGCGCAAATTTCCCGGTATTAGGAATATACGTATTTAAAAACATCCCGACTTCACCAGTAGTAACTTTAGCTGAGATTGCTAAGGCGCCACGTTCCGCGCAGATGGTCTAAGTTCTAACCTCGGCCTGGCATCCAATTGTTTGTTTTAACAGAGACTTTTTGTCTACGTGGAGACAAACAAATATTTGGCTGCACCAACCAAACCATTGTTTGGGACGCCAAACAAGAACAGCAAAACAGTTTGGTTACAAAAACAAAATATTTCATAACCACCGTACAAACAATTAATTTGGTTTGGCCAAAGAAATTTTGCTTGATTTAACAAGATGTTTTTCTCAGTTCAGGGCGTATCGGATGAGCTTAGGGCCAATGACACACATAAAGCTAACATATACTTTTATGAAGCCTAGTCATTCCGGAAATTTTAACGCGTCAAATAGAAGCCCTATAAAATTGCCACATAGTAAATAAGAAAATA
This sequence comes from Clitarchus hookeri, assembly GCA_002778355.1. Classification (NCBI taxonomy): domain Eukaryota; kingdom Metazoa; phylum Arthropoda; class Insecta; order Phasmatodea; family Phasmatidae; genus Clitarchus; species Clitarchus hookeri. The sequence goes on from NQII01000415.1 coordinate 126,098, forward strand.
GAAGTGAAATAGACGCCTTTTTCGCGAACTCCAGTCTCACACGCCACCAAAATGGTTTCGCTAGGCAGTAACATGTTGGAAAGCCTTTCGCCAATCAGCTCCTGGTTACTTACTTGCCAGCTGACACCATAACCAATAGGTAGAGCCACCTATTTTTCGCGGAAAGATTTCACGGCAAGTTGTACTCCAAAAAGCGTTGGTTTTGAACCAATTTCGTAGTTAGATGATTTTAAATTGCAAACGTCTTAAGTGGCTGCCAGCCAATCGTGGACGTTCAGAGTCAGGGCAACTTAATTCTGATTGGATCAATAATGTAACAGGCTCTATTCGCACATATACAAGCTACCAATAGCCAAAGGAAAGTATGCACGTAGAATATTGAAGTCTAGCTTCTTCGTAAATGTTTTCGTGAAAAACAGGTTGCCCTAGGCATTGGCCACTGAGAAAATGAGATCTCCTTTAGTAATTATGGGTCTGTGAAATCCAGAATAGCGTCGTTTTGTACTGCGAAAGGACAGGATCCCTGGGGACCACCTATTTTTGCGAAAATATTTCATTGAAAGTTGTATTTCAAAATACTTTATCTCAGCTCTACTTCCATAGCTAAAGATCATGTCAAATGTCCACCCGCGAAACACAAGCGTCCACTTTCGGAGTAACCTAATTATTACTGGCCAAATTAAGAATGAGAATGTCTGCTCACAAAGACATGCTGCCAAAAAACAAAGGAAAATGCAGATGTGAATTTCAGACTCTGCTATCTGGCGTGCAAGGAAATATTATTGCGAAAAACTTTATCTAGTTACTGACGTGTGGCGCATATAGGAAGTGCTAGAAATGGCGCTGTAACAACCCTTCCCCCCGCCACCTTAAACAGTGTAGGGACTTCCGGACGACACGTGTCGCCCATTAACGTATACCGAGGTCAAGCCGAGATGTAGTAGTGCGTGCAGGCCATTGCACGTGTCGCTGCAGCGCAGGCCTCCTCCCACCCCCATAACAAGCCCAGTGAAATTTGTAAACGCCGAGAAATGACAAGATAGTAAGGCGATTTCCGCCCGAAGTTAAAAACACGCACCGAGAATAAGCTGACAGCGTATGGCAGGGGCAACTGGCCCACACCACCCCCCTTCCCCACCAACCATCAAGAACCATGGCGCATGAAAGAAGTGTTCGTTATATTGTGTCATCCACCCTCCCCCCCCCCTTCCCCAACAAGGGAGACAAGTGTAGGAACTTAGGGAGGGAGTGAAGATACAATATAAGCCTCTTTGCAGGGAGGGTGNCCCCCTCCACCAACAAGGGAGACACATGTGGGATCGAGGGAGAGAGCGAAGAGACAATATAAGCCTCTTTGCGGGGAGGGTGGGATTCAGTAGATCAGAGAGGATCAGTTGATCAGTTGGACAGTTTTGATCACCACACCGAGAGAGTCAGTCGGTCAGTCATATCGGGGCAGTCGGAAGCTGAGATACTCTGCGCCGAGAGAGTAAGTCAGTGCAACAGTTACCAAGGCCGGGATATTGGAACCCGGCCACATCCGTCAGCCGCGTCAGTCAGTCGCAACATTAAGGGGTCAGCCATATCGGAATGCGAAATGCAGGGCAGAATAAGAGACAGTTACCAGAGTTGTGTCGGACGAGTAGTATCGCCACACCGGTATGCGTGTGGCGACAGGCATTGGGAGCCAGGAGCGTGGAGTCATCCGGGCGAGAATCACAACATTAAGCGGTCAGCCATATCGGGATGTGAAACGCGAGGCGCAGGGCTGAAGCAGTTAGTCAGTTACCGCATCAGTCAGTCAGACACCAGCCAGTCAGTTACAATAACACACCGAGAAGGCGGAGTCGAGTGGTGATCTTCAACGAGAAGTGCCATGTCGAGCTAGTGGGATTAGTCCAGTGCAACCCCTCGCTGAGGGCCGGGGTGGGGACCCGTCAAGAGCCACCTCACCGGGACATGGTAGGGAGGAAACAGTCAGTTGCAGCCCTACACCAAGAATGGGAGCGAGTGGTGAACTCCAACAAGGAGAGCCATGTTGAGAGGAAGCCAGCTGAGTGCAACAAGTCAACCACAGATGGCCTATAACAGGGCCATCCCACTCACCATACCTCAACTGCCGGATTAACTACCACGTAACAAGTACAGATAAGTAACATCGGCATCACTCAGGGACGTGTCCTGTCACTTATGCCCCACCCCCCAGCATCGGAAACGTTAGCCAGAACATTGTAACCAGCCCTTTAGACCAGAACTCACAGGGCGTTAAAGTATGAGTAAATTCTAGGCACAAGGTGCCGGGAAAGTATGTATAAACTCCCGGAAAAGTTCTGGGAATGTATGAATGCATTCCCGTTAAAATAAACCGGCACAAGAACCTAAGTCATGATGAAGTTATTGTTAAATACCCTCAACCTTCAAGGCACCTTATAGTCTGTGCCATTTAACATTAACTGTAGACCCTACGAACCATTCTGTACACCACAGGTGGGGAGTACCGTCATTACCTATAATTTGTTGAATATGAAATCTCATACCTTGGGGAAAATATAATATATTGATTTTAAACCTACAATGCACTTAATGGGCAATCATATCTGCGTGTTTTTCCAAGGAATGAGCGTGGATGATAAGGCTGTGCTTCGCTTGCGGATGCGGTGCATGTTCGACTTTACGACCTGGCGGAAGACAGCGGCCGTAAAAATGGAAACTGATGTCGTTCCGCGGATCGAGCTCTGTTCGAGACTTTGTCGCTGCGACTGCATTTGAATTTAATGGCGTTGGGGAGTGGCGAAGGTAGGCACGTAAAAGTTTACTCAACACTTGGCAGGACGAATTTTTTTGTGGCGGATGTTTCCGTTGAATGGCAGAGCAACAAACTTACACAAAAAAGTTTTCTGTACTTATTATTTACAAAATAGGCGCCAAAGAATTGTTTGTAACTCTAGAGCATAAATATTGTATATTTATGATAATTCCAGCTGAAGTATGGTATATTCATATATAATGTTTAAGAAAACATAAACACATGTTTATGCAGCTTCATGTATATAATAAACTTGCTTGTAAAAGTATGACATTAGTAAAGATTTGCGAAATTCGAGTTATTATTTGAGAACACGGTACTCTTAAAATACTTGTCCTTTGCAATACGTTTGTCGTTGGACCATTCTTTATCTGGCACGCCCCATGTAACTCTGCGCCAATAAATGAACATTTCACAATCGTGTGCCCCAATCACGTGCAGTACAGTCAGAAAGGGAGTGACTTCACATCTATGTAGCAGCCAATGGCGAAACCACGCCGGCTCGTGTATATATAGTACTGTGATTTTTAGCTTGATGCCAAAAAATAATGCGAATTTCGCAGGTCCCCAAACATTAGTGTTACACATTACACAGTAAGGTTTCATGAAATTAAAAAAAAAAAGAACATTTTAAATTATTACGAGGGTTTCTTGTCCTATGGGACAGAGCAGATAAATACGCAGAGTCGAAATGGCATGGCGGTTTTATTTGACGTGGGCGTGTCCTTTCTCTGATTGGCTGCGCGAGTTTCTGGGAACGGCCTTGTGTCTGACTAGCCACCGCGTGCTGAAAAGTGTACCTGATTGGCTGGGTCTCTGGCAAACAAGGTAACCTGATGCTGAATTGCGAATGGAGTTATGTTTGTGGCTGGCTAGTGTCGCCATTTTGCTGGCGTGTGCGGCTGGAGTTTGCCGTACAAACGGCTGTTTCACCTCTGTAGTCTTAATTACTCTATGCCTCAGGTTTCCTTACTTGACATAACACTTAAAATATACTGTGCCTAGGGCCAGTGACTTTTCGCGTGAAAATCGGAGCACACAGTAGACTTCAATACTATTTACACACCTCAGCTGTTGTTATACCTCCATTGGCTGCTGGTGCCATGTCCATCTTTGACCAAGCCACTCAGGACTAAGTAACTCCGACACTGAACCTTCGTGATTCGTGCGCAAACGGTCGACACGCGCCAGAACAATTTTTAGCCAGTCAAAGAAGCTGGACGACCCTACAGTGTTTTGGACTGTTTCTTCTCTCGAAATCTTTTCACGAAATATCACTTCCCCTAGCTATGCCTAGGTAGGGAGACCAAATTTTCGCGAAGAGTTCTGTGTGGTTGTGTTTGAAAACGTTTTAACTCACATCCATTCGCGCGGTTGGATGGTAGCAACTGCTACGCTTCTTACATGCGTGCCCTCTGTCACAAACGTTCAGTACCGGAGTAACCTTGTTCTGATTGGCCCTGTCGAATACCACCTTCTCTTATGAAGAAGACGCGTGGCAAATTACTAAAAGAAAACGGCAGATGTGCAACCGGTACGTCGAAATCTAACCTGCGTGTAAATCTATCCTCGAAAATCCAGTGTCTCTACTCTTTAACTGCCCATTTGATTTCGCCTGCACTGAGATTATATTTCACTGACTATTTTGCTCTTATAGAGTCGCCTAGGCCTGCCAAAAAAATTGTTTCAGAATAATTTATATTTTACTACATCCCGCAATTCGAATATAATTTTTCTATCCAGAAAACATAAGCAATATCGAGTTATGAAATTTTTTAAATATTCAGTGGATGAAAGAAGATACCTTTCAATAAGATGGAAACGTAAAGCAAAATAATGCTAAAAAATTAAGTAAGAATAAGGAAAAACTAAGTCTCTAGCAATTATATCTACGTTACCACACAGTTTCTGTAGGTATTTGCATTCCTATCCACTACTTTCCTACTGGTCCACATTTAACCTGCCTTTACACTGCACAACGATACCTATTGGTCAGCTGTCAACCAAGGTACAGCATACACCAAAAGTTTACGACCACGCATTATGTAAACGAAAACTTTAACTTAACATGATATAGTTAGAGACCTGAAGAATTCACGGATTCATTTTGAGACAAGCTAGAATTCAAAACACGTGTGCTTATTTAACTTTAGCCATTGGTCATCACAGTGTTTGACACCTCCTGGAGAACGTTGGCCCAGTCGTCGCCTTCCACTGTGACAACAGACAACCAATGTGAAGTTAATATCGGCATGTTTGAACATAAAACTGTAGAGTCTAGCCTGCAGGTCACTGAACTCACGAATTTTTCAGGTCTCTAGCTATAGGACATAAATCAACAACATAAAGTAATCATTAAATACTTATTTAAAAGAGCTTTACTGAGAATTAGGTACAATACGAACACTCGTTGGTATTTAAAAGAATTTTTTTTCATGCGTGTGTTATGCACCTGGCTTTTTTTTTCTATGTTTGATACACGTGCCTTAGAGATGCCCACGTGGGCTGCGATTTCTCGCTGTGTTTTGGTTGCACGTATTCATTCCAAAAATTGGCCACTTTATGTTCGGTAGTACACTTTCTTCTCTCAATTTTATACAAAAGAACAGAACGAAAATTCCATTGTAGTCCGATGTCACCACATCGATGGCAATAATCAGTTCATTTATAATTTCCCGGTAATAAACTTGTAATATTCCTTTTTGAGTAGAAAGAGAATAACTAATGCTGGAAACCTCATCTCGTCAACTCAACTGGCAATAAAACATATTTCGTTTTCGAATTTGGTGATTTTGTAGCTAATTTTCCTTGCAATGTAAATGCAATTAATAAAATTAAAAACAATTTGTTCGCAAATATATTATGGTCCTCGTTAGGTTTTCTCTTTCAAGTGGTTTCATAAAGGCAATTATAAAAATTATAATACACTACAATATTTGTGAAATTATTGTGTCTACATAACTTAATACACATTAATGTGTACAATAATTTTGGATATATGTAATCGTTTCGAAATTTATAATTTGTCAACTATTTGACCAATTTGAGTAATTTGATGGTGTTAATATATGTTTTGATTTAGGCTGTTAACGGCAGAGTGAGCACTTTTGAGGACCTAGTTACTATTATTTTCCTTTCAGCCATTTTTTATCCTTTAACGACTTTTTGAAATAAATATTGCCATGTACTTAATAAACACAGTGCGTACATTCCACTGTACTCTGAAGTTAATGTCTAAGGCTAAAGTAAAGTATATTTATTAACTATTACTCCAAATGGAAGGGCTTTCGAAAGTGCTCACTTTACCGTGAATAGCCCATAGTAACAATGTCGCAAAATCGTATAAAATAGATTATACCAACAATTTTAAAACTGGAAAGTATTTAAACAGATTTAGTAATGGTCTTAAACTTTTGATGGGCACTGTATTACCAAGTACATCGTGTCCAAGGCAAATGCTCATTCCTACGTTATATAACGCACCGTGTTAAAGCGTATTGTGAGTGCAGCCGACGTAATACTGTGCTTCAGCAAACATCACGCAAACTTTAGGCGATGTAATATTGCACCGGTTGCGTGCGTGGACTTTGAAAGGTACAACAGCGCTATCTAACTTACAGTGGCTTTCGGCGATTGTGCACTCGCTTGGTTACTTCCCTCCTATATTCCTCCACCTACCTGGCGCTACGATTGGGTTACAAAGTCTTTCAAATACACATCTTCATACAAACATTAAATGAGCGTCCAGTAGGTTAATCTAAAAAAAAAACAAACATTATAAAAGTGGACCACTGAGTGCTTTCAACACGCCGCGCACATTAGAAACGCATTTTCGGAGCACTCCGACGTAACTAAAAACGACTTTTCCAACGAGATGTATCTCAAAATCCACGCGCGAGATACAAACATGAATCCTTAAAACGTTCCTTCCCGAAATAATTTACGAGGTCAAACGCTGCAATATTTAAAANCCCGAAATAATTTACGAGGTCAAACGCTGCAATATTTAAAATTTTTGATGTGCGCTGCACTTGAGTCGAGCGTGCTTCTCGCAACCAGCAACAACTTACTGTGTGTTCGTAGATGTCAGCAATAACCATTCCACACGAAAGATGAAGAAAGTTCAACAAGGCAGATTACTCTGGAGGAAGACGCTTAAAACACCGGCCACCGATTCCTTGATTTGTGCAGTACCGACAATAAGTGTCCTCGATCGTGCGACATGCCCTTGTTGGAGTGGAGTGGAGAGATTTGGGCGGCTTTCAACATCGAGGAATTGAGAGCCGATGAGGATGAAATGAGGTGAGTATGGAGTAGCTCCGGATTGCAAGGGCAGGGGAACGGAACATCCCCGAGAAAACCCGCAGACCAGTGGCATCGTCCGGCACAATTCCCACATCCGAAAATCCGAGAGAAACCCTGCCGGGAATCGAACCCGGTTCGCCTACGTGGGAGGCGACTAATCTGACCACGCCCACATGTCCTGGATCGTGGACGTGGGGAATCAATGGGTCAACGACCCTCTATTGAACATTGCTACAGACTTCCCACCAACGAAACGATATAGTGACCGCGTAAAGTCCCACAGACACAGGCAGTACGACGAGAAAAGTTCCCAGCCCTGCGCGCAGCGGCTACGGCGCACTAGATGTGCGTGCTGGCGTCGCCCTTATCGCCCCCGAGCTTCTCGGCACTAAAGCGGACAATAGCTGCAGGCCCCTTAAGGTCTTTGCATTTGCCACCTCCCTGAGCTTGCACTTGTATTATCACCTTCGTTCATAGTGGAGATATGTATGACTGTTCTCGCCCTCCGAGGGTGTTAACTGGGAACACGGCAGGTTGCGTGCCCAGTGGTGCAATCCCCTCCACCAGTGGCGTGGTGTCCTTCTCCCCCCGCCCCTTGGTTTTAGATCTACAAACGAAACCATGCCAGCACTACCAAAAACCAAGAAAGGACTCCGTATCAATTGTTTTCTTTCAAACACGGTTTTAATAAGGATCATCCCTTCCTATCCCCTGTTATAGGAGAAACCTAGTTTTTCCATGTTCCAAAATTGCATGCAGTTTTTCACAGTTATTTCCTATCAAGGATTTTCACGGCGTCTACGCCCCCCCCCCTAACGACTCAATACTTTCTGTCACAGTGTTCTTTATATATGGGACGTTGCATATGAAGTGGCTTTAATGGTCTGCACTGTACACAGCAGAACATAACGTCCAATGAGAAAGGTTCCCTAAGTGCGGGAAACACCAGTCGCTGTTGAAAAACTATATTCCGTAGCCGTATTAACCGCTGCTGCCAGTAAGATAAAGCACGGACGGATTTATATTGGTTCCGATGTATGAACAAACGTCGTATATATATCAGTACAGTTGCGAACTAAACTTTTGTTTATAGAAAATTCTAAAATTATAGATTTATCTGTGACTGAAAGGGTTAAAACAAGTTATCACGTTATAGTGGGAGTTAACCATGTTCCGAACCATGGCCATGTTTGACCAGTGCCAGTACAGCCGCAAGAACGTCCCTTGTTCTTACAGCCTGCCCTGCAAGCCTACGAGTACGTGCAGGGACACACTTGCTTTTCACGACCAGTTGTACTTCATAACACTTGAGCTCAGACACACTTCTGTGATTGGATGGTTTCCATTTTACGCGTCTTAGGTGTCCGCGCGCGAATCACAGACGTACAGAATTGAGTTTACCTAATTCTGATTGGCCAGTCAAGTAGGAATATGTCTTCACCCAAAGCCACGCCACCAATAATAAAAAGAAAACTGCTGGTACTTCCGTATAGTATTTAAATTTAGCATGAACGGAAATATTTTCGCAAAATTCGGTTGTCCCTAAGTATGTGGCTCTGCTATTGAACTCTCTTAAGTCCCATCCCTATCTTGGACCTCCGATTCTCTTAGTTTTAAGGCAGTTAAAAAAAACCATTCCCAAGACACACATAGGTCTATGCACTCTATTTGATCAGCCGGCAGCGCCGTATCGGGTGAGCCACGCTGTGTAGTGTCTGTATGATACAATATATAGGGGCAGTAACATTTCGCGAAAAGATTTCGAGACAAGATAGAGCACAAAGCACTGTAGGGTCGGTCCACTTCTTTGATTGGCTAAATAATGTTCTGGCCCGTGTTAACCGTTTGCGCACGAATCACGAAGGTTCAGTGTCGGAGTTACTTAGTCCTGAGTGGCTTGGTCAAAGACGGACACGGTACCAGCAGCTAATGGAGGTATAACAACAGTTGCTGTGTTTATATAATATTGAAGTGTACTGCGCGCTCCGATTTTTACGCGAAAAGTCACTGGCCCTAACAATACATTATAGTTTGTTGAACTTTAACTTTGTGACAGAATAGTCGTGTAGGATTGCTGCAATTTTGCTTGTCGTTGCCGTAGCCCGCATTTAAACATTCCTCTATATTGAATTACGTTTCGGTGCAAGACACTTCACAGCAAGGCAGAATATTATGTTTGTTTGTAGCGGAAACGTAGGGCACACCGGCTGCAAGTTACCGCCCCAGGCGCTGCAAGAGTCAACAAATACGAGAATGTTGAGCATTGCAACTATTGGCAACTTCATTACTAGAGAGCCCCATCATTTCGCGTTATAAACCGGAACCATGCTAAACTCCACAATCATTTACTTACTCAAGCTGATCTCATTATCTCATTGGCCGCTGTCGCAGTCCCCTGTTATACTCGGCCCAACGGAATAAAGCCACTACAGAGCTACATGTTTCCTATTGGCGCAGAGTCCCGTAGGGCGGGTCGGGCGAGCGGAGCTACAATGACACACATCAAGCTAACATATACTTTTATGACGCCTAGCTTGTCACAAGATTATAGCGCAAAATTACAGGGCCTCTATTTATGACGTGTTTGACGTTTCCTAAGGCAAAGAAGGAAAGCTGCTAGGCATGTATCGGAACGTACTTTACAATCAGGGGGCCGCGGTAGTGTAGTGGTTAGACTACTCGCTCCCCATCTAGGCGAGCCTGGTTCGATTTCCGGTGATGTCTCTCCTGGATTTGCATGTGGGAGTCGTGCCAGACGATGCCTCTGACCAACGGGTTTTCTCGGGGATCTGCCGTTTCCCAATAAACAGAAAGCTGAGACTCGAAAGTACATAGGTAATTGGAGCCGAGCATACAAATTGATCAAAACCTGAAATTTTCGTATGCCCGTAAATGTTATTTCGCGTCATGAACCGGCACCGGGTTAGCATTCACAATAACATATTTACACGAGAATTTGTAGTATGTTCATTGGGTGCTGCCGCAGGTAGAGCTCACTCTCCAGTTCTGCTCGCCACGGCGGAATTAAGCCGCCCGACTGCTGGAGGTATTCTACTTGTCCAGACTTCTCCAGGACCTGTCTGATGAGCAGAGTTACAATGCCTAGAGACTAAGAAGTGTAGCGAATTTATTTGAGGACAAGGTAAATTTCAACCACATATATATTTGAGTTTCCGCTTCTATTGGACCACAGTTACTCAGCGACGCCTCTCACGACTTTCGACCAATAACGAACATGCATGAAAAACTAGGACGGCATTCAGTGTTACCTGATCTACCTGATCTGGTGTTAAACTCGAGCAACTGCCGATGAATAAAGCCATCCGTTTATTCGCAAAAAGATTCACGCGGAGGCTAGACTTCAATATCCTATGTGCACACTTGCAGCCTGGCTTTGGCAATTGGCCGCTTGTCTTTGCGTGAAGAGAGTCTGTTACACGAGCGAGGCAATCATTATATAGTTTCCTTGGTGCTGACCGTCCGTGATTCGCGGGCAGACAGACAAGTAACATTTCATACGCTCGAATTACCAAAGTGGTTCTGAACTATAGTGTTTTGGAACACAACTTGTCTTGAAAAAATTTCGCTAAAAACAGGTGCCTCTACCAATAAACAATTACATTTACCTCGAATAAACGACAGATTGTGAAGCCTATATTGTTGCAGAATGTACCCGCGAGAGATCCAGGCCTCAACCAATGATACATATGAAACTATCCTACACTTGTGTAACACCTAGCATACCACCAAATCATAGCGCGAAGTTATAGGGGGATCTGGTTTTCGCTACGGGCACCTGTTTTTCGCGAGAAGATTTCAGGACAGGTTGTGTTCCAAACTACTTAAGTTCAGAACCATCATTTGATTGGTTACGCGTTTATCTGTCTGCCCGCGAATCACAGACGGTAAGTATCGGGGAAACTTAATTATGATTGGCTCACTACGAAACAGACACACTTCACACAAAGACAAGCGGCCAATATCCAAAGGAAGGCTGCAATTATGCACATAGAATATNTACGAAACAGACACACTTCACACAAAGACAAGCGGCCAATATCCAAAGGAAGGCTGCAATTATGCACATAGAATATCGAAGAGAGAGACTAGTTATCGCTTACCACCAAAATAATAAGTCATGTTTGTAGAGCAGATGGACTCGACTTAAAGACTCCCCGCTACCAAGGCGCATCTTTTGAAGCTGTGGGACTGGATGAGTTTGTCCTTGGGGAAGGCGANTACGAAACAGACACACTTCACACAAAGACAAGCGGCCAATATCCAAAGGAAGGCTGCAATTATGCACATAGAATATTGAAGAGACTCTAGTTGTCGCTTACCACCAAAATAATAAGTCATGTTTGTAGAGCAGATGGACTCGACTTAAAGACTCCCCGCTACCAAGGCGCATCTTTTGAAGCTGTGGGACTGGATGAGTTTGTCCTTGGGGAAGGCGAGTCATATGCTGTTGCCGTCAGTCGTCGTTACGATCCTGTAGATCCCGCATCACGTCAGGCAGTTTATTCCCCTTCCACGCTGCCCGCACCTCGGTGCAGTATGGAGGAAACACGCTGGATTGGCATGCTAGTGACACTCATAATAAGAACGCACTTTTTCTATCATAAATTGTTACTCTTATGAGGTTAATGTATTTATGTAATTTCATTGACTAGAGTCAGTTCACAGAGTGGTGAGGAAAAATTTAGGTGGTTCTTAACATCGCGGTCGTGAGAGCCGATGAGGGTGAAGTGAGGCGAGTATGCTGCAGCGCCGGAACGCAAGGGTGGGTGAAACGGGAGATCCCCGAGAAAACCCGCCGACCAGCGGCATCGTCCGACACGATTCCCACGTGCGGAAACCCGGGAGCGAACCCACCGGGAAACGAAACCGGTTCGCCTGGGTGGGAGGCGTGCAGTCTGGCCATCGCATCACCGCGGCACCCCAGTTCTCAGAGAAGATTACAAAGAATATTTTATTTGAAAAAAATTGATGTTCACAGTTATTGTCTCTGAATATGTAGGCGGGGCATGTAGTATTGGTAGAGACACAAAGAATTCGGGGATTCATCTTGAGACTAGCTAGAATTCAAAACACGTTTGCTTATATATCACTTAAAGCAATTGGTGAACACGGTGTTTGACACCGCCTGGAGAACGTTGGCCTAATCGTCGCCTTTCACCGTGACAGCAGACAACCAATGGACAGTTGACATCGGCGTATTTGTGCATAAGACTGTGGCGTCTAGCCAGTCGGTTATTAAACTCGCGGATTTCTAATGTCTTTAAGGACCGGTGCCTGTGGTTGGCCTAGCGAGAGCATACTTCGGATGCCCTCGTGTCACCCGAGGAGCCAGCGAGTTGAGTGAGGTCGAGGTGCTGGGCAGTTTGAAGAAGAGAGCGGTGGAGAGACGGAGTAGAGGACCTTCGAAGGGCCTGTAAACTGTCTGGTATTGGGAGTTCCCAACACTCACCGCAACTCGGAATAACTAGACCAGCACTATAAGGGTCTGTGCGAATAAGTCACCATAAAGAGAAAAGATGCAGTGAAGCTGGCAGACACACACTCAGTGTACTTTCGTACAGGCGCATAAAGATGAGTGAAAACTTTTTATTAATTAAGTGTAGGTATGTATGTAATGGAATTTTATAACTCTCTCCTGAAACACGCGACGCCTAAGCAACAGAGGGAACGCTGCAAGCTTCAACCTCATCAGATGAATATATTGCTCTGGAACTGTAGTGTACGGAAATACATTTTCCACTAACTTCAAATTTAATAAAAATATTAATTTGTTAAATAAATATGCAATGCACTTAAGTGTAGAGTATTGGAGTTTCTTACTTATTTTTTCCACACGTTCTTCCGCTTGTACGTGAAGGACTGCGAAGTGCAGTCTACTGCCTTACAAACTATCGTCGCACTTGGGCTCTATTCATCAAATGATTTTGAAATGAAACCCTTAGAAACTTTCCGTGCCAATTAGTTCGTAATTTAAACCTAAACGAAGATTGTAGCGCTAGCAGCGATGTCTTTAAAGTATACGGAAACGCAGTTACATGTCGTCACACTAATTAAAATTGTAATTTTCAACAATGAGTGGCCGCGGCGGTAGAGCGGTTAGCCTGCTCGCCTCCCACAAAGGCGAACTGAGTTCAATCCCCGACTGGGTCACTCCCGGATTTTTGCATGTGGGAATCGTGCCAGACGATGCCACTGGTAGGCGGTTTTTCTCGGGGATCTCCCGTTTCCCCCGCCATTTCATTCTGGCGCTACTTCATACTAACCTCAATCACGCTCATCGGCTCTCAAGACCTCGCTGGTCGCTGTTAAGAGCCACCCAAATCTCTTCACTCACTCTTCACTAACTTCAACAGTGAACTTTATAACTTTAATGGCGAAGTCAAGAACTTTATTCAATTCCGAATGAAAAGCACTTAATTTGCAACAATTTGCCAATAATATATTGTTACTAAATGCAATTTTATGTCCTCTATAATAACTCAGGCAGCTTTATTTGTAGGGCCACCCGATTTACACGAAAATAACTCCTCCGAGGCTTGATTTCAATATTCTACTTGCACACCTGCAGTTTTCCTTCCGTTATTGGCCACGTGCCTTTGTCGAAGACAACGTGTTGTTTGACTGGGCTAATGAGAATTAAGTTACTCCGTTACTGAATGTCTGTGATTCGTGGGCAGGCACATACGACACGTAGCAGTTGAGACCAACCACTCGTTCAAGTGGATCGGACTTAAAGTGTTTTGAAGTAAAACTTGACAAGAAATTTTTTCGCCAAAATCGGATGCTCCAGTTAATTTCTATTAAATATTCAGTATGTACATCAGAACTGTTACTAAAGCGAGCCCTTCAGAATGATTTATATTTATGTTGTAGACATTAGTTTGATATTCGGTGAAAACGTAGTATACTTGTCGATGGCAGTTGTACCGTGATATTTGATAGGCATGTGAACGCATGCCAGTAGAGATGTACACACCTTGATTGTGCGCGTGTACAAACATACAACAGGGTGTTAGTAGCGAGTCGCCTATACCAAGCGCTGCAGGAGCACGAATTCTGCTCCTCTCTGGGTTCCCAATAACCCTCTTCCTATTAGTTTACGCCACACCGCGCGAACTTCATGTTCTACTCGGTGTTGATTATCGTTGGTTGTCTGTCAATACGGCGCTGAATTAACCGCGTTCCAATAAAACGCACCTCCGCACATACAGCGATGGACAATACATTGCGTACGTCTGTGTAGTTACTACACGTCCTCTGATTTTGCGAATACTTCGGACAACAAATTTATTATCTGGGCCCACTTTATACATACTGTACTCAGGACAAAAATGTGAAACTTATTTTCTTTTGAACAGGGTTCGAAATTGCGTAGTTAAAATATATCTTATGTTCATTGCTTTTGTTTTGAGAAAGTGAAAGGGGATGGGTTGTTTTCCCTTTGTGTACCTTGTTGTATTTATCTCTTTATTTTCGTTCTCTAAAGTACTTTTTTATGTTCTTTAGGCGCTGTACGTTCTAGGTCTGTTCTTGACTTTGCTTATGGTTTTCTCGGGACTTTGCCCACAGTGTATATCATTTTCTTATTTATTTCAGTTTTTGTATATCTGTTGATGAAATATTTTACAAGTTATGTAAAACAGTCATTGTTGCTGTGTCGCACAGAATGTTTACTTATTTCCTGTTTTTCTGATTCTATTCTTGTACGCATATCTCGCTAAGGCATAAAAATTGCAGGTCTGAACAACTGTGCTTTATATAACAAAATTAACACTCAATTAAACGTTCTTCAAAGTTTAACCTACAAGTTCCTCTGAACAATTACACGTAGGGATTTTCGTGAAAAGAAGGGCCGCGTTGGCGCATCGGCTAGAGCACTCGCCTCCCACCGAGGCAAATAAGTCTCGATCCCCGGCCGGGTCGTTACGAGATTTTCACACGTGGTGTCGTTAGTCGCTGGGTTTTCTCTGAGATCCCCCGGTTTACCCCGCCATTGTGATCCAACGCCGCTCCATATTCACCTTCACCTTCATTATTATCGGCTCTCAAGACCTCAACGTTATGATCCGTTCAGCTTTCACAACTCCACTCTCTTGAAAATGTTATTTGACTAGTAAGCCTACTTTCCGAAGGAAATATAGGCTTGTGCAGTCACCTGGATGTCTGTCAGGAACGTATGCTACCCCCACTAATAACTTATTATTTTTATAGTTTTTGATCACGCCGGTTATTTATTTTAAAAATGGCGATAAATTTTAATATTTCGGGCACTATAAAATATTCCGGGAACCATTTAACCGATTTACACCAAATTCGGTACGTTCACAGTGCATGATGTAAGCTTTGAATTAAGAAAGTGATCATGTTATTAATCCGTCATTTCGAAAGACAGTGCAACATGAAACATAAAGATTTTCACGTTATATATCGGTTACTACTAAACCGATTCTTGCAAAATGTGGCATAAGTTTTATAAATAATGCTATTGTAGGCCATCTTCATATATGCTATTTAAATAGATTATCCACTTATTTTCAAAATGGCAGATAAATAAGTATTTTAGTTTTATTAGTAATTTTAACCATACTGTTTTATCAATTTCGAACAAACTTGTTATGCTGAAAGTGTACATTACAATCATCAAATACAACTACCCAGAACCGGTTTTGTATACCATTTTGTAATATATTGCCACGTTAATAAATCACGTTTTGTCATATCTCAAAGAACGATCAACTGAATTCTTCCAAATTTGGCAAACAAGGAGTACTTCAGTAGGCCACATAAAATAAATTTATTAAGAGGGCCAGACAACTATTTTCAAGATGGTGGCAATATAAACTTTGTTTTATTCTATATATACGAAACCATGTACCCAATTATAACTCTACTTTGTATTGTTGCAAGACGCCAGAGGGGCGTGTTAGAGTTCGTGAGGGACGTAGGTCTTAATTAAAGAAAAATAACTATATTTTATTTCTAATTTATTAACACAGTTATTATTTGCAACATTAAACTACCTAACGCTAGAGATTATGGTTTATCGCGGGAAAAGTTGACTGTTTGCTATGATTCAACGTACTGTTCACATCTCCGACAGTTTTCTTTTATTATTGACTGTCATTCTTGTATTAAACTACTACCCCATTTCACTGGACCAATAAGGATCCTCATACTACAGGGCAGAACGTAAGTGATTGGTCTGCAAACAATTTAGTGAGTAAAAACTTAAAATGTTTCCGCTGTTTTCGATCATTTATATTTATTGCCACTATTACTCTCGTTATTCTCAGTAATAAAAAATATTAAATGTCTATCTCAGTTTTTAATAAAGTCCTTATCAATGTCTGTATATTGCTTACAGTCATTTAATTGTAACTCATTTTTTACACATATTCAATGTGTCTATTACCATCATTCCAAATATCTCACTCACGCATCCAGTTCAATAGTCCCTCTCGTCTGTCTCACTCTCCACTATACCGATGATTGCAGTCCGCAGACTTCACTCCTGCTGGTCACTGTCACCGCTGTCTCCGCTCACCCTACTCTTAAAGATGCACAATCCTCCAAATTATAAAAATGTTGGCTCTGAGGCCCATCACGGCTTAAGTAGTCTCGTTGGCCCGATATAAAAGGTATCCCGCACCTAGAGTCACGCTGAGAGAAGCAAGGGCGATGACCAGAACATTCTTTCAACTATAACCCCAGAAATTCAATCCTCTCAAGGACGGGGGCGCATACGAGTACCGATAAGTTTATCACTGTGGTAGTGGCACGCCTTTGTAAATCTCCGCGCACTTCTCGGTTTACCAGTAACGCCCTTGACACACTCCTTCGGACTCTCGAGTGAGACGGTGCGAGGGAAGCTATGCAAAGCAGCAACAAGTAACAATCTGCTGGAAATATCTTTTAGAACAATCAAATATGTCTCTACACAGCCTCTTTGTTCACCATTTTGTAAGATAATGCCACATGAATAAATCCAATGTCTTCCTATCTAGGGAAATAATCAAAAAATTCGTACCAAATTTGAAAAATAAATAAGTACTTCTGAAGGCAATGTAAATGGACATATTGTAATAGGGCCAGACACTTATTTTCAAAATAGCAGTTATATAAATATGTTAGAATAATATTCCATATCTATGAAACAGTGTAACCGATTTGAACATCATGTTTTATGCTGGCCATATCTATTCAAGAAACACATGAGCTAATATTTAAACTCATTTGTCCACCTTTTGGGATAATTAGCATCACATGAAAAAATTAACTTTTGTGTCCTATCAATGAGAAAAAATTAACTGATAACCACCAAATTCAGATGACAAATTATGCTTTTGTTGTTCACATTTCCAAAATAACAGCAAACGCCGGTTGTTGTCGAAGGAAGCTTGCTGTTTTCGTCTGCCATTGTGTTTGTTTGTGCTGTGTTCGTTGTTCGTCCGGTGTTTGGTGAAACCTACTCTTTTTATTCCAAACTTGTTTGTCTGTCTGTTCACAAATTCTGGTTGTGTTGTGTTGATTTCCTGGAGCTATTTGACTATGTTCCTGCTCGGAATTTTATATATATACATTTTTTTCTTTGTGTTGTGTCGTTTTGTTATTTGTTCTCTTACTAGATTCCTCCTTGGAATTATGTGTCTTTAATGTTTGTCGTCAACAGCTATATCAGGCTCGTTCATTACTATTTATTTTATTGGTGTTTTATAATCTAGTTATTTTTAATCCAAGTAACTTTTATTTTACCTAGTAGGCTTTCTGAAACTACACCGAAGTGTTTGCAATTGCGTTTAACCATAATTGTTCAAACAATAAATTAATATAATTGTATGAATCATTAAAGCAACAAACCAGTTATTAAAATTATATGCTTACAAAATACATTGGTGGAAAATGAAAAATGAACACCCGTATGCTATGGTTCCACATGAATGAAGGTTGGTTTGAATAATTAAACATCTTGTACAGTGTATATGATAATGATAACAGAGTCGTACACCTATGGACAGAGGCTACAGAATGCCTTGTGAGGCCTCCTTTTAATGACGATGCAGTCCTGCAGTCGAACGTAGAGACGATCATAAAGTTGTCGGATGTCATCTTCATGAATAGTGTTCCACGTTAATTCCACCTGTTGCTATTGGTGGAGGATTGTTGTCGGTATTGCAGACTGCACCACACGCCATCCCAACATGCCCCAACCATCTTCAATGGGGAACAGGTCAGGTGATCATGCTGGTCAAGAGAGTTGACGAACACCTTCGAGAGTGCGTTGGATAGCACGAGACATGTGTGCATGGGCATTGTCTTGCTGGAAGAGGACATCTCCTTGGCATTATAAGAGTTGTAACAACATGGGCTAGATTATGTCATGGATGTAGCTCAGCGTTTACTGTTCAGTTTTCCCTCAAAAAAAAACCAGAGGCGTACGGTCATTGTAGGCTATTGCTTCCCAGACCATGATGATAGGAGTTGGTCCTAGATGTTGTTGCCGTATACACTTTGGTTGTTGCCACTCTCCTGGTCGACGGCAGACTCGCAAACGACCGTCACTGGCACCAAGGTAGAATGCACTCTCATCACTAAACACATCTCTGCGCCATTCATCCCTCCAGTTGCGTCATTCGCGACACTTTCCGAGGCGGGCTGCATAGTGATGAGGTGTCAGAGAAAGCTTGGCAAGTGGCATCCGTCATCGTAAGCCAGCGTCCAGCAAACGGTTGGTGATGGTCCTAGCTGACATCCTGGTTGCAACAGTGGCCCTAATCTGTGCGGCGGTCTCTGAGCGATCAGCATTGGCTGCTCGTCTGTTGCGGCGGTCCAGGTGGGAATCCGTATGCTGCTGCCGTCCGGAACCAGGTTGACGAGCATGTGCACCATCGTTGGACCACCGGCACCACCAGTGATGCACAGCAGACACTTCACGTTCTACACGTTGGGCAATTCTTCGGAAGGACTATCCAGCCTCCCTCCCACAATACGACCTCGTTCAAAGTCCATTAATTTCACGAAATGTTTTCGTCTATACCGTCGTGGCATGTCTACAATGCTTACTATACACAGGCTGATGCTTGAAACAACAGACCACTCTTTCACCGAGTCAGCTACAGCTGTATTGGGATCAGCGGTGTTATGCCTGGTACGCGGTTCCTACTCTGTCCACAGAACAGCACAACACCGTTAATCATTGCATGTACTGCCCTCTCTCAGTGCCCCATACACATATGGTGTTTCTACATCGCCGCTGTAGTGGTGTTCATTTTCCACTTTCCACCAGTGTATTAGTACAGTTATTCGGTTAATAAGAACGCGGTTATTTCAGTTTATGTGTACTGTGTATATATAAAATATTAACAATTAATGTGTAATAGCGTCACGTGTTTCTAGCTTACTTTTCGAATGAAATAAAGGCTTATAAGATCACTTCCCTGTGTGTATGATCGCCTAAAAACTTTTTAACGGAGTACCGAATTTCGTTAAAACCAGCAAAACTGTAGTACTTAATAAGAACACCCTACTTATATGGTTTCCGACCACACATGAGATTTACTTTCAATATGGCGGCCATTATACATTTAAGGTTCCATATCATATCTCGGGAATCATTTAACCGATTTAAATAAAACTTTGTATGTTGATAATGCATCATGTAAGCATTGTACATTAAAATGTATATTGTTGTTAGTAAGATATTTTGGAATAGAGTAAAAAATTAGTTTTTAAGTTATATCTTGAAAACTACTCAACTGAATCTTGAGAAATTTGGCAAGTAAGTAATACTATGGTGGGCCATATAAAAACATAAAATTTAAATTGTCAAAGTACTTATTTTCAAACTGGTGGCCATACAAATATGTTCTGTTATTTGCTATATCTACCATACCGCTCCACAAAATCCAACCAAAATTTTCACGCTGAAATTATTTATTACAAGCAACATACATGCAAAACTAGCTTTTTTGTCCACCATTTTGTAAGGTAGAACTACGGGATGAGACGAAGTTTTTAAGTCATATTTTGGGAAACAATTAACCGGGTCCTACCAAATTTGGCAAACAAGTAGTAATGCAGCAGATGATGTAAACTAGTGTGTTTCAAGTGTCTGAGACACAAAATTTCAAAATGACTGCCTTTAAAATATTTCAGGTTAGTAAACACTATCATTCAAAACGTTAGTATGGTTACATCCGGAGTTAATGCTCCGAATCCTACTTCCGTAATGAAGTTTATTGCACGCTAGCTTAGGGTACGATGTTTTCTGTGTTCGAGTCCCGGGTAGGGCACGTGCATATTTGTATTTGTCTCAGTACAGTTGCCTATATTTCTGGTTTTATCTTCAACGACATTGCTGTCAACGAGACGCCAAAACCTACCTACCATCTAAGCTTTTGAGAACATTGTTAAAAATTATTTGCACCCATGTAGATTAAATATTAACCTCATTATTTAAATCAGTATCTTCTTGTAAAAATTGCCTTCCAATTTTTATTATTAATATTTGAGCTGTTTCATGTGTTTCACATTATTTAAATTTGCATTACGTTTATTTTAGAGTGCAACTTCGCTTTACGTCACTCCTGGTTTTCACACAAATAGTTGTAAACGATTTGATGTGTTTAACGGCCCACT
Source organism: Clitarchus hookeri (assembly GCA_002778355.1). Lineage (NCBI taxonomy): Eukaryota > Metazoa > Arthropoda > Insecta > Phasmatodea > Phasmatidae > Clitarchus > Clitarchus hookeri. The sequence continues at coordinate 146,865 of NQII01000415.1, forward strand.
ATTAAGTAAGAGCTAGTTGATACGGGTAGTATAGTATAGTTCAAATATTCCGTTACGTCTGTTGCAAACGCAGCTATTGTAATTTTACACACCAGAAAATGTACGAGAGAATTACGAACATTTTATTAGTAAAATTACAATTTTTTTATGGTACACTAAAAATACAGCGGTGAAGTGGTGGCGCGTATTGAGAAACTTCAGTAACACACTCCAGCAAAATTGCTTCGCTAGCCAGCAATATGGCAGAACGTTATCCACGAATAGGTTCCTGGATACTAACTTGCCAGATGGCAGCCCGACCAGTAGGCAATAATCCAAAACCTACAATTGCCAATGAAAAGGGGTACCGTTTCTTTTTTGCGGAAAGATTTAAGGACAAGCTGTATTCTAAAAAACTTTAGTTCAAAACCACTTTCGGGATTGTAGCAATGGAATTGTTATGCATCTTATCTGCCTGCTCGCGAATCACGGACGGTCAGTACAGGAGAATCTTATTCTAATTAGCTCACTCATGTAGCAGACTTCACACAAAGACAAGCGGCCATAAGCCAAAGCAAGGCTGCAGGTGTGCGCATAGGATATTGAAATCTAGGCTTTCCGTAAATCTTTTCGCAAAAAATGGGTGGCCCTAGTTATAATAATTACCTTATAATTAATGTGAATAATACAGGGAGAAAAAGGCGTGTTGGTAATGCCTGGCAATAAATAGTTCACATGCTAAGATAAATACATTGACTCTGCCTGAATACGGTGCGCTGTCGCTTTGATGTATTTTTGTAGATCTAGTTAAGTTTCGTTTGCATTAAGCGGAGGAATATCCTGGAACTAGAACTTCAGCAGCAACGTTTCTATGACCATGGACACAGTGAGTGAACGAATTAAGGCCATTGACAATGGAAACACTACTGTTAATTAATATTTGTACTACGTATTGTTAAAGTGCAACACATTATCTGTGGCTACTTTTTCTTCAGATCAGATTTTTTTTAGATGGCATGGCTCCTTCAAAATTACATGTCAAAGTCAAAATCTTACTGTTTTTTTAATTTTCAAATAAAAAAAACCAAACCATTTGAAGAAAATTGAAAAAGTACTACTGAAAGATCTTGTGTTAGTTAATTTTAAAGTATATATAGCAGAAGTTATTTTAGAAAAATTTAGGGGCAGCCACAAATAAAAAATACGCAAAAATTTAATTTTTTTACTAATTTCGGAAATTGCAAAACCATTTCCTTGAGAAAATTTATGGGCGTTTTAAAGTAGCTCTTGCCATCTTTTTTCAGTGTGAATTATCTCATCCCTGTACGAAATTTAATTTTCATCATTTGTACTTTTCTATAACAGCAAAATTTTAATTTTGGCATGTATTTATGGAAAAACTATGCACTCAAAAAATGTTTCTTGCGAGGAAAGAGTAATCACAGATGTCTAGAAGTTGAATAGTGCGGGACACAAATATAAAATAACACATTGATTCGTGGGTGGCCAACCCCCTTAAGAGCGGCGTTACAAAACGTTACTCCGAGAGTATAGTAAAGTAACAGAGAGTAACAGCTGAGGAAAGCAAGAACAAACGTGGTTTTACAACGAGCATAATGTTAAATAGCATTCTGTGTTTACAAATATGTGCTTATTAAGGAACCAATGTATATTCCAAAAAAATATTTGTCCCTTCCCCCAATTTTTTATTTTTGCAAATTATTAGTTAAATACAAAAACACCTTTACTTGCGATAAATTAATCATAAATATTACGTCAAAAAATTAAGTCCTTTGTAAAAGTTTGGGGCCACGGTGGCTGAGAGGATAGACTGCTCACCTCCCACCAAGGCGAACCGGGCTCATTCCTCGGCTTGGTCACCCCAGATTTTCGCAAGTGGGAATCGTGCCGGACGATGCCACTGGTCGGCGGGTATTCTCGTGGATCTCCCGTTTCTCCCATCCGTGTATTCCGGCGCTGCTCCATTCTCACCTGATTTCACCCTCATCGGCTATAAAGACCTCGTTGTTAAGAGTCGCCCAAATCTCTCCACTCAACTCAATTTTATAAAAGTTAACTTTTAAAGAAAAATACGAACTGTATCACTCCGCATTTGGATTTTTCCCGGCGGTATATGTAAACATAATACCCTAATTTCCTTTCGATTTGTTTAATTCTACTGAACTTCTCGCCATTGTCAGTTTACCATTCGCTTATAGCTGAAATAGTGCTTGTAAAAATTTTTCCTCCTGCAAGATGCTGAAAGTAATTACTCTGCAGTTTTGGGAGACTGCCGAGGGCGAGTAAAGCATTTACTCAAAGTGTTTTGGGACAGCTGGAGAGAAAATGTTAGTTGCGGAGTAACGTTTTGGAACGGCCTCAAGGCAGGCGCATGTTTGTGTAGGTGTTCTCGTGCCATATTGACTGTGCAGCCCGCATGGCGAGCAGAACGGAGCAGGGCTGCCAACTGCGCTGAGCTGATGCCGCAGACGTTGAAACCAGAGTGGCTGCCACAGCCACATAGAAACTCCATGTGTTTAGTAGCAGAGTTTCGCAGCGGTTCGTCGCAGTAACTTCCCCAACATTCCTCGACCGCTCTTCGCCGTCCATAGGTCACGTCCCTGGCTGCGTAGCCTAGAGCAAGAAGCTGAGTTTGCTCTCAAATGACCGGGACTACACTGTCAACAAATTATGTCTTTGTTTAGAAACAATTTGCCAAGTATATTTTGTAACACTACAAACTAATTGCAGTAGATTTCACAAAACCTTAGTGTAGAATATGTAAAACTTAACGTTGAATTTTAACCCATTCAGACCCAGCGTACACAGTTATGAACATTATGCACGTGTAGGTGATTTTTGGTCTATACTGCACACTGCAAAACTCATTAACAAATTATTAGAGACCTGAAAAATTCGCAAGTTCAATGACCTGCAGCCTAGACTCTACAGTCCTATGTATAAATATGCCGATATTAACTGCACATTGGTTGTCTGCTGTCACAGTGGAAGATGACGATTAGGTCAACGTTCTCCAGGATGTGTCAAACACAGTGTGGACCAATGGCTAAAGTTGTATAAACACACGTGTTTTGAATTCTAGCTTGTCTCAAAATGAATCCGCGAATTCTTCAGGTCTCTACCAATGATCTTACCTGTGGGTAAATGATTCGCAAACAGTTTCACTGGTCTAAGACATAATTGGTTCATATAACTGTAGCCGAACACATATCCTACGTCTCATTTGCTGTGACAACGAAACAAGTGTTGTGTCGACTTGAGTACAGCACGTGTCATGAAAATTTTTGTTTGGAACACTTTAAACCGTAGATTAAAGAGAGTATGAAAGAGTTAAAAAGCAAATGTGGTAGACTTCAAGTTTATTTTAAATATTGAGCTACATAAACAGTTTAGTATGTTTCCGAAAATAATGAGCTTCAATTGCACAATATTTCACGTGCAGAGCTACGAGAAAATCGTTGGCAACTAGTTTCCCAAGAATTGCTTGCAACAAGTAAATATTTTTTTACTGTGTACATTACCGACCTAAATACTAGAGAGGCTCATCATTTGCCGTTAGAAAACGACACCATGCTACACTCCACAGTCGTATACTTACTCAAGCAGATTTGATTTTCTGATTGGCCGCTGCCACAGTCTCCTGCTCAACTCGACGAACCGGAATGAAGCTGTCAGAGAACTAGAGGTTTACTATTGGCGCAGATACCTGAGGAAGGCTAACATATACTTTTATAACGCCCAGTCTCTAACAAAATTACAACGCGAAATGATAGCACCTCTAAACATTCACACCAGTGTGAATAATCGACCCTGTGTCGTTAGTCTATTGCCTGCTGTCTTGGGTAACAAGACAGTTCCCTTATGACAAGACTGCACGTGATTAGGGTAAACCATTATCACTAGGGTCACCTGTGTTTCACGGAAAGATTTATGTGGAGGCTAGAATTAAATATCCTCTGTGCACACTTGAGGCATTCCTTTGGCTATTGGCCACATGTCTTTGTGTGAAGACTGACTGATACACGAGTGAGCCAATTAGTATTAAGTTTAATTGATACTGACCTCCCGTGATTCGCGGGCAGACAGATAAGATGCGTAACAATTCAAATGATCCAATCGCGAAAGTGGTTCTGAACTAAAGTGTTTTGGAAAAAAAAAAAAGTCCTGAAATCTTTTTGCGAAAAAAAGGTAGCCGTAATTATCACAGTGTAAATAAGTACACATAAATTAAATAGCGTGGCGGTTCCTTTGATATGGGCTTACCCATTCTCTGATTGGCTGCACTAAGCTGTGGGAACAGGCCTTGTGGCTGACTGGCTACCGCGTGTTGTGGTAGGTTCCCTACTGGCTAAGAATGCTAGTAGCGCCATATTGCTGGCGTGGGCTGCTTGAGTTCGCGGAATAACCGGCTATTTCACCTCTGTATTCTTGAGTACTCTATACCGTTATGAATAGAATGTTCATCTCCCCAAAGTTGTTCAGAGCGTCTCAAATTACGTGTGGCTAGGACCACCCGATTTTCTCGAAAAAAATTCATGTCATGTGGTGTTGCAATACAATCAAACTCAGATTCACTATCGCGATTGGTTGGTTTCAACTGCTGTGCGTCTTAGGTGCATGCCCACGAATCACAGGCGCTCAGTACCGGAGTATCATAATTCTCATTGGCCCATTCGAATACCACACTGTCTCTCGACAAAGCCACTCTGCCGATAACGGAAGGAGAACTACATGTGTGCAAGCATGACATTAAAATTTAGCTTCCGTGGAATTATTTTCGCGAAAATCAGATGGCCCTAAGTATTGTGCAATGACAAACACGGTACGAAGTTAACACGTGGTTAACCCATTCAGACATTGCATACACACATGTGTACATTACGCACGTGTAGCTAATGCAATGGCGATATTTTGGTGTCTCTTACCATCGAGGTCTTGAGAGCCGATGCAAGTGATTGAGGTGTGTATGGAACAGCCCCGAAATGAAAGGGCAAGGGTAACGGGAGATAACCGAGAAAACCCGCCGACCAGCGGAATCGTCCGTAACGATACCCACATGCGAAAATCTGGTGACCCGGCCAGGGTTTGAACCCAGTTCGTCTTGGTGGGAGACGTGTTGTCTAACAACTACAAACCGCGGGCTAACGTGTAAGAAATTATCGGTATGTACTACACACTGCGAAGTCAATTAACCTGTGAGTAAACGATTCGCAAACCGTCTTACTATTCAAGGTCATAATTCGTTCATATTACTGCAGCCGAACATACAGCATGCACTGCTCATTGGCTGTGACAACGAAACAAGTGTGGTTTCGGATTAAGTACACAGCGCATCAACATTTTTTGTTGTTTGCAACACCTGAAACCGTAAATCAAAGTGGGTATCAGATATTTGGGTTGTAGCATGTCGTTAATATAAACTCGAATGTGAAATTCGTGGTTTCTACAAACAGAACGCTAGTTGCTACAGGATCATGGAAACATTGTTAAGTAGAAAACATTTTCTGAATTTTAGACTGTCTTTGATTACCACCAAGGCGAAAAGGGTTCAAATCCCGGCCGGTTCACTCCTGATTTTCGCTAGCGGGAATCGTGCCGGACGATGCCGCTGATCGGTAGGTTTCCTCAGGGATCTTCTGTTTCCCCCGCCCCTTCATTCAGGCGCTGCTCTATACTCACCTCGCTTCACTCTCATCGGCTCTCAATACCTCGATGTTTCACTCGCACTTTGATCACCGCACTGTAACAAGGTGCGGCCGCCAGAGACCCTGTCATTTCGCGTTATATTCTTGAGACAAGTAAATGTTAGCTTGATGTGTGCCATTGAACCTCTACTCATCCAACAGGACTCTGCACCAATAGTAAATATGTAGCACTCCATTGACTTCATTTCGTTTGGCCGAGTCGAACACGAGATTGGAGAGTGTGGAAAAAAAAAAAAAAATTACATCTGCTTGGGTATGCAAATTACTCTATATCTTTTATAGCTAGGGACACCAGATTTTCGCGAAAAAAACACGCACGCTAGATTCCAACACCATATGGTCATGTCAGCACTTTTCCTTTGCTTGCTGGACACACGGTCTTGTGAGAAGAAATTTTCTTACTTGACTGGCCAATCAGAATTACGGAACTCCCGTTACTGTAAGTCTGTCATTCGCGGGCAGACACCTGAGACGTATGTTACATAAATTATCCAGTCATAAAAGGGGATATATAAGGGTTACTGTTATTAAATACAGCTGGTCGTTAAATCTTTTCACGGAAATCGGGTGTCCCTATCTATAAAGCGAAATGTTAAGGCCTCTATCAATTAATTGTACTTTAAATTTTAAGGCAGAATGAACGGAATTTTTTTAACAATTGTATAAAAATTATAATCGCGCGTCCTTATTCTTTGAGTTAAATGTAGCGACTGAATTCGTGTAGTCGGCGCGAGATAAAAGCGTGAGCCATTTATAACTGACATCCAGCGGCTGTAACGTCTAATAATACACACCCTGTAGTCGCTTGGCCTCTGATATTCGCGCTCCATGGCGTCGCTCGCGATGTGCGAAGGTTCACAAACACTATGCTCTCAGCTACAGACAGTTCTCAGTTACTTCCAACTTTCCTGAAGCCATGCTCAAGTACTACTTACAGCACCCTCTTGCAAATCAATTACACCCACGGGACAACGCACCGGATCAGTGCGCACTCAATGTTACATTATTTTGCATAAGAACTATTTATTACTAGGCGTTACCAACACACCTATTTTCTCCCTTTTTTTATTAGTATTAATTATATATGAAAAAATATAATATATCGATAGAATATAGTTCAATTGATCTAAAAATAAGGCACTTTTATGTTAACACATGTATAAAACGCTTGTCATAAGTGGCATATTTATGAAACAACCTAATATGTCATACATTAATTCGAAAAGTGTGAAGAAACTGCCAATAGCCTGCATGCGCAAGGACACTTGACTTCCGCGAAGAGAGTTCCCGTCTAGTCGTTTTTCAAAACACTTCAACTTGAATCCACTTTCGCGACTGAACGGCTTCAACTGCACCGCATCGCAGGTGCCTTCTCGGGAATCACACACCTCCAGTACCGGAGTAATCCAGTTCTGACTGGTCAGCCGAGAACAACAGTTCTGTCGAAGACACGCGGACGGTATAGCTGAAGGGAAACTGCGCGTGTGCAAGTAGGACGTTGAAATCCGATCTGCTTGGAACTGTTTACGTGGAAATTGGACTTCCTTAGTTTTGCGTAGCAGCACCGTTTCTTCCGCGAAAAAGATTTCAGGACAAGTTGCGTTCCAAAACACTTTAGTTCAGAACCACTTTGGTGATTGGATCATTTGAATTGTCACGCGTCTTACCTGTCTGCCCGCGAATCACGTAGGGTCAGTATCGGAGAAGCTTTATTCTCATTTGTTCACTAATGTAACAGACTCTCTTCACTCTAAGACAAGTGGTCAATAGCGAAATGAAAAAAGTTAGTGTGCGCATAGAATATTGAAGTCTAGCCTCCGCTTAATCTTTTCGCAAAAAAATACTGAGAGTTATTTACAGCTAGCTCATTGGTCACTGAGCCTCGCAGTGTACGGTACTGGTCAACTATACTTCTTGTGCAACATGTAGCAATTGTTTACAACAGCCAGGATAGATTTAACCAGTTCAATCGTCGTATCCACAGGCGAGGACACGTCACACATGAAGGATGCGCACTGCACACAATACGGATTCAGTGCTGATGTTTTGAGTGCATGTCTTCCGAGCAATTTTATTTGTTGAAGTTTCTGAATTTCTTATTTTGGGCCATCTGTTTTAAGCGAAAAGATTCTACCACTAGTTGTACTCCAAAACACGTTAGCTCAGTACCAATATCTAGGGGCAGTGATATTTCGCGTGTCAACCGTTTGCGCACGAATCACGAAGTTTCAGTGTCGGAGTTACTTAGTCCTGAGTGGATTGGTCAATGATGGACACGGCACCAGCAACCAATGGAGGTATAACAACAGCTCAGGTGTGTATATAGTGTTCAAGTCTACTGTGTGCTTCGATTTTTACGCGAAAAGTCACTGGCCCTACTAATATTGCTGCTGGATGATTTTAACTCGTAGTGTCTTAAATTTCTGTCAGCTAATCAGTGTGAGAGTTACTTTATTCTGATTGGCTCAGTCGAGTATTAAATTTATTCTCGCACAGACACACGGACTCTAACCAAAGAAAGTTTGCAAGCTTGCACATATGATGTTGAAGACTAGCACGAGAATAACACATGTGGTGCTACTCATTTGTGAAATGTTAAACTTGACATCGACGAACACGCAGAACGTTGTACACTGACTGCGATAAGCCCGCTGGACACAAGTACAGCGCCCGCCGAAAAAAAATTAACCCGTTCAGTCGCCGTGTCCACTATCGCGGACATGTTGCACCTGAAGGATATTTATGGCCAGTGCTGTGCACAGCCAGGTATCAGTGCCCAGGTCATTTAGAGACTTTCTAACCGGTAATCTGATTTGTGTAAGTTACCATGTCTCTCGTTTTGAATGGCTGATGTACCGTCTCTGGTCACACAACACGAAGTCAACTGCTTGCAGAAAGTACATAAGACACAAGTTCAGCAACACCAACATTTTTGCACAATTGCAGCACTACGACTCACAAATTAATGCGTGACCAAATGGGTTAAACAATTGTGGAACAAGTGAATTGAGCAGCAAACGGGTTGAAGCAGGTGTGAAATGTTTGTTTCGCAGTGGGTTGACGTGTGGCTTGCGTGTAAATGTTGGTGTGATAATGGGGAAGGTAGAGGACAGTTGTAGAGGCGGCGGTAACAGGCGGCCGCCCACCAACACGCACTTTCTCTCAACTGAAGATAGCTCGCACGCGACATCTGGCCTCCCCCCGCCCCCCACCCCTTCAAGCTCTGCCCTGGCACGAGACCAGGCGTTCCCGCGCTAGAACAGGCGAGCCTACAGACGCCAAGCCGAGCGCCGGCCACTTCGTGTCAGCAGCGACGTTCATAAAGATGGAGAGAGAGGCTTGTTTCACCCATACACTAGATATGAGTTAGACCGATCTCGCTGGCTGCGCACAACCAATCTCCGTGTCCCAACATTGAACTGCTTTTTATGACAATACGTCTAGCGAAAACGGCGTGGTTTGTATTTTAGGTTAGAAAACGTATTTGTAAACAAATGCATTTATATGTATGTATACTTCCCCTAACCAATTTTTAATGTATGTTGATAAAATTCAAACTGGTAAAAGTATTTTATTCATATAATAAAGCTTGTAATTAAAAAATTTAGATACAAACAAACATGTTGACCATCTGACTTTGACAGTTGTGTTCCTTTGGGGTAGGTCAATGTTGGGTAGATCCGCAGAAGACGAATAAGAGTCATACCTCATATTTAGACTATGGAGAGTGAGAGTGAAGATATTTGGGTGGCTCTCTACAGAGCCAATGCGAGTGATTGAGAAGAAAATGGAAAAGCGCCGGAATGATAGGGCGGGGAAACAAGAGACCCCCAAGAAAACCCGCCAACAAGCGGCAGCGTCCGGCACGATTCCCACGTGTGAAAATCCGCGATATGCCGAGCTGGGTGTTGAACCCGGTTCGCCTTGGTGAGAGGCGAGCAGACTAACCGTTCAGCCACAGCCGCCGCATTGAGGAGAGGAGGGAGGTACACACAGAGAAATGCTTGTTCTACCCAACATAATGCCTTTCCGTATAGGCTGTTCACAGTTAACTTTGAAAAATATCATTGCCCCTACTTGCATATGTTTTAACGGGTACACTGACTGATATGCACCCAGTAAAGTTGATTACGACGGAAATAAAGTAGTTGCATATTTTAACGTCGAATTAGAAGTTTTAGGTACATATTTGTAGTTACAAAAATTTCATTTTTTGCTTTTGGTTTTTAAATGCATATCAGTTTAAGAATACAATAATTTGTGCATTTACTTTTTTAATGATTTCACAGTCTCATTGACCGGCGCATGGACAAAGTGACGAGGCCAACGGCCATGCTAATTTCATGCACGGCGGAAGAACACGCAATGTGCATACAAGTAGATCTTAAGCAGGGCTTTCAAAAGCGCTCGGTTTATCGCGAACAGGGTATAGATAGCCAAACGTATATTAAGTAGACCCAACAAAATAATTTTAAGGGCAACATAATGGATTTGGTTCGTCTAACAAAATACACATTTGAATAAGCAAAACCTCTGTGCTGAGCCAAAAAAGTTAAGACTGTCGACAAATATTTCGTTATGTCAAATGTGTATATTTTCTTGGCCACTAATTCGATTGCCTTACTGTTTGGCAATATAGCTCGAGAGTTTGTTTGCAATATTCGTGGCAGTTAGCATAATAAAAGTGTTTTCTGGTGCAGTTATTGATTCTTAGGGAGAATTGTTTTTTTCGCGAAAAGATTTCAAGACCAGTTGTACTCCAAAACACTTTTGTTCATATGCACTATCGTTGTTGGATGATTTTAAAAGTCACGTGCCTCAAGTGTCTGTCCGCGAATCATGGACGTTCAGTATCCGAGTACTTAATTACGATTGTCCCAGTCGAATAAGAACATGTCTTCTCGCGTAGGCACGTGGCCAATAACCAAAGTAAGTTGTGATTGTGGACGTAGGATATTGAAGTCTGGCATGGCCATAAATATTTTCGTGGAAAACACCTGTCCCTTTTGATTCTTAATATCAGTAAATAAAATCCTAGTAAAACAACTAAAATGTCAACAAAACTATAGCTGTGAAGCTTGAACTATTTATTTACGCACATCGTTCTGTATTTGAATAGTATTTATTTAAAATCATTCCCGGTTCCTCAGCAGTCAATTTTGCTGACAAAGGCGTAGCGTTCAGGTGCAAATTATCAGCCCGAAACACGGTCATGCTTTCACCTTTTTTTTATAATAACCGAAACTGTTTAATGTATGCAAAGCCATTCAAATATTTAGTTGGACCAACCAAATCTTACAGTTTGCGGCAACCAAATAAGAGTAACGAAATATTTCAGTTAAAAAAAAAATATATATTTATTTGCTTTTATGAAAACAAATAATTTGGTTGCCCTAAAACAAAATTTTATTCGACAAAGTTTTTCTCACAGTACTGTGGTAGCATTTGCAGGTCCACAGCATCATTAAAAAGATACCAAATGTTTCACGTTGCACAACTGTAGATTTTCACACTTTATTATATGTACGAAAAGTTGGAAGTCACTAATAATATTGTTGGGTAATTTTTTATACTGGTGTAAGAAAGATTTTTGGGTAAAATTATTGGATAGGAAGCAACACGGGCATAATTGTATTATAAAACTATGTTTTGAGAAGGGATGCTTTATCCAAAACCAGGGGCGCCAATTTCAATACATGACCTTGACTTTACGGCTTCATGTCCCCCTCAACTACACATAACCACGCAGTATTTAAGTATGCAGAGGTGAGACAATTGCGAACTGCAGCCGCACACCAGCAAAATGGCGTCTCTGGCCTGCAACATGTCGGACCGTCTTTCGCCAATCAGCGCCTCGGAACTCACTCGCCAGCCGGCAGCCCAGACAGAAGGGACAATTTCGTAGCGCGCGGTGATTCATCAAACACAAAGTCTCTTCCCGAGCTTCGCGCAGTCAATCAGGGAATGGTTAAGGCTACATCAAAGGAGCCGCCACTTCGTCTCTCTTTACTTATCCACTCTGTGACTAGACAGTGAAAGGTTCTGCGGTCCCGGCATGCCTCGCGAGCGTTCCTTTGTGTCTGAGCTCCGGTTAAGTGCCGTCAAATAAATACCCCACCGCTGTTGGCTCGCCTGCAGTTTCGCAGCAAGTTTGACCCCTGCACACATCCACTCGTATTCTAGACAAGTTTCCATTTACACTCTACTCGCTGTTTCTCCACACTTTTCGATAAAAATATTTTTGAAAATTGCCTCATGCATGATGTGAAGAGATGATGGGGAATAGCGAAACATTTTTGAGCTAACATATCTTCTACAACACTCTAACAAATTTATTATTTCATTATTGGATGTACAAAGTTTTGACTAGGTTAAGATGTTTACAGACCAATCTAGAACGTTCTGCCTTATAGTATCGGAATCCTCATTGCCAAAGTTAAATGGGGTAGAAGCTTCATGCATGCATGACAGAAAATAAGAGACCTGAAGAATTCGCCGATTCATTTTGAGACAAGCTGGAATTCAAAACACTTGTGTATATATAACTTTAGCCATTGGTGCACACGGTGGTTGACACCTCCTGGAGAACGCTGGCTAATCGTAGCCTTCCACTGTGACAGCAGACAACCTGTGTGCAGTTAACATCGGCATATTTGTACTTACGCCTATGCAGTCTAGCCTGCAGGTCATTGAACTCGCGAATTTTCCAGGTCTCTACCAATAAGGAAACGAAACTGTCGGACATTTGTACAGTACGTTGAATCCTATCAAACAGACAACTTTCCCCGCCAGAAACCATCGTCTCTAATGATGTGCTTGGTTTCTAGCCTACTTTCCGAAGTAAAGAAAGGCTTTTAAAATCACTTTCCTGTCTGTGTGTCTGTGAGTATGTGTGTGTATGTGTGTCTGTGTGTGGTTCTGTGCACGTGTGTCCCGCCCCTTTCAATTTTTTAACCAGTCAACCGAATTTCACCGAACTTGCTACACATACCTGATTTTTATAGTTTTCAACCACTACGGACACTTACTTTGAAAATGGTGGCCATTTTAATATTTAGGGCGATATGTCATATATTGGAAACCATTCAACGGATTTTAACCAAATTTGCTTACAGCGCAATTTGTAGGCATTGAATTTAGCAAGTGACAATAGTTGTTGGTCCGCCATTTTGGAAGACAGTACCACATGAAAAAAAAGGCTTTTACATTATATTTCGAAAACTTCTCAACCAATTTTCGCAAAATTTGGCATGTAAGTAATACTATGATTGGCTAGGTAAACGTAAGTAATTGAACCTAATTAGGCACTCATTTTTAAAATGGTGGCCTTACACATATTTTAGGTTTATTTGGTGTAACTACCATATCGTTTGACCAATTTCAACCAAATTTTGTACGCTGACGATATGTATTACAAGCATCATATAAGCTAAAAAAACAACCACTTTGGGCAGCGATTTTGAAAGATAGCGCCTCATGTAAAAATAAATATTTTACATTATACCTCGAAAATTGCTTAAAATTTTTAAAAAATTTCTCAGTAAGAAATAATTTAATAGGTCAGGTAAATATGAGTAATTAAACTTTATTAGGCCCTTATGGCAAACAATTATTACTGATGCAAGTAATGTTAACTGATATGTATTAAAAGTCCGACACTTATTTTCAAAATGGTGGCAATTTAACTATTTTAGTTTTGTATGTTATATCGTCGAAACCATGTTTTTAATTCCAATAAAACTTTGTATGATTGTTGTATATGTTACAATAATCAGACGTGCACACAAAATCTCTTTCAATAACGAACATTCTGTCTTATAGTATCAGAATCCTCATTGGCCCAGCGAAATGGGGTAGTAACTATATACATGCATGACAGCCAATAAAGAAAGAAAACTGTCAGACATGTGTACAGTACGTTGAATCCTAGCAAACATTTAACTTTCCCGCGTCAAACCATCACCTCTACTGAAGCGTCTGCTTGCGGTAAGTATATATATATAGGGCACTAAGATTGAAAAGTTTTAAATGTAAGTAGGTCGTTCTGCGTCGAACACGCGGAATACCAAAATAGGTTTATTATTTGTTTTCCTGTTGGCAGTGTACAATTAATTATTACTCATTTGCGGTTTTTGTGTTTTTCAAAATAATAATGGCTTATGTTTAGGGGTACCCGATTTCCGCGGAAAGTGTTTCACTGGCGATAGATTTTATCATCCTATGGGCATATCAGTGTATTCATATTGCTCATTTGTCACTTAGCTTCGTGAGAAGACACTTTTATAATCGATTGGACAGAGAGGATTACTTTACTACGATCTGTGACGCTGCATACGACCTAAACGCGTAGCACGTGGATAATCCAATCACGGAAGGAGATCTGAGGAAAGATTTTATGAAATAGAACTCGTCATGAAATTTTTTTGTCAAAATAGGGTGTCCCTAGCAACACAGAAAGTATAAATGCTCTATCTCTTTAGACAAATTGTAGTGGAACAATTGAAGGGTTTTCTGTGTGAATTAACCACTTAACATATTATCTCGAGTACACTCGTTCACGTATGACGTGTTGGGAAATAGATAATTTCATGGTCAGTGCTGTACAAGGACAGTAGCTAGCAGCAATACAGACGGCATCTTTTTCTTGGTCAGTGCTATGGGCTGCTGATAGTACACCAAAATGTTTTTATTGGTCAAGGCGGGTGCCCTTAACCAATGGGAATACTTTACGTAGGTTCAATAATATAAGTAGGGCTAGTGACTTTTCGCGTAAAAATCGGACCACACAGTAGACTTCAATACTATATACACACCTCAACTGTTGTTTTACCTCCATTGGCTGCTGGTGCCGTGTCCGTCTTTGACAAACCCACTCAGGACTAAGTAACTCCGACTCTGAACCTTCGTGATTCGTGCGCAGACGGTTAACACGGGCCAGATCATATTTTTTAGCCAATCAAAGAAGCTGTACGATCCTATAGTGCTTTGGACTGTATCTTGTCTCGAAATCTTTTCGCGAAATGTCACTGCCCCTACATATAAGTTATTACAAGGAATTCGTTAGCACTTGTCAAACCAAAAATTTTCTCTTTTGCAACAACAGGAACAATAATTGATGTGACAATTAAGGGGTTAAAGTAAAGAACCTTGGAAAGTATCATGACAGATTCCTCCCACGCGGTCCCACTACCATTTCTACGAGTTAAAACCCCATATTCAGTACGTATAATTACGTAAGTAAGAACAAAGCGTGGTTGAGTTACACTCTTCGCTTTACTGGTCGAGTAGCGTGTGGAAGAGCTCTAGTCCACATTCTCTCGCAGTCACAGCGCAGTGTAAGCATCGAGGCACGGAATAGCAAAGGACGTGTGAACGTGCTCACGCGAGGCTCTGGGACGGAGACTCGTGTCTGGTTGGCAGGGACGTGCGAAATTTGCGTAATATTTGGCATCAGACTGAACTTCACAGTACTGTTTATACTGGAGCCGACGTAGTTTCTCCAGTGGCTGCTCCATACAAGTGAATTCACTCGTTTTCTGATTAAACTGCGCGTGATCGGGGCACACAATTTTGAAGTGTTCATTGAGTGGCGCAGGGTTTACCCGGGATGTGTCAAATAAAGTATGGTCCAATGAGAAACTTTTTGTAAAGGCACCCGTGTTTTAAATTTAACGTGTCCCCAATTAATAGCGAGAATTTTGCACGTCTCTGGTTATTGGGCGCTGCGAGAAATATCTTCCGACGAGTTGTACTTCGACACACGTTAGCTCAAGCCCACTAGCTTGTTTAATGATTTCAGTTGTTAACGCGTCATATGTGGTTGCCCACGAATGAAAGATGTTCAGGATCTGTACTTGAGTAACGTGGTTCTGATAGGCCCAGTCATGTGAGGAAATTAGGTACCTGCAGAACTGGTTTTCCGTGCCCATATAGGAGACTCACTTTGAACTTGTTTAGAATTCACAGCCACTTTTTTTTTTGCGAAAAGATTCCACGCCTANCCCATATAGGAGACTCACTTTGAACTTGTTTAGAATTCACAGCCACTTTTTTTTTTGCGAAAAGATTCCACGCCTAGTTACACTCCAAACCAATATCGCGGTTGGATGGCGTTAATCCGCACGCGGCTAAAGTGTCTGCCAGCCAATCACGGACGTTCAGCTTGAGCGTGACCTAATTCTGATTAGCCCAGTTGATTAAGAAATGCCTTCTACCACAGACATGCAGCGAATTTCCAAAGGAAATTTGCAAGCTTGCAGGTAAGACGTTCAAGTCCAGCGGGTGGCCCTAGTCATAGCATATGAGTAGAGACCTGAAAAATTAGCTTATTCATTTTGAGACAAGCTATAATTCGTAACATGTGTGTTGATATAACTTCAGCCATTGGTGCACACGGTGTTTGACACCTCCTGGAGAACGCTGGCCCAATCGCCACCTTCAACTTTGACAGCAGACAACCAATGTGCAATTAATAGCGGCAATATTTATACATAAGACTGTAGAGTCTAGCCTGCAAGTCATTGAACTCAAAAATTTTTCCGGTCTCTACATATGAGTAATATTCACGCTACGTAGCGAGTCAGAAAGGCTAGCTATAAGCTGTTGCATTTGGTTATTAACTGTTATGTGTTCCCGTCACATACGTCCGCTACGAAGCGTGACCAAATACATAATTCTGTACGGATAATATTATCACACTTGTGCAGCTCAACTTTTTTAAAGTTTTTTTACTTCTGTATTGCTGATATCTTATTTAATCCATTCAACAGTTCCCCTGTGCTCACGTTTTGACTTGAATGATTTAATTTTACTCAAAATTTATTTTTGATTTTCACTATGAAAAGAGACCGTAAAAATTCGCGGAGTCATTTTAAGACAAGCTATAATTTAAAACACGAGTGTTTATACAACTTTAGCCATTGGTCCACACGGTGTTTGCCACCTCCTGAAGAACGCTGGCCAAATCGCCGCCTTGCACTGTGACAGCAGACAACCAATGTGCAGTTAATATTTCGGGTTTTTTGTATATAAGACTATAGAGTCTAGCCTGCAGGTCACGGAACCCACGAATTTTCCAGGTGTCTGACGATTAGAGGGTTTTGAGTCTTCGCCATTCTGCCTGAGCTCGTGCGTAAGAGTTGTCATAGTACAAATATGTCTTAAAGTTAATTGCAAACATTGGTCTTATTATTTAGTAAATAAAAAATCTGAAAAGAGAACTTTTGTACTTTTACAAATGTACGTGGAACTTAAAAACAATTTATAGGTAGAGACCTGAAGAATTCGTGGAGTCATTTTAAGACAAGCTAGAACTCAAAACACGTGTGTTTATATAACTTTAGCCATTGGTCCTGACGGTGTTTGACACTTCCTGGAGAACGGTGTCCAATTGTCGCCTTCCACTCTAACAGGAGACAACCAATGTGCAGTTGACATCCGCATATTTGTACGTAAGACTGTAGAGCCTAGCCTGCAGGTCATTGAACTCGCGAATTATTCAGGTGTCCATTGATAAGTAAAAATTTTCAAATTTTCTACAGTGCAGAGACACATGTTTTTCGGGAAATTATTCCAAAACTTGTAACATTTCAAAGAAATTTAGCTCATACGCACTACCGTGAGTGAGTGGAGAGATTTGGGCGGCTCTTATCATCGAGGTATTGAGAGCCGATGAGGGTGAAGCGAGGTGAGTATGGAGCAGTACCGGAATGCAAGTGCGGGAGAAACGAGAGATCCCCAAGAAAACCGGCCGACCAGCGGCATCGTCCGACACGATTCCCACATGCGCAAATCCGGGCGAGAACCCGCCAGGAATCGAACCAGTTTCGTCATGGTAAGAGGCGAGTTGTCTACAATCACCACACCACCGCGTCCCCACGCACTTCCGTGATTATATGATTTACATGTAGGAACACTTGTTTTGCGCGAAAATATTTCAGTAAAAGTTGTGTTCCAAAAGACTTCAGTCCAGAACCACTGTCGTGATTGAATCATTTGAATTGTTACTCGTCATATGTGTCTCCCAGCGTGTCACGGACGCTTAGTATTGGAGAAACTTAATTCTGATTGGCCACTCGAGTTAGAAAATATCTTCTTACAAAGACGAATGATTAGTCAGCAAAAGAAAACTGCTAATATTCCCGTAGGTTACTGCAATTTACCGCGCGTGGAAACCTTTTCGCGAATACGGGAGTCCTTACCAATCGGAATTAGGTTNCCGTAGGTTACTGCAATTTACCGTGCGTGGAAACCTTTTCGCGAATACGGGAGTCCTTACCAATCGGAATTAGGTTTCTCCGTTTCTGTACACTGTCATTTGCGGGTATACACTTAACGTGCACAACACCAAGGCCTAGATCATCCAATTTCAAAAGTGGAAATGAGGCAAAATGAATTCGGGTGTCAATACCCTGGGCCTGTAATAATCTTGCAAAAAAATGTAAGCCCTATAATCACCTTACACTTTGACAGCAAGGAACTAATNACCCTGGGCCTGTAATAATCTTGCAAAAAAATGTAAGCCCTATAATCACCTTACACTTTGACAGCAAGGAACTAATCAGCAGGTGAAATGCGCAGTTCTGTATATAATACTGTGAAGTCTAATTTGAAAGTCATTGAACTGGCGAATTTTTTACACCTGTCTAGATACTTTAAGGGCCACCTGTTTTTGGCGGAAAAGATTCCATGACTATTCGTACGCCAAAACTCGTTAGTTCAGAACCAATTTCGTGTTTGGAGGGTGTCAGCGCTCCCTCGACTTGACTGTCTGCCAGCCAATCACGGACCTTCAATTTCGGGGTAACTTTATTCTGGTTGGCCGAGTCAAAAGTATAATGCCTTCCTACGCAGGCACGCAGCCAATAGATGAAGGAAATTTACAACTGTGCACGTAGAATTTGATGTCTAGCCTGGGAATTAATATTTTCATGAATAACAGGTGGCCCTGGTCTTTATGCAAATAGCCAGGCTACCTGTATAGAATCTAGTTAGAATATTACTATGTTTTGCGTGCCAACAGAAATCTGGTCAAATTTCATACAGTGATTTACGTGTGGAGCGTAAATGTTTGAACTGTTTGTAGATTTTTTTTTTCAAGCCTTTATTTACATGTTTTTGGCTGTGGCATTGTCAAAGATTCCTCTGCAGAATTTTACAGCGTAATAAACGTGCTGGGGCGCTAGTTTTACTGCCCATCAACTCTCGGAGACTCGTGTAGGTTTCGTTTGCAGACATCCCGCTGGTTGTGCAGCAATGTGCTTTATAACCACCGAGTGAGTAAACTAAGAAAGCGTTTGTCATTAATGCACTTCTTTGGGTCTCGCCTAACAAGATCGTAAACAAACAAGGGTCTTATCTAACATTACATTTTGCGCTTGGAAAACTGCTCTCTTTTGATTCAAAGGCGATCGCAATCGACGCTGGGAAATCGCGAACATTTTTTTGGGCCAACGTATTTTCGATGACACTCTACCCACTTAGTTTTTTTAGTAATCGTTAGACACCCCCNGGGGAATTTCGCGAATTCACTTGAGGACAAATTAGACTTCAAAAACCTGTACATTTTATTTGCTTTTATTATATCGCAACTTGTTAGTCAAGCTATGGACGCAGTTGAGCCAATAACAATTCAGCAAGAAAAAGACGACCGAATCCCGTGCTACCTGGTCTGGGGTTAAACTGGAGCAACAGCCAAGGAACAACTAACTGAGGCTCGATTACATAAAGGACTGTGGAGTCTAGCTTGTTGCCAAATTATTCCGCAAATTTCCCGGTTCTCTAATGATTGTATAATAAAGTATTATTACTCGGCTAAGTTATTTGCAGAATAATCGTACAAGTTCCTTTTTACAGTCGCAGAATCCTCATTCGCCCAATGAAATGCGACAGTGGCTCCATATCTGCATGACAGCTAATAAACAAGGAAAACTGTTGGACATGTGTGCAGTAGGTTGAATCCTAATAAAGAGTCTAATAACCCCACGATAATCCATCATCTGTAGCGATCGCTGTTTCTAATGATCACGTGAGAAGCATGGGTGCGAATAACTAAATACTGGTTTTAAATAATTTGATTACATAAAGCTGCTCCGTAACACAGTAAACGATTTTTAATTCACACACTCACTTTTTAACAGATATCTTTTTCTCGTTAAAATAAGTCATGGCTAGAGTGAGCGAGTAAAGAAATTTGAGCGCCCACATGCAAAATCCGAGAGCGACAACGCTGGGAATCCAAACCAGTTCGTCTTGGTGTTAGGCGAGGCGTCTAACCACTACACCACCGCGGCCCCACCATGGCTAGAGATATCCGATTATCGCAAAAAGAGCTCCACATACGCTAGATTTCAATATTATACGGGCATATTAGCAGTTTTCTTTCGCTTATTGGTAGAGACCTGAAAAACTCGCGAGTTCAATGACCCGACGGCTAGATTCTACAATCTTATGTGAAATATGTTGATATGAACTGCACGTTGGTTTTCTGCTGTCACAGTGGAAGGCAACAATGGGGCATCGTTCTCCAGGAGGTGTCAAATACCGTGTGGACCAATGACTAAAAATCTTATAAACGAACGTGTGTTGAATTCTAGTTTGTCCTAAAATGAATCCGCGAATTCTTCAGGTCTCTACTTAGTGGTCCCATACCTTTTCAAGAAGGCATTTTAGTACTTCATTGGCCAATTAGAATGATGATACCACGTAATAATACGTCTGCGTACATTAGGAGGACACCTTAAATTTGTAACACGCATAACATGCAATTACGAAAGTGGATTTCAGCTAAAAATGTTATGAGATACACCTGGTCATGGAAACTTTTTGCGAAAATTGGGTGTTCCTAGCTGCGGAAAGTCGTATTTGAAAAGATATTTCTTCTCGAATTTGGTAAGTCTGTTATGTTATTAGAAATGTGTAAACGGTTTCGTGCGCCTGCCCGAGAATTACGTAAGTTCCGTATCGCAGTTACTTAACTGTGATTCCCCTGGCCAAATAAGCGCATGGCTTCTCATGGAAGATACGCGGCCAACCCCCGTGTAGGATATTGGTGTTGCCAGCGTGGACATTTGTACGCGAAAATTATATGTCCCTAAATGTAATTGTTAAACCCACAAAGGCACCATGGCTACGATCGTGGACTCGTTGCACATGAATTATATTCATGCCCAGTTTTGTACACAGCAACGCACAAGTACCCCTTTTTCCTTGTGGTCAGTCGGATTTGTTCAATTTTCCACACTTCTTTGACATGAATGGTAAATGCCAATATCATCGAACACGAAGCGCGTTGTTCCCTGTTTGCAAGAAAAATGCTGAACAGAAATAGAGCGCATACAAAAAAATACGTGATTGCAACTATTGAACTCTGACATATCTGTGTGACCGAGAGGGTTGATAAAATTACAAGGGACACCCGATTCTCGAAAAAAATATTTTATCAACAGTTGTATTTAATAACCTTTTAGCTCATATCCACTTCCGTGATTGAATGATATACGTGTTAAGCGTTTAGAGTGACTTCCCACGAATCACAGACGTACAGTATTGTACTAAAGTATTTGTGATCAGCCCGTCGAGTAAGAAATGTCTTCTCACAAAGACACATGGCCAATAAGTAGATACATGCAAAATTCGAGTTATCGTTTGGCAGCAGGCTGAACTGCACAGTACTGTATGTACCGGATACGGCGTCGTTTTTCTATTGGCTAAGCATTACATGTCAAGTTACGTCATTTCTAAATGTACTGCACGTGATTGGAGCACACAAATGCGACGTGTTCATTTATAAGCGCAGAGTTACCAGGGCCATGTCAAATAAAGAACGGTCCAATATAAAACGTATTGCAAAGGTACACGTGTTTAAAGTTAAGGTGTACCCATATAATAACGCGAATTTCGTAGGTCTCTCTGCAGATAAGCAATATAAATCCGCTGATATGGCCGTAGGGTAGTGAAATTCACCGCGTGTGGAAATATTTTCGTAAAAATCGAGTGCCCCTAACTATAATTAATACTTTGTACACTGACCACACTAAATGGCGTTAATAGGGACTGGAAAATTACTCGAATTAATTTTAGGACAAGATAGACTTCAAACAGCTAATTAATTACTTAAACTACTAATTCCAATTCTTCTCAAGACATGGCGTTTTTGGTTAATTTTATTTTTAAACCCATATTTTTCCATCGAAAATATGTTATAAGTGTAAGATATATTTGTCGGGTCATAGTATAAGCCACTTGGTGCCGACAGTATATATTTTTGTGAATTAATCGCAAAGTTTTTCTCTCTTCCATCTTATCCATCCGTCAGTTTTTTATAACACTCTGAAATGTTTTATTCCCACTCCTCAATAACGTTAGTGGAAAAACAACCCTATCGTTTGTAATATTACAGATATACGAAGAACTTTCCGTAGCCCAACAAAATATTTTTGGTACCATAATTTCCAAGAATTTTTCTAACAAAACACAAATTTTTTTTTTGCAGTATTTGTAGGAAAGAGCTTTACTACTCTGGAGCAGGGGCCGCGGTGGCTGAGCTGTTAGACTGCTCGCTTCCCACCAATGCGAACCGGGCTCAATCCCCGGCCCGGTCACTCCCGGATTTTTGCAAGTGGAAATCGTGCCGGATGTCACTGGTCGGTGGGTTTTCTCGGGGATCTCCCGTTTCCCCCTCTTTAACTCCGGTGCAGCTCAATTCTCACCTCATTTCACTCTCATAGGCTCTCAATACCTCGTTGTTAAGAGCCGCCCTTGTCTCTCAACTCAACTACTCTGTAGCATCCTAGATTTGCATTACAGACAAAATAGTCCAGAAAATTATAAGGTTTTTTTAAAACTAGATAAGTGAATGTCTCTCATCTAATCTACTCGCCGTTCTGATTTTACTTTATTCGTGATAACCTCCAACTTTCCTGAAGCGCTACTAAAGATCAATTATATTCCTACGCCTCATGCAAACATATCACAACTCACCGTTCTAGTGCACACTCAGTTGCATTATAACTATTTCTTTCTAGGAATTTCCGACACTCTTCTTAATACCCGTTTTTATCCATGTTAAAATAATTGAATATTTTAATTTACAAATAGAATATAGTTAATAGTTCGATAATAAAAAATATACTCTTCTGTTTAGAGAAGCGAAGAACGTTTGAAATACTCGCCATTTTTAAGAAACAACGAAACGTGTCATACATGGTGTGATTTTTCTCAAAGGTTCGTTTCAAAATTGTGAAAATAGCGTTTGTTGGACTACAGGCATAGAGCGCGGAAACCCACACGCGTCGTTTCGTACAGGGGCACGTGAAACTGATACGAGTTAACGACGTGATCAATCTCTGCTCATGTCAACATCCCAGTGCGCGGAAAGAACGGCTATCGTCGTGCATCAACAAAGCAGCTTGCTGAGCTATAATTGGAGACTCACTGTAGTCGCATTACCACTGTCTACGCCACACTTCACTGCCCACTGTATCACTGGATACTTAACACATTCTCGATTACGCTCGACTGTAGCTCGAGCAAAGATCATTTGAAAATATCTTTGTCCTTGAAAACAAAACTCGCACGGTTAGAGCTCTATATTTCTGCTAGTGTTTCACAGGATTCCATGTATACCTAGTGACATGACAGTAAGGAGATTTGGGCGGCTCTTAACATATCGAGGTCTTGAGAGCCGATGAGGGTAATTGAGGTGAGAATGGCGCAGCGCCGGAATGAGGGGTCGGTGGAAAAGGGAGATCCCCGAGAAAACCCGCCGACCAGCGGTATCGTCCGGCACGATTCCCACATGCGAAAATCTGAGAGCGAACACGCCGGGAAGTGAATCCGGTTCACCGTGGTGGGAGGCGATTAGTCTAAACCACTACACTTCCACGAAAACGGCCAGCAGATGGCCAAATCTTCCATATAACCATCTATACAGGCGCCCATGCAGGCTTGCAAGGAATCGTCCAAGGAATCTTCCATCGTAGCATACTTGCTATAAAGAGACATCTTGTGCGTGTTCCGATATAAAGGACTGTGTGATTATCATGTATCGCCTAGGATCTGTTTGATTCTCCATAAACACGGGAACAGCCGTATCCATTGTGGTCCACTTGATTGTGTTTACACGAACTAGTTGAGCTCTGACAGTGAGGGGTCATATTATATACACCCTTCTTGGCCATGACTTTTGCCGACTCTGAAGTTACAATAATGAACTTCTCTCTTTACTGTTTAACTGTTGAATCAGGCTTGCTTTTCTCACCNAATATTTTTATTTACAAATAAAATATAATTAATAGTTCGATAATAAAAAATATACTCTTCTGTTTATAGAAGCGAAGAACGTTTGTGATACACGCCATTTTTAAGAAACAACCAAACGTGTCATACATGGGGTGATTTTTCTCAAAGGTTCGTTTCAAAATTGTGAAAATAGCGTTGTTGGACTATAGGCATAGAGCGCCGAAATCCACACGCGTCGTTTCGTACAGGGGCACGTGAAACTGATACGAGTTAACGACGTGATCAATCTCTGCTAATGTCAACATCCCAGTGCGCGGAAAGAACGGCTATCGTCGTGCATCAACAAAGAAGCTTGCTGAGCTATAATTGGAGACTCACTGTAGTCGCATTACCACTGTCTACGCCAGACTTCACTGCCCACTGTATCACTGGATACTTAACACATTCTCGATTACGCTCGACTGTAGCTCGAGCAAAGATCATTTGAAAATATCTTTGTCCTTGAAAACAAAACTCGCACGGTTACANATTACGCTCGACTGTAGCTCGAGCAAAGATCATTTGAAAATATCTTTGTCCTTGAAAACAAAACTCGCACGGTTAGAGCTCTATATTTCTGCTAGTGTTTCACAGGATTCCATGTATACCTAGTGACATGACAGTAAGGAGATTTGGGCGGCTCTTAACATATCGAGGTCTTGAGAGCCGATGAGGGTAATTGAGGTGAGAATGGCGCAGCGCCGGAATGAGGGGTCGGTGGAAAAGGGAGATCCCCGAGAAAACCCGCCGACCAGCGGTATCGTCCGGCACGATTCCCACATGCGAAAATCTGAGAGCGAACACGCCGGGAAGTGAATCCGGTTCACCGTGGTGGGAGGCGATTAGTCTAAACCACTACACTTCCACGAAAACGGCCAGCAGATGGCCAAATCTTCCATATAACCATCTATACAGGCGTCCATGCAGGCTTGCAAGGAATCGTCCAAGGAATCTTCCATCGTAGCATACTTGCTATAAAGAGACATCTTGTGCGTGTTCCGATATAAAGGACTGTGTGATTATCATGTATCGCCTAGGATCTGTTTGATTCTCCGTAAGCACGGGAACAGCCGTATCCATTGTGGTCCACTTGATTGTGTTTACACGAACTAGTTGAGCTCTGACAGTGAGGGGTGATATTATATACACCCTTCTTGGCCATGACTATTGCCGACTCTGAAGTTACAATAATGAACTTCTCTCTTTACTGTTTAACTGTTGAATCAGGCTTGCTTTTCTCACCNTTGCCGACTCTGAAGTTACAATAATGAACTTCTCTCTTTACTGTTTAACTGTTGAATCAGGCTTGCTTTTCTCACCGGTCATGATGTTTTCTGTAAACTGCATCTGCTGACTCAGCCGTTGCGAGAATCTTCTGTGGTTTTCACATCGAACTTTTTGTACACACCTATGACGTTTCTTCACAGCTATATCAAAAATGCAGTAAATGCCTTATTCAGCAGATAGTGATTCCCAGTGTATTATTTTATTGCTAATTACATTTATTTTCCATTTATAATATAAAAAATTTCGTAATTGAAATATTAATTGAATTAAAAATTCAAGCGAACATTTCAATTATGTAGCACATGTTTTATCTGGGACGAAAAAATTAATCACATTATTGTCTCTGTATATGATCCTGTAACAATCCGCCATGATAAAAAATTAGTAAGGGCACCGGTTTTTCGCGGAAAATTTTTCCAGTACTACTTGTGTTTCATATCACTTTAGTTCAGAATCACTTACATGATTGGATCATTTGAATTGTTACGCATCTTGTCAGTCTGCCCACGAATCACGGACCATCGGTATCAGGGAAGCTTAATTCCGATTGGCTCACTCATGTAACAGACTCTTCACACAAAGACAAGCGGCCAATAGCCAAAGGAAGGCTGCAAGTTTGCACACAGAATTGTTGAAGACTAGGCTCCGTGTAAATATTTTCGCGAAATACAAGCGCCCCTATCAATTTAGTTATATTTTAACGCATACNTGAAGACTAGGCTCCGTGTAAATATTTTCGCGAAATACAAGCGCCCCTATCAATTTAGTTATATTTTAACGCATACAACTGAAAATCAATATTTTAGTTTTGTATACACAGAATTTATGTTTTAACATATAAACGCTTCCTACGTCCCGGTAGGAAAATTCGCCAGACACACTTCACTTCCCGTGGAAATATTTCTTAACTAGGATCACCCGACTTTCGCGAAAATATTTCCACGCACGATAGATTGCAATGACCCACGGAGGTATAATCAGTTTTCCTTTGCTTATTCGCCACGCGTCTATNATTTCCACGCACGATAGATTGCAATGACCCACGGAGGTATAATCAGTTTTCCTTTGCTTATTCGCCACGCGTCTATGTCTGGAGACATCTTCTCATAGACTGCTCGCGGTAAAGTGAGAACTTTTGAAAGCCCTGCTTAACTTGTTCGGCCACACATTAATTTCAGAGTTCAAGTGTTGCAAAGACGTACACTTTTTTGGTATGCGCTGTTCCTATCAGCATTTTTTCCGAAGCCAGTGAACAACGTACTGCGGCTCGATGATACTGAAATGAACCATTCTTTTCAAAGAGACGTTGAGAATTCCGCACATGAGATAAGCCACAAGGGAGCCTGGGCACTGGTGCCTTGCTTTGTACAGCATCGGTCATAAGTATCATTTATANACATGAGATAAGCCACAAGGGAGCCTGGGCACTGGTGCCTTGCTTTGTACAGCATCGGTCATAAGTATCATTTATATGAGTAGAATAAAATAGTTGGGTCGGGGACAATGCATTTTAAATGGGCCACGGAGAGCGAGGGTCACAGGCGGCAGGCGTCGACAGGTTGCCATATTGTGACGTCACCCAANATTTTAAATGGGCCACGGAGAGCGAGGGTCACAGGCGGCAGGCGTCGACAGGTTGCCATATTGTGACGTCACCCAACCACCATATTGGATCTCTGTGACCTTAAAATACGTCCATTACTGCGATCCCATACCCGTGATATTAGATAATGACAAACCCAAAAAAAAAAAAAAAAAAAAACAATTCTAAAAAGGTTTAAAAATTCGCAAAAAAAATACAACAAAATTCTAAATTCGAGAAACGTGTAGCATAACCCCATCATTCCCTTCGTTAACACTTACCAACACTCCACCCCTCCAACCCTTAAAATCATAAAAAAATCGAAATGTGAGGATTGGTAAAGAGGATTACTGAGGATTGGTGAGGATTGGTGAGGATTGGTAAGGATGGGTGAGGATTGGTGAGGATTGGCGAGGATTTCTGAGGATTGCTGAGAAAGAGGAGGAAGAGGAGAAAGAGGAGGAAGAGGAGAAAGAGGAGGAGGATTTAGTCTGCAGGAGTCAGTCTGCAGGGGTCAGTCGTTGTTTAAATATTGATGGCCGGTATCGTTGGCTGGCCTGCTTGATTGGCCTGGTCAGCTGTTGGTGTTTTTGGGTTTTGGACCTTAGTTATGGTCTGCTAGGAATGTTCAGTCTGTATGATTGGTCAGCTGTTCGGCATTAGCAGTTGTTATGGTTGGCTTATTTTGATGGTCAATACTGGATGGCTTGAGTGGTTGTGTGGCATGGTTGGTTAGTGTGGTTTGGGGGTGTTGTTGATTGGCATGGACGGTACGTGTAGTTCATTTCATATAAGAAGGCCACATTCTGACAGTCAGTGAGTATCAACTTAATATATTCAAAACAACCAACGTGCCATTTACAAAATCCTGTATCAGCTGACGCACGAACGAACAAAAGTTAATATTACGTTGGCTATTCTGAGAGCAGTGCCGAAGCACATCACACAAGCAGAAAATACGCTGTTAAGAAAGAGTTCGTAGATTAAATAATACATTTTATTTTACGTGGTCATAAAACAACAGTTTTTAGTTATAGAAACGAAACTTCGTGATAAAATAGTAATGTATAGGTGTTCAAAATGAGATGCACAATAAAACGATACGTATCCAAATGTGACGAAAAAATCCAGTTTCCAGACTCTCAAACCAGGTGCTGCTATCTTGTGAGTTAAAAGCGCACCATCTATTGCAAGATGCCCTTCCACACCATCTGTCATCCATATCCCGAACTACACCCAGAAACATATTATAGTTTTGTTGTTTAAAATAACGTATTCACGCGCATATACAAATAATTTTATTTTCCCACGAGCTCTGTATAATTTTTAAAGTAACATATATTTCGTGTACCGCGTTTACGAACGACCCTACACACGTCCACCAAGCTCCGTTTACGAATGCAGCGCCACCCAAGCAGTTCACAAATTGCCGCATGTAGCAGCACCTCCTGGACGCGCTGACTCGCCACATCAAAGCCTATTCTTGACACGCCAGTTGATAGCGAATGGATACATAAACGAAAAGGCGCGGCGATTGTCAACTGTCAAGAAAGTGGCCTTCTTATATGGTACACAGTATATTTTAAGCTGGTATTGGTGGTTTGTACAGTTGGAGGATTGCCGACAAACAGCCAATAAAACTGGTGAGGGTCGGTCACCTGCTGATCGTTGTATCAGGGAGTTTCCGTTTTCTTCCATATTTATGATAACCGAACCATCAGCATCACACACATTCCACTTTGTTTTTCACATTATGTAAGTAAAATTTTTTCCTCGATATTTTTACGATTTTTTAGATCTTTGCTTTAAGGTCATTCATGGTTATGGTCACAGGCTCACAATCATAAACGTGAGGTCAAAATTTAGGTCACCCAGATCCAATATGGCGGTCGGGTGACGACACATCATGGCAACCGGTTGGTGCCTGGCGCCTGTGCCCCAAGCCCTCTGTCGCCCATTTAATTAAAATTCATTTTCATTGACTCACCTATTATATTCTTCTCATGTGAACCGTGTCCACGGCCGTGGACACCATAACAGAACGGTTTATGATATACTTGTATGTCAATGGTGTATCTTTCCACAATATGTAAGATTAACATTGCCATGGGCCAAATTACTTTTAACTAATGCGTCGGTCACGTGAAACTGTGAAATTGTTAGAAAAAATAAAATTTTTAAAAACTTACCTATTTTTATACTTATATGTAGACACCTGAAAAATTCGCGAGTTCAAAGACCCGAAAGCTAGACTCTACAGTCGTATGTACAAATACGTTGATACCAACTGCATATTGGTAGAGACCTGAAGAATTCGCGCATTCATTTTTAGACAAGCTAGAATTCAAAACACGTTTGTTTATACAACTTTAGCCATTGGTTCACACTGTGCTTGACAGCTCCTGGAGAAGGCTGGCCCAATCGTCGCCTTCCACTGTAACAGCAAACAACCAACGTGCAGTTAATATCGGCATATTTATACATAAGACAGTAGAGTCTGGGCTGCAGGTCATTGAACTTGCGAATTTTTCAGGTCTCTACATATTGGTTGTCTGCTGTCACAGTGGAAGGCGATGATTAAGCCAGCCTTCTACAGGAGGCGTCGAACACCGAGTGGACCAATTGCTAAATTTATATAAAAACATGTGTTTTGCATTCTACCTTGTCCGAACTTAATCCGCGAATTCTTCAGGTCTCTACTTATATGTATTAAAAAACAGAAAGCATTATTAATCATTTCAGTATTCACGAGAGTTTACTCGGCACTTTAAATTCAACTTTTAGACAAGAAACTACGTTCTCTCCGCCGCTACAAAATTTACTGGGAGAATGCTTGTCAACCTGGCCGTTAAAATATATGCAGGTAGAAGTCGTGATATTTTTCATAGGCTGCTTTCAAAAGTGTTCGATTATCTGTGAACAGTCTATACTTGAATGACCAATGAGAAGGGCCACCTGTTTTTCGCGAATGATTTACGCGGAGGCTAGACTTCAATAATATACATGCACGCTTGTAAACTTCCTTTTGCAATTAGCCGCCTGTCATTGTATGAAGGCTGACTGCTAAATGAGCCATCCAATCAGAATTAAGTTTATCCGATATTGGCTGTTCATGATTCGCCGGCAGACAGAAAAAACCTCTAACAATTCAAATGATCCATCCAACCACTAAAGTAGTTCTGAACTGAAGTGTTTTGGAACACAACTCGTCTTGAAATATTTTCGCGAAAAATTGCTGTCCCTACCAATGAGGATGAAGTTACTTCGTTACTGTATGTCTGTCATTCGCGAGCAGACACTTACGACGCATAACTAGAGATCTGCAAAATTCACGTTATTATTCGAGGACGTGTTAAACTTGAAACTATTTTACTTTGCAATAGAATTGTCACTGGACCATTCTTTATTTGACACGCCTCGGGTAACAGCGCCAATAAATGAACACTTCACAATCGTGTGCCGTAATCACGTGTAGTTCACTCAGAAAGGGAGNCTCGGGTAACAGCGCCAATAAATGAACACTTCACAATCGTGTGCCGTAATCACGTGTAGTTCACTCAGAAAGGGAGACTTAACACCTAGAGAGCAGAAAATGGAGAAACGATGTCAGCTCTACTTTATACAGTACTGTGAATTTTAGCTTGATGCCAAGCAATAACGTGGATTTTGCAGGTCCCTACTAATTCAAAGGGAAGTGAAAAATTTGCGTTATTTTTTGTTATCACGCTAGAATGACAACCGTGTTAATACTGGAACCGGTGTCACTAGTTCATTGGCTGGTGTCTGGGTGTGTATCCCTTCTCTTTATGAGAAGACTGCACATGATTTGATAACACCATTGCAAAGTCAATATTCATTGGCGCAAGGTTATTCAGGGCATGTTAAATGAGGTATGGTTCATTGACATACGTATTTGCACCTTACACGTGATTAAAATATAGTTTGTCGCCAAACATAACGAGAAATTTGCGTGAAAGAATTGTGTGTAGGCCAACCACTAGGGAAATTGCATCTGTCTGACGCATCATTTAATGAACACGTGACCCCGGCTCGAGTGTAAATATGACTGTAGAAGTTTACATGATGCTAAATAGTAATCATAAACTGGCAATGTTAGCGTTATTATTTGGTAACATATTATTCATAACTGTCCTGTATCCACTTGAGCATATTTCATGTTTTCATTGGCTACTGACAACTATACGTCGTCATTTACCTGTGCGACCGCTTTACTAGAGATTTGGTGTTCAGAAGTTGAGCTTTTACTATTGGCTAGGAATGTACTTGGGACGTGCTACATAAGTCGTTGGCCAATGTCACACGATAAACAAGAAAATGGTTTATTTTAGTTTTTCTGTACCCACAAAATAACGCGAATTTTGCAGGTCTCTAGTAATAGAGCGAATTTTGCAGGACCACACACTATAAAAAATGTTCTAGTAAACTTCCTAAATAATTATGGAAGTTTTTAACATATACATAGGGGCATTGATATCTCGCGAAAAGATTTCGAGACAAGATACAGTCCAAAGCTCTGTTAGGTCATCCAGCTTATTTGATTGGCTAAAAAATATTCTGGCCCGTGATAACCGTTTGCGTAAGAATCACGGTGGTTCAGTGTCGGAGTAACTTAGTCCTGAGTGGCTTGGTCAAAGATGGACATGGCACCAGCAGCCAATGGATGCATAACAACNAGTGTCGGAGTAACTTAGTCCTGAGTGGCTTGGTCAAAGACGGACATGGCACCAGCAGCCAATGGATGCATAACAACAGCTGAGGTGTGTATATAGTATTGAAGTATACTGTGTGCTCCGTTTTTTACGCGAAAAGTCACTGGCCCTACCGATACATAATATGGGAATAAAACCACACATCCNGTCATCCAGCTTATTTGATTGGCTAAAAAATATTCTGGCCCGTGATAACCGTTTGCGTAAGAATCACGGTGGTTCGGTGTCGGAGTTACTTAGTCCTGAGTGGCTTGGTCAAAGATGGACATGGCACCAGCAGCCAATGGATGCATAACAACAGCTGAGGTGTGTATATAGTATTGAAGTCTACTGTGTGCTCCGTTTTTTACGGGNGGAACTTCCCTACGCATTTGACCGCTTGAACAAATGAAGGAACGTTACCTTCAGTGTATGAGTAGGGCCACCTGTTTTTCGCGAAAATATTTCAGGACAAGTTGTGTTCCTAAAGACAACATCTTTCGTAATTGGATTATTTGAATTATTACGCTTCTTATCTGTCTGCCCGCGAATCACGGATAGTCAGTATCGGCGAAACTTAATACTGATTGGCTCACTCATGTAACATACTGTCTTGAAACAAAGACAAGCGGCCAGTAGCGAAAGGAAGGCTGCGAGTGTGCACATAGGATACTGAAGTCTTGCCTCCGCGTAAATATTTTCGCGAAAAAGAGGTTGTCCTATGTAAGAAAAACGACCTTACCATTCACGGTTTCTTACTCTATTTATACATCGATGGGGAAAATTTCCGAGTAATTTCTTAGAGTGTAGGTTATTTTTTTTCCAAGTGGATTCATTGCCACCAGTCCATGACTTGAAGGAGTGCTTGGGTGAAGACGTTTGGCGCAAGGCCTGTGGGCAAGGGTCGACAAGTGAAGGAGCTCATTTGTTGAAGCCGTAATTGCTGGCGGCACATTTCTCTCTGTGTCATCTGCTGGTGTCTTCGACGCTCCCGTTGCTAGCTGCTTCTTCTCGTCAAGCTCGCAGTTCAACGTCCCTGCACTCTGAAACAGTTTTGAAAGTTTCACATTCAGTTCTTTGGTAACTCGCTGTACAATTTTTGTTGTACTTTTACCCAAAAAGAGTTATTATGATGGTGTGATTGGACTGTGTTCGTTGCCGACCATGAGAGACTACTGCGATTTTTCTTCCAGTGTATCACCTGAAGAAGGGGACAGATTTCAGGCCCTCATATGTCGTAAAGACTTGTCATTATTTTATGTTTTTTAATTTTTTCGTTGCTCTGTGTCCTCTCTGTTGGTTTATCTATACTTTTCTCTGGTTGTTTTTTCGGTTCTCGTGTTGTACGTAGTGTTGAATTATTTGGTTTCATAATCAGGCAAGGAATAGTTCTTCCTGACGTGTTTCAATGTGGTTTTTATCCTATTTATGAGTGTTTTTTTAGTTATTATTGTTTAGTTGTGATCACTGATAATGTTTTTTTTTTTTTTTCAATCTTTCGTTCACTTGTATGGTGTTTTCGTTTTCGTCATCGTGTTATCTTTTCTTTTTGTTTGCTTTTGTTGTCTGCCCTGTTTTACAATAATAAGTTGTTCATCCGTATTTTTGTACTTTTATTTATATACATACTTGTTTTCTATTGACAAGCAA
Source organism: Clitarchus hookeri (assembly GCA_002778355.1). Classification (NCBI taxonomy): domain Eukaryota; kingdom Metazoa; phylum Arthropoda; class Insecta; order Phasmatodea; family Phasmatidae; genus Clitarchus; species Clitarchus hookeri. The sequence continues at coordinate 180,077 of NQII01000415.1, forward strand.
ACCGCTTTTCCTAATTATCAGTCTGTGGTGGTGTGAAAAATTTGTTTGTTTTTGTCTTGTTGAGTTTTGTGTGTGTGAACGATTTTTATATTTTATTTAGTCTCGTGGCCGGCAATGGACACAGTCCAATCACACCATCATAATAACATGAACTCACCATTGTCATTTAATTTCAAAGACAAAAAGAAGTCTTTGGAAACTATTTGCCAAGAAATTATACGTAACACTACACGTAAATCTCTGTAAACTGTGCAAGAAATTGCTTGAAATGTGTACAGGATATATTCAGCACTTGTACAAAAATACTGCAATCCACCGACGGATATCCTGTAGAATTATAACAATGTGTGCAGTTATTCTCAAATTTATTTTCCGGAAAAATTAAAAGATACTTTTTGGATTTCTATAAAGCTATGTTTCTGCTTGATGATGCACTGCAGATGAGTTTTTATGGTCTACCAATTGTAGATAAGCAAGGATTCCACTGAACGCACTTTGTATGGCCCNTGCACTGCAGATGAGTTTTTATGGTCTACCAATTGTAGATAAGCAAGGATTCCACTGAACGCACTTTGTATGGCCCAGCCAAGCACACTCCTATCCAACTATGACCTTGAACATCCCCAGGAGGGTGATGGAGGTTGAACCCAGATCCTCTAATTATGAAGCAAGTAAACGCTACGCCACAGACGGATCCATAAGTTATGTTTTTTTTTTAGGTTATATATAATTGCAATAATTCAATCTTGTTTTCATATGCGGTGTTTTACAGTGAAAAGAGCCAACAAGACTTTTTCATGTCATAGTGGCGGAACTTTAATTAGTTTTTGTCTTAATTACAAGAGGAATGCTAGTCCCACGTAAAAATACGCAAATTTTTACCTACGGAGGAAAATGAATGCTGCCGAAACATGTTCAGTTTTCTAAGTGTAATGCGCTGTCGTTGCATTCTGTTGCTTTTTTTTTTACTTGTTTTTATGACCAGCTGTTTTCGCGAAAAGATTTATGCTCAGGCTAGACTTCATATTCTAGATGCACACGTGTAAAGTTCCTTCGCCTATTGACCATGTGTGTGCGTGAGAATGCATCTCGTACTTGACTGGGCCAATCAGAATAAAGTAAACCCGACACTGAACGTCCGTAATTGGCTGGCAGACACCTACGACACTTGCGAGTTAAGATCATGCAACCACGACATTGGTACTGAACAAACGAGTTTTGGAATGCAACTAACTGGTCGTGGAATCTTTTTGCGAAAAACCGGCGCTCCTACTTATTTTTTATTCAAAGACAGCCATGTGAATGTACTCGTGTTTTGCAACACGCTTTTTACATTTATTTGTCTAGAGAAACGTACGAATAGAAAATGTATACTAAGAAACAATTGCAAAAATTTCTTGAAAATTTAAGAGGAAAGCACATCTGTGTAATTTCGCAGTTAAAAGCACAGAAATTTACAAAACCTGGCCTGTACTGTTACCAGATTTCGCTTTTGGGTAGTTTTAAGCGCTATGCGAAAAACAAATTACGGTCGTTAGATTTGAGTACTCTACAGGAACATGAGCAGTTTGAGTTCGCTTATTGGCCAGATATCAGGTGGGCGTAATGTTGTGATAATAAAGTGCCATTTCGTACTCTATAATGTGTATATAGTAGTATAACATCAACTCGATTTGCAATAAATTTCAACATCACTCTCGGAATATAACGTAAAATTTTGAACTTTTTTTCTTAATTTGTTGCATGCTTATCCAGTAGCATTAATTCAGCGAAGGGTGATTCTTTTCAAAGTTGATTTCCAAAGTACTAACCTTGTTTTGAAAGCCTTTAAAGTACTGTATATTTAAAACGTGTAGTTTTTTTAAACTTACAAAATTGTTAATGTAGCCCCATGTTGATAAGAAAGAGTATATATAGAGCTCTTGCTTGGNAGTTTTTTTAAACTTACAAAATTGTTAATGTAGCCCCATGTTGATAAGAAAGAGTATATATAGAGCTCTTGCTTGGTCAAATGAACCTTTAGTTTTTCACATTACCTAGCAATATTTGGCGACATTTCCGTATATTTACTTGCGGCGTTACAAAAATTGTTTTAACAACTGGTTTCGAAAGAATCGTTTGTAAAAATACAAAAACTTTATTTATCTGTGCTTGCAATCAGAGCAAAACGGACTTAAACTATTTCACCCCCGACTTCATTCACGTTTTAAGGTGATGCAAGTAAGAAATTCTATGATGCGTGCTGTTCTCCAAACCGACACAACACACATTTATTTACCACATCAGACGAGATGCTGGTTTTGTGTTCGGTAGTAAAATTAATAACAATCCATAAGTTGGAGCACTAAACGGTTTACGAATCAGTAGGGCCAGTGACTTTTCGCGTAAATATCAGAGAACACAGTAGACTTCAATACTATATACACACCTCAGCTGTTGTTATACCTCCATTGGCTGCTGGTGCCGTGTCCGTCTTTGACCAAGCCACTCAGGACTAAGTAACTCCGACACTGAACCTTCGTGATTCGTGCGCAAACGGTTAACTCAGGCAAGAACATTTTTTAGCCAATCAAAGAAGCTGGACGACCCTACAGTGCTTTGGATAGTATTTTTCTTGAAATCTTTTCGCGAAATATCACTGCCCTACGAATCAGTTACCCGCCGAGTGTAGAGCACGGGCCAAAAATAACTTGCTTGTGCTTGATGTGCACTCTTGTGTACACTCGTACCAGGCAGTTTTTTATTGGACCATACGTTATTTGGCACGCCCCGGTACTTCTGCGCCAATTTATACAGTACTGTGAAGTGCAGCCTGATGCTAAATAATGCGCCCTGAATGGGTAAGTCAAATATTTCACAAACTTATATCTAGGTACTCCCGATAATCTCGAAAAAATTTCGCGACTTGTTGTTAGAGATTCGCATAAAGACGGCAGAGTACAACCACTCCCTCGNCCGATAATCTCGAAAAAATTTCGCGACTTGTTGTTAGAGATTCGCATAAAGACGGCAGAGTACAACCACTCCCTCGTACTCGAATTTTGCATGTTTTTCCATTGGCGTCGTTCCAACTCGTTGGTAGTCAGTGACGCCAACATTTTCGTGACTTTTCTACTGTGATTAAGCTGGAAAACTTTCTGTTTCACATTTATATTTTTAGTACGCTCTTATTTTGATCAGTCAGTAAAGAAATTATCTTGTCATGAACCACGCGAACATTTCAGGTTTGTCAATTGGTAAAGATGTGAAAAACTACAGGATATTATTTTCCGAAGTATCTCCATGACATGCAAGGAAAAAGTTTTAATTTCTGGCAAAAACATTTTTATTAGTTTTATGAAGAGTGAGTGAATGAGTGAAGAGGTTTTTGCGGCTATTAACATAGAGGACTTGAGAGCCGATAAGGCTGATTGAGGTGAATATGGAGCAACGCCGGAATGAAAGAGCGGGAGAAACCAAGGATGCCCGAGAAAAACCAGCCGACCAGCGACATCGTCCGGCACGATTCCCACATGCGAAAGCCCGGTTACCCAGCGGGTGATTGAACCCGGTTTACTTTTATTAAGAACGAACAAAAATTACTCGGTACTGAATAGTTAATGGTGGAAAAAAAATCAACCTCTCACCGTGTCATATCACATTTTTCTTGTATGTCACGAGCAATTTCCTGACAGTTGTCTGTAGGGACAACAGATTTTCGCAAAAATATTTATTGTCACGTTGTATTTGAAAACACTTAGACTCCGATCCACATGCGCGATTGCATAGTTCCCACTGCTATGCTTATAGTGTGCCTTCCGGCGAATAAGGACAGTTCAGTGCCGGAGTACCGTGGTTATANATAGTTCCCACTGCTATGCTTATAGTGTGCCTTCCGGCGAATAAGGACAGTTCAGTGCCGGAGTACCGTGGTTATAGTTGGCCCAGTCAAATATCACACTATCTGCGAACGTAGACATACGGCCAACAACGGAAGGGAAAGTACAGGTGTTCAAGTAGATTATTGAAATCTATGTCCTTGCCTATCATCGTGGCCACCTGTTTTCCGCGAAAAGATTTCCACAAATGCTCAATTTCAATATCCTACAGGTATTCCAGCAGCATTATTTTTTTTTTAGCTCATTGGCGGTGTGTCTTTGTGAGAAGAAATTTTTTACTTGACTGGCCAATAATAATTAGGTTAAACCGATACTGTACGTCTGTGATTCGCGGGCAGACAGCTAAAACGCGGGCGAGTTATAAAATCATCCAACCACAATATTGGTTCCGAACTAATGTTATTTAGTGTAGAACTAGTCGTGGCCCCACCTACTTTGCTCACTGAAGTAAGCGANATATTGGTTCCGAACTAATGTTATTTAGTGTAGAACTAGTCGTGGCCCCACCTACTTTGCTCACTGAAGTAAGCGAACAGAACCTGTAGGTTACGAACTGTGCTCATGATTGTTGTAGGTCCGCAAGCACACATCAGTTACTGACTCGGTAATATTTTAAACCGCGTATCAAGTCAGATAACGAGCAGAGCTACCACAGATTGGCGCAGAGTGGGAAGTTATGAGCGGCTATCAACGACGGAGTTTTGAGAGCCTGTGAGGGTGAAACGAGGTTGGTACGGCGGGTTTAGTGGCATCGTCCGACACGATTGCCACATGCGAGAATCAGGTGGCGACCCTGCCGGGATTCGAATCGAGTTCACCTTGGCGCGAGGCGAGCGCTCGAGTAACCACGACAACCGCGGGCCCGCAGCTAATAAGATACGACCTCGCTTACATCAAAGGGATCGCGATGCAATACCGCCTCTGTGTACAGACCTGAGGACTCCGACAATGCACACAGTNCTCGCTTACATCAAAGGGATCGCGATGCAATACCGCCTCTGTGTACAGACCTGAGGACTCCGACAATGCACACAGTCCGGCTTGCACGCCTGGTCCGTTGGGATCTCTATTGCCCATGTCCTTACGGAGTACGTATGCAGGTCTACTTGCACGCAAATTATGTAGTCTTCCACCGTGTGTCAACTTAACATTTCCATGACCCTGATAACATTATTAATGCGCTGGTCAAGTGGAACTGTGAAATGGTTAGAAAAGTAAATATTTTACTGATTGGCTAATTATTAGACTTGTGATTATTAAAAACCAAGAAAAACAAATTATTACTTAGCATTTTAAATACGTTAAGAAATGCAACTACTTTCACTCCTTCGTTACTAACGTTACTGGTTGTAGGGGGGGGGAAGGAAGGGAAGACAGTAGGGAAGCTCTTAAAATCGAGGTCTTGAGAGCCGATGACGGTGAAGTGAGGTAAGTATGGAGCAACACCGGAATTAAGAGGCTGAGAAAATCGGGAGATCCCTGAGAAAACCCGATGGCCAGCGGCATCATCCGGCACGATCCCCACTTGCGAAAGTCCGGAGTGAACCGGCCGGGGATTGAACCTGGTTCGCCTTGGTGGGAGGCGAGCAGTCTAACCACTCAGCCACTGTGGCCCCTGCAGGCTGGGGAAATGACATTTTTAAAAGGTTGATTTAAAAAAACTGAGTTAACTGTGGACGGTCTATAACAAAGTAACTCGATATTCTCAACATCCACACATACCTCTCTGACAAGTCTAATGCCCTCCCTGGCTGAATACAGTCCCACGCTGCCATGCGTTACTTTCAAATCGAGCGCTACGATAATTACGTGAAAACGAAATGAAGGACCGAATGTTCGCGCTACCTCGTCAAATGGTATTATAAAAGAAGAAAATTTATTTTAAAAAAATGTATACTTTATGAGTATAATTAGTTTGTGTGTTGTTATTTCAATTGAAAAAACTCTTTGAACTGATACATCAGTANTGTGTGTTGTTATTTCAATTGAAAAACCTCTTTGAACTGATACATCAGTAAAAAAAACGAATCACTGAAAAACAGCCAATTAAATGGTTGATAATTAGTGAGTCGAAAATTCTGCGAATTAATTTCAGGAAAAGCTAGACTTTAAACACATGTTCATTTGACATTCTTTTTCAATTGGATCGCAGTTTGTTTGCCACGCCCTTGACGAATTTAAGCCAATAACTATACTGCGAGTAAAAGAGCATCGAATCCCGTGCTCCCTTGTCTGCGCGAAAACTGGAGCCTCAGCCAATGAGGAACTCTCTGAGGCTCGAGTACACCAAGAATTGTGGAGGCTGGCTTTTTGCCAACTGAATCCGCGAAATTTCCGGGCATCTGAATCAGTAAGCGAAGTAAAACTGGTATTTGTTTTTCACTAACTCACCAGTTATATTGACTGAAGTGACTGTTGAATGATTCAGGCGCTGTTAACTGATATGTACAGTGAAATTATCACTGATTCCGGTTTAGAGTGCGGAACATAAAGAGTAATTCTGTAATTATGTTTAGGTTTAGTTTAGTTTTCGTTTAGGTCAGGTGTGCACTTCTTATAATATTCTCTACTTTTCTCNTTCACTAACTCACCAGTTATATTGACTGAAGTGACTGTTGAATGATTCAGGCGCTGTTAACTGATATGTACAGTGCAATTATCACTGATTCCTGTTTAGATTGCGGAACATAAAGAGTTATTTTGTAATTATGTTTAGGTTTAGTTTAGTTTTCGTTTAGGTCAGGTGTGCACTTCTTATAATATTCTCTACTTTTCTCNTGTAATTATGTTTAGGTTTAGTTTAGTTTTCGTTTAGGTCAGGTGTGCACTTCTTATAATATTCTCTACTTTTCTCATGAAAGCAAATTTTTTGACCATGCAATGATATGTAAAATCGTAATTGGTTGTTAAAAAAATTTGTACATTTTTTCTAGGAATTGAAGGGGTGACCAGTGATTAATTTTTTACAATTGTTTACCTTTCCCGCGAGATAAATAATGCTGAAGGCCCACAGAGGGTACACGTTTCAGTTATCTTAGTGTGTGTCAGAATGCATGAGAATAAAATTGAGTACACTTTTAAAGTTGGGACATGGGCTTTGTAGGTACGTGGCTCAGTCATGTTTAACGTCACCATGGAGCGCTCTTTTGTTTTCTGAGGGGACCACCCCCCTCCATCTTGGACGTACACATTTACTGTCATAATTTCCATTTAAGAAAGTTTAACGCAATTTTCCGCACGACGCTACATCAATAACAGCTTCTCGGGCTTTATTAAATTATTACTACTTCGCTGCCTGTAATTCATTTTTGACTAGCAACTGCCAGCAAGAAAAAATTTTTTTCCTACATAAATGAAACTGATTTTAAAAAGCTTGCAGAGCAGTCCTACTTTCCGCAGATGCTTAAAATAAAATACAAACACTGTGACGAAGGCTGTAGCGAATATTCTGTAAATCCATAATATTGGGCAGGTCCCCCTTAACCCTTTCATTCCCATAGTATACAACTGGCTACATGTTGCACGCGAAGGTTATATTTGATCAGTACAGTACACTGCGAGACTCAGTGCTAACAGGTCTTCCTTGGTAGTAAGTGATACGCAAACTGTGATACTACTCTACGTTAAGACTGGTCCATATCTCAGTGCACTAAACACAACGTCTGCAGCTCATTGGCTGTATCAACGATACATGTTCTTTGTTAACTTAAGTAAAGCATGCATCAAAACATTTCTTATTTCTTGCAACAATAGAAATACTAGCCCGTCCAGACCGACTTTAATTTACGGTGTTAGGTGTTGCAAACAAAAAAATGTACTATGCGTGCTGTACTTAAGTCGGCACAACACTTGTTTCGTTGTCACAGCCAATGAGATGTAGTAGGCCTATACATGTTCGACTACAGTAATATAAACTAATTATGAAGAAGACCAGTAAGACGGTTTGTGTATCATTTACCCCCAGGTAAGATCATTGGTTATTAATAGGACTACTTGTTTTTTCGCCAAAAAAATTTACTCTGAGGCTAGACTTCAACATCCTATGTGCACACTTGCAGCCTTCATTTGGCCACCATTCTTCGTACGAAGAGAGTAGTGAGCCATTCAGAAATAAGTTTCTCCGATTCTGACCGTCCGTGATTCGCGGGCAGACAGATGAGACGTGTAACAATAAATGAGCCAATCACGAAAGTGCTGAACAAAAGTGTTTTGGAACATAACTTGTTCTGAATTTATTTCGCGAAAAACCTGCGCTTCGCAGTGTGCAGTACATACCAAAAATTACCTACACGTACTTACTGAACACAGTTGTGTACACTGGGTCTGAAGAGGTTACTTTAATTCGGGAATGAAACAGCGAACTATGTATAAACGAAAACTTATCGGTAGAGACATGAAACATTCTCGTTATGGCATCAGGCTGGACTCCACAGTACTGTATATACCGGAGCCGACGTCGTTTTCCCATTGGATGCTGCGTAGATGTGAAGCCACGCCATTTCTGACTGAACTGCGCGCGATTGGGGCACACAGTTGTGAAGTATTCATTTACTGGCGCAGAGATATCCAGGGCGTGTCAGATAACGTGTGGATAGAGACCTAAAAAATTCGCGAGTTCGATGATCTGCAGGCTAGACTCTATAGTCTTATGTACAGATATGCCGATATCAACTGCACATTGGTTGTTTGCCGTCGCAGCGGAAGGCGAAGATTGGGCCAGCCTTCTCAACGAGGTGTCAAACACCGCGTGGTCCAATGGTTGACATTTTATTAAAACACTTGTTTTGAATTCTAGCTTGTCCTGAAATGAATCCGCGAATTTTTCAGGTATCTAAGTATGTATCATTGACAAACAAATTTCATATGCACACATGTTTATAGTTTAACGTGTCCGCAAATAATACCACGACTTTGGTAGGTCCTTGCTTCTTGGCGAGTATAGAAGAGTAGCAAGCTGTACACACGAGGAGGGTTCAGTTAACACTGCTGCGTGGTACGAGACCAGCAGAGTGAAACTGCAGGCTGTTACATGTTGGAAGATTCTAGACGCGTCTCAATTAGTGCAGAGAGCGGTCTCTTGTGTTCTCACTCTCGCGACCACTTCACTATGACGCACTCTGATCGTCTGAAGTCGTCGGAGAGAGCGCAAAAGAGCGAGAGCACAGAGAGAGAGAGAGCNTCACTATGACGCACTCTGATCGTCTGAAGTCGTCGGAGAGAGCGCAAAAGAGCGAGAGCACAGAGAGAGAGAGAGAGAGAGAGCACGAACTTGTAAACTTGAATGCACACCTTCGCACTCTCTGACCACGCGCCATATTAGTTTACTTTATTTCCGTTTTTGAATAAGGTTACAGTAGCTTTCTGGGCTAAAACCACGTCGCAGTTTAACTGCAAGTTTCAACCGTTTTAGTCAACGATATAACTTACGTAATACGTATTTACGAAAATATAAATAAGGACTTCTGAAAAAGTCTCGTGTTTTTTTGGGGCCGCGGTGGATGAGCGGTTAGCCTGCTCGCCTCCCACCAAGGCGAACTGGGTGTGAAAGTGGGAATCGAGCCGGATGATGACGCTGGTCTGCGAGTTTTCTCGGGAATCACTCGTTTCCTCCACCCTTACATTCCGGCGCAGCTCCATCACTTTCTGCAACGTGATTATAATATATAGAACATAATTAATAGTATTTTATGACCTAATAGTTATTCTGGCAGTGCTATTATTATTTGTGAATTATTTTGTACCTACATAAATTATTTACAATAGCTCGACCGCGATAGTATGGTTTCCCGATTATTTGCATCAGCTGTCTGCGTGACGTTACAGATAAACGCGAGAATGGTTGCCTCAGTTTCACAGAGCGAGTGCGTGTGAGAGCGCGAAGCAGTGCTATTGCCAGGTTGTGCGAAAGAGCGCTCTCTCGAAAGAGTATTCTTTAAATTAAGATACGGCCTCAGCCCCATTTCACGGTATCATTTCGAAACAAAACCACTTCGTACATCTTTGCCTGGGCTACATTCCTACAAAATGTTTTTTGTAAAATTCTTAGTCCCATGAAAATTTCTAGTAAATTCACATTTATAGATGCAAATAAAACACAAAAACACGAACTCTTAATAATTCATTCCTACTTACTTCCTTGTAGCATGGAGCTTCCTCTTCAAAGGGCATGAACTGTTTTATTTGTTCGAAAGCGATATGTGAAGGTAGCTGAGACACACCCAAAACCATTTGACATATCAATCCGTATTTTGCCTCTCAGCAGGCCCCACACTATGAAGTGTTGTTAAGTAGCATGAGTGGCCTGTGAATCGCGGAACAGCATACTAGCATGTAATCAAAACTACAGTGATGGCCCATGGCTGGAGCAAGTACAAACTCAGTGTTGTTTTGTGTGCAGGCTGTGCATGCTTGGCATCGTGCTGGGCACAACACGACTAGAACATGACATCGCCTGCGTGCACCAGCTGTGGCAGCACATCATCATCTGCATCTCCATCATGGCGCTCAACACCATCATCGAGCTCAGCATCGCCATCGTCTCCATGCGTGGCTCCATACTTGACACTGAGAAGAGAGAGCCTATCAAGTATCTCATCTACCTACGACTAGGTAAGTATCCCTGATACAAGCTCAGCCACTCGCATCCGCTTCTCACAAATGACGGCACCTACTGATGGCTAGGTTAGTCGCTCATCTCAATCTGCGCCTTGGTAAGGTACATCTAATGGTCACTAGGTTAGCCGCTCGCCTCCATCTGCGACTAGGTAGGGCACATCTAATGGTGACTAGGTTAGCCGCTCACCTCCATCTGCGACTAGGTAAGGCACATCTAATGGTGACTAGGTTAGCCGCTCACCTCCATCTGCAACTAGGTAAGGCACATANGCTCACCTCCATCTGCAACTAGGTAAGGCACATATACTGGTGACTAGGTTAGCTATTCGCCTCCATCTGCGACTAGGTAAGGCAAATATACTGGTGACTATGCGCGGTACACGTATTCACCTGCTCACCAGCTGAGTCACTCATGTTAGCATGTGAGGTAAGTCGCATCTACCTGTGACTAGGTTTGCCACTCGTCTCTACCTCCGTCTCCTGATACGCTCGCATACACCTGCTCACTAGCTGAGTCACTGGAACTGAGACCAGGTAAGACACACCTGTCTAATACTAGGATAGCCACTTACCTCCACCTGTTACTAGGTAAGGAACTTAAATTGGCCTGTGACTGGGTATGTAATGATAAAGCAAATCAAACTGTGATCAGTGAGTCACATCTAGCTGCGAATACCTTAGGTGCCCCACATGTAACAAGTTAATTTATGCATAAGACTAGAAAAGTCACTTGTATCTAAGTAAGCCATTATTATCCATCTGNCCACATGTAACAAGTTAATTTATGCATAAGACTAGAAAAGTCACTTGTATCTAAGTAAGCCATTATTATCCATCTGTAACTACGTAAGCAATTCGCTTCAACCTGCTTTCATGTCATGCATTTCCTGCGACTAGGTAACACATCATTTTGCAGCATTCAGTAGGTATATCTGGTATATTATATTTTTATAATTCTTGGTGAATTAACTTTCGGTGTAGTATTTTACGTTAAATGTAATGTTATGCGATTATAGTCGTATTTACTGTAGACCAGCTGGCTACACAATCCTTGTTCCAAGAGGTGTGTGTTTATTAACATCTGGCAAGTGAATACCGAGAAATTAAAGTGTACATCATTTCTAAACAATTTTGTGCAAGTAGGTGGTATTTTAATGCTGTGCGTTGCTGATAGCAAAGTTTCTCTCAAATTTACAATTTTAACATATCCTGGTGTATCATGACACATTTTTACTAATTGTGTTGTTTAGAGTATAATTTTCTACTAGTTTTTAACGTGATGTTTAAAACCACTAATTTACATACGACCGCGTAACTTTGCAGAAATAACTATATTCGGTTATGCATATCTTAAAAGCTTCGTGACTTATTGTACTGAACAGGGACAATTGAAACGGCAATATCATGGTATAATTCGTTGTTGAGTTGTTACCCAATTTTAATGCACAATACATATTTCCGATTTTGTGAGCTTAATTTCGACCTCAATGACAAATTTCAGTCTCAACGGTATTAATTTAGTTTCCAATAATTTTTTTATAAAACTTAAAACAAAACGTTTGTTTTTAAAATTTCGAGTGTTGTATCTGAGCGTAGCCTGGGTAAAAGCTAGTATGAAAATATATTTGTCCTTAAAAAACAACTTACAGGTGTATGGTTTTGCTATTTTGCTCGTGTTTATCAAAATATTAAAATAATACTANTGTCCTTAAAAAACAACTTACAGGTGTATGGTTTTGCTATTTTGCTCGTGTTTATCAAAATATTAAAATAATACTTTATCACATTAACAATTCCTAGTATCTGTGCATAAAATTAATGTTAATACAACTTGATAAAGCATTTTGCGACAATCAGGTGTCCCAAATTATGAATAGGAATACCCGATTTTTTCCGAAAGATTTCTTCTTAGACTTAACTGACATATCCTACGTGTAAAACTTCCTCCTTGCTTGGTTAATACACCGAGAAAAGTCAAATGTTCTCGCAACAAAAAAATTATTATTGAGGCATTTCTTTAAACGTTTGTAGTAAATCTAACAATGTTGCGACAATGTTAATATTGGAAACCACTTACAAAAATGTTAATAAAACCTCTAAGTAATGTTGCCACAACAGAATGTAGTTTTATGCTAAAAATAACAAGAAGAACAAAATATTTTGTGTTACTACAACATAAAAGTAATGTTTAACCAAAACAAGTTTACACTGACTTGGCGTTCTTAAATGGCGGATAGTAGTGAACAGCGAGCACCTTGTAAAATGAAACCACCGTATATACATTTTAAAGCATAGTATGACAACTAAATGTAGCTTAATCCGTCTCTGAAGCCTTGCAAAGCAGTTAGCGTGTGCCAATTATGCATGTATTTCTAGAGCATAAAGTATTTCCACATAACGAAAGAGAACTGCAGTTTGTGGTTATATTGTACTGAATGCCCACAATACGAAACGCCCTCAGACATTTTAAGAGGGAGCAGTTGGTAGGACGTTCGGCTTCGGAATGTGGAGAACGTTGAGCACTCAAGGCGCTGGTTCGATTCCTCTTCCGGTCGTCGTGATTTATTCTTTGGTAATATTTATTTTTGCGACAAAATCATTGTACTTAATTTATTTTACATAGCAATTTTTTTTAAAACCAAAGAAAATACAAGAAAATTTAAAACAAAATTAGTTTTGCCGCAACACAATCACCACCTTAATGTTGACAGTACAGTGAGGAGGTAACGTTTTACAAAAGTACTTAATGTTACATTAACGTTAAAGGCTTAACAGTGTATTACATTAACAACAACGATCGATACTGACGGTACACAGATAACAAAAAAAATACTGTTGTATTAACATTAATACTATTGCCACAACATTAGCCTTTTTTCTTTGTAGCTGCACGACTTTNCCTCTAAGTAATGTTGCCACAACAGAATGTAGTTTTATGCTAAAAATAACAAGAAGAACAAAATATTTTGTGTTAGTACAACATAAAAGTAATGTTTAACCAAAACAAGTTTACACTGACTTGGCGTTCTTAAATGGCGGATAGTAGTGAACAGCGAGCACCTTGTAAAATGAAACCACCGTATATACATTTTAAAGCATAGTATGACAACTAAATGTAGCTTAATCCGTCTCTGAAGCCTTGCAAAGCAGTTAGCGTGTGCCAATTATGCATGTATTTCTAGAGCATAAAGTATTTCCACATAACGAAAGAGAACTGCAGTTTGTGGTTATATTGTACTGAATGCCCACAATACGAAACGCCCTCAGACATTTTAAGAGGGAGCAGTTGGTAGGACGTTCGGCTTCGGAATGTGGAGAACGTTGAGCACTCAAGGCGCTGGTTCGATTCCTCTTCCGGTCGTCGTGATTTATTCTTTGGTAATATTTATTTTTGCGACAAAATCATTGTACTTAATTTATTTTACATCGGAATTTTTTTTAAAACCAAAGAAAATACAAGAAAATTTAAAACAAAATTAGTTTTGCCGCAACATAATCACCACCTTAATGTTGACGGTACAGTGAGGAGGTAACGTTTTACAAAAGTACTTAATGTTACATTAACGTTAAAGGCTTAACAGTGTATTACATTAACAACAACGATCAATACTGACGGTACACAGATAAACAAAAAAAATACTGTTGTATTAACATTAATACTATTGCCACAACATTAGCCTTTTTTCTTTGTAGCTGCACGACTTTGTGAGAAGACATTTTTTTGCTATATTGGGCTAGTCAGATTTAAGTTACTCCAATGTTGAACGTTTTTGTTTTCGCGTTAAAGCATTTAGGGCCTATAACTAGACTCTATCATATGACGTGACAATAGAGACTGACTACGTGGCATGAAAGCATCAGTTGGTTCCGTGTGTTTAATTGGACACGCGCTGCAGGACTGTGCGACAATAGTATAGGCTGATCATTGTAAAGTGAGCTATTTTGAAATAAAACTTTGAAAAGTGTCACTGCCCCTACCCTCGTATATTTTAAAGAGCAACTGTCTGGCATGCACCCGATAAAGTTGGCAACACCGGAAGGAAAGTAGTCCCGTGTCTTAACGTCGAATTAAGTGTTACGTAAACAGTTGTAGATACTGAAATTATTTATTTTATATTATTTTTAAAATACTTATACCTAGGGCCAGTGACTTTTCGCGTAAAAATCGGAGCACACAGTAGACTTCAATACTATATACACACCTCAGCTGTTGTTATACCCCCATTGGCTGCTGGTGCCGTGTCCGTCTTTGACCAGGCCACTCAGGACTAAGTAACTCCGACACTGAATCTTCGTAATTCGTGCGCAAACAGATAACACGGGCCAGAACATTATTTAGCCAATCAAATAAGCTGGACTACTCTACAGTGCATTGTGGTCTATCTTGTCTCGAAATCTTTTCGCGAAATGTCACTGCCCCTACTTATACCTAAGTGTAATATTTAATTTTGTAATAATTTCACTGTTTCCCTTGACGGATGCAGGAATAAAGTGATCAGGCCCTTGCCCATGTTAATTTTACTTATGATAATATAATACGCCATTTACACACAAGTATATCTTAAGCAGGACTTTCAAAAGTGTTCAGTTTGCAGCGAAAAGCCTTTAAATACGTATCCTTCTGGCGGCTTCATTCCGTTTGGCCGAGTGGAACAAGCGAACATGGCAGCGACCAATGAACTATTGAAATCAGCTTGAGTAGGTACATTACTATGAAAACCAGCAGGTTGCATTTATCAACACGGTGTGATGGCATCTCTTTTTTAAATCCACTCAATAACAAATACTGATCTGAACGTAAATTTGATTATGCACTCTAAGAAACGATTCGCAAATGTGCTACATGAGTGTATACGTAGAGTNTTCCGTTTGGCCGAGTGGAACAAGCGAACATGGCAGCGACCAATGAACTATTGAAATCAGCTTGAGTAGGTACATTCCTATGAAAACCAGCAGGTTGCATTTATCAATACGGTGTGATGGCATCTCTTTTTTAAATCCACTCAATAACAAATACTGATCTGAACGTAAATTTGATTATGCACTCTAAGAAACGATTCGCAAATGTACTACATGAGTGTATACGTAGAATGAGAAAGGGCTAATGATACAGTTATTTCCCATACACTCATGCTAACGTTCCTACATTTGCTCCAGAAACAGTCAAATTCATAGGAAACTTCCTAACTTTGTATAGAAGCGACGCTAAACATTCCATATTTGTAGCCGGATGTGTGGTATTATTTACATACGATATGTGGGTTAAAAAAACTTCCAATTCAGGTAAGCAAGTTTACCAGAAATTTTTGTAGAGTGTGTAAACCTTGTCAGAGAGTTCTTTTGAGGAAGTCGGGTAACTGGAGTGATTGACAGAGAACTTAATATTTCCCATTACAATCAGACAACACGCTAGACTTCACAGTCTTGCATACACTGAAGTCAGTGTCATCTTTCTTATTGATTACTGCAATGGTTGGTACCCATATTCTCTTCTGACTTGCTTGTATCTTATTGGACCATCTCACGACTAATTTTTAGGGACAGGGAAATTTCGCGTTTTAAGTTACTTGAAGGCTAGACTGCACGGTCGTACGTATTTCGAGCCTCAGCTTGCTGTTCATTGGCTGCTGCCCCGGTGTGTAGCCTGTTTTACCTCAGGCCAGGTGGCAAGGGATTAGGTGCGTGTCTCTTCGCAGGTCACTTATTGGCTCAAAGTTAACCTGGGCGTGTCTAATAAACTGTGGCCCAACTGCTAGCATAGCAGAAATGTACATGTTTATTAAGTCTGTCTCGACCTGAAATGCATTGTCGATAGGGGCAGTGACATTTCGCGAAAAGATTTCGAGACAAGATACAGTCCAAAGCACTATAGGATCGTCCAGCTTCTTCGTCTACGCACGAATCACGAAGGTTCAGTGTCGGAGTTACTTAGTCCTGAGTGGCTTGGTCAATGACGGACACGGCACCAGCAGCCAATAGAGGTATAACAACATCTGAGGTGTGTATATCGTATTGAAGTATACTGTGTGCTCCAATTTTTACGCGAAAAGACACTGACCCTAATTATCGAATATTTCCAGTCCCTACTAATTGTTTGTTACTGGGCGTAGTCCCCCAGAGCGTGTTGAAAAAAAACTGTAGTCTGATGACAAGCGAATAAAAAACGCATATGCGTTTGAAGTCTTTTCTCAATTCAAATAATGACGCGAATTTTTCACGCCTCTGCTAATCTCAAATAGACAGAAGCACATTTGATAGGGATACTGTTAACTCGACGCTATGTCGACTGAACAATGAACATAATACAGTAGAGTATTGATGCTCGGTGCAGTGCCGNGTCAAAGACGGACACGGCACCAGCAGCCAATGGAGGTATAACAACATCTGAGGTGTGTATATAGTATTGAAGTCTGCTGTGTTCTCTGATATTTACGCGAAAAGACACTGACCCTAATTATCGAATATTTCCAGTCCCTACTAATTGTTTGTTACTGGGCGTAGTCCCCCAGAGCGTGTTGAAAAAAACTGTAGTCTGATGACAAGCGAATAAAAAACGCATATGCGTTTGAAGTCTTTTCTCAATTCAAATAATGACGCGAATTTTTCACGCCTCTGCTAATGNAATAAAAAACGCATATGCGTTTGAAGTCTTTTCTCAATTCAAATAATGACGCGAATTTTTCACGCCTCTGCTAATGTCAAATAGACAGAAGCACATTTGATAGGAATACTGTTAACTCGACGCTATGTCGACTGAACAATGAACATAATACAGTAGAGTATTGATGCTCGGTGCAGTGCCGNATACTGTTAACTCGACGCTATGTCGACTGAACAATGAACATAATACAGTAGAGTATTGATGCTCGGTGCAGTGCCGACCAATAGGAGGATGGGACGCGATACAACAGGGACCAATATAACTGGTGTATTTGCTGTGGCGGATATGTAGCCGGCTCTCCTGTGCCTTGTATTGACTGTCTGTAATTTGACAGGAGCGTGTTCAGACGTCACAGCATATTGAAGTCCAGCCAGCGTGTAAATACTAGCATGAAATTCTGTTATCTCTACGCGAGACGTCCCGAACAATGACGCCATTGTTTACGACATTCAAGACAAAGGACGCGGTATAACACTTGGATTTCCTGTTATTAGGGACACCCGATTATCGCGAATAGATTTACTCGCGTGCTAGATTTCAATATCCTAGGGGCATATCAGCAGTTCTATGTTGTTTATGGGACGTAAGTCTTTGCGAGAATACATTTTCTAATTTGACCGGCCAAATAACATTAAGCTACTCCGATACCGTACATCTGTGACTCGCCGGCATATAAATTNATTTTCTAATTTGACCGGCCAAATAACATTAAGCTACTCCGATACCGTACATCTGTGACTCGCCGGCATATAAATTAAATGCATAAATCGTCAATCATCCAACCACGAACGTGGTTATAAGCTAAACTATTTTGAAATACGACTGGTCATGANATTTTCTAATTTGACCGGCCAAAGAACATTAAGCTACTCCGATACCGTACATCTGTGACTCGCCGGCATATAAATAAAATGCATAAATCGTCAATCATCCAACCACGAACGTGGTTATAAGCTAAACTATTTTGAAATACGACTGGTCATGANAAATGCATAAATCGTCAATCATCCAACCACGAACGTGGTTATAAGCTAAACTATTTTGAAATACGACTGGTCATGAAATATTTTTACGAAAATCGGGTTTCCTTCCCTATTATTTTAGAGATACGCCATTGCCTATCTGTGTTGTATGTCACAGTTTAAATATGATCAGAGGCCGGGAAATTTTGCGAATTCATTCNATACGCCATTGCCTATCTGTGTTGTATGTCACAGTTTAAATATGATCAGAGGCCGGGAAATTTTGCGAATTCATTCGGCAAAAAGCTAGAGTCCACAACGCCTTGTGTACTCAAGACTTAGTCAGTTGTTCATTTGCTGTTGGTCCAGTTTAACCCCGGACATGGTATCACGGAACTAGGTCTTCTTGTTCTTACATGATATATATTGGCTCGAATTTGTCCAGTGCCTGTCTATCAAATTACGATCCAATGAAAAGGAAATTCAGATTTATATGTCTTTGAAGTCTAGCTTGTCCTTAAATGAANGTCTATCAAATTACGATCCAATGAAAAGGAAATTCAGATTTATATGTCTTTGAAGTCTAGCTTGTCCTTAAATGAATTTGCGAAATTTCCGGGGTCCCTGCATAAGATGCGACACTAAACAGACACAAAATGCGTACTAATGAAAGCTTCCTAAGTTTATGTTATACCAGCAGATAAGTGAATTACGCACATATATCTGTAGGGATTAAAACTCNAATGAAAGCTTCCTAAGTTTATGTTATACCAGCAGATAAGTGAATTACGCACATATATCTGTAGGGATTAAAACTCACAGTTGCCATTTTCATGATCAAGTATACCTATGGTCAGCACTGTACACATCAATGAATCAATGGCCGGTGTTTTAAGCGTCTCCCTCCAGAGTAACATGATTTGTNTATGGTCAGCACTGTACACATCAATGAATCAATGGCCGGTGTTTTAAGCGTCTCCCTCCAGAGTAACATGATTTGTTGACATTTTTGCATCTCTCATTTTGAATGGTAAATGCTGAGATCAACGAACACGCAGTAAGTTGTTAACTGGTTGCGAGAAGAACGCTTGACTCAAGTACAGTTCCCATAAAATGCATTTAACAATTGCTACACTTGAACTGGAAATAAATTCGGGACTAAAAGTGTTAGAATGACTTCCCTTTGCCGAAAATTATCGGGTCGAGATGGTGTAGTGGTTAGACTACTCGCCTCGCATTTTGAAGAACCGGGTTTTGTTTCCGGTGGGGTCGCTCCGTGATTTTCGCACAGGAATCTTGTCGGACGGTGCCACTGGCTGGTGGGTTTTCTCGGGGATCTCCCGTTTCCCAGCCCTTTCATTCCGGCGCTGCTCCGTACTCACCACACTTCACCCTCGTCGGCTCTCAAGACCCAGACGTTAAGAGCTGATCAAATCTCTCCACACTCTGAAAACTAACCGGAACACACAAGAAAAAAATTAAGAATTCCCAGGAAGTGTAGNCTGATCAAATCTCTCCACACTCTGAAAACTAACCGGAACACACAAGAAAAAAATTAAGAATTCCCAGGAAGTGTACAACGCAAAGCTAGGAACCAAAGAATAACCTAGTCGTTAATGGAACATGCGCTTTCGAGTGTAAGGTGACAAGCTTTTCGTCAATCTTTTTCTGATATCGGTTTTTTATTTTTTGTTTTCAATTGTGCTTCTTTTAGTTTTAGCAGTGGATACAGTTGGTTTTAATAACTATATAAGTCTCACAAGTCCTTAGTAATTTCCATATTTATACGTATTTTTGTGCTTGATATAATGTCGCAATCACTCAATGGTTTNGAACGCAAAGCTAGGAACCAAAGAATAACCTAGTCGTTAATGGAACATGCGCTTTCGAGTGTAAGGTGACAAGCTTTTCGTCAATCTTTTTCTGATATCGGTTTTTTATTTTTTGTTTTCAATTGTGCTTCGTTTAGTTTTAGCAGTGGATACAGTTGGTTTTAATAACTATATAAATCTCACAAGTCCTTAGTAATTTCCATATTTATACGTATTTTTGTGCTTGATATAATGTCGCAATCACTCAATGGTTTTACAGAAGAGCAGGCAACAAATAACCAGCATGCTTGATAACTGCCAACACACCTTTTGAACATTTATTTCTTCACAAAATACTCCGGCATTAATTCAGTTACTGGAGCAATCGTCCTCAACCCAGTAATTGGTAGAGTCATAAAACATTAACGTGCTAATCTGTATGTGCCAAATTCCCAGTATTAGCCANGATGGTTTTACAGAAGAGCAGGCAACAAATAACCAGCATGCTTGATAACTGCCAACACACCTTTTGAACATTTATTTCTTCACAAAATACTCCGGCATTAATTCAGTTACTGGAGCAATCTTCCTCAACCCAGTAATTGGTAGAGTCATAAAACATTAACGTGCTAATCTGTATGTGCCAAATTCCCAGTATTAGCCNTCCTCAACCCAGTAATTGGTAGAGTCATAAAACATTAACGTGCTAATCTGTATGTGCCAAATTCCCAGTATTAGCCATCACGTGGTTTTTGATTTTATGTGCTATAGTTGACTGATATTTCCACAGGTCATCTCAGGACGATTTATGCTCCTTTATTATTATACTCTAAGTTACGAATGCTACTCAGACTTTAAATAGTCTGGTGATAATGATGAAATTGAGTTTTGCGTAGAGGTGTCCTACATATAGTATCACCTGATTTTCGCGAAAAGACTTCAGGACCAGTTATATTTCATAATTGTTTAGCTAAGATCCGCTCTCGTAGTTGGGTGATTTATAAGTATATTTTCTCTCTCCCCGCGAATCACAGATGTAACAGTATCTGATTGGTAACTCGAGTTACAAAATGTCTCCTGACAAAGACAAGTGGTCAATGAGAAAAAGAAAACTGCTGATGTGCCCATAGGGTATTGAAATCTAGCGTGCATGGAAATATTTTCGCGAAAATAGGGTGTCCCTACCCATATACTATCCCCCAGCCTTCCTTTGCAGATAAGTCCTATTTTTATTTATGATCTTCTGAATTATTATATTTTGCCACACTCGTCTTATGGCGATAGTGGCAAATGGACGGGGTGCGACTGCCAGCACGAATTCAAACTCCAAATGATCTGGTGTCAGAGAGAACATCTGACTGCGCCATTTCTGGCCAACACCTGTTCTTCCTTTCTTTCCATGCCACTTGCGAGTTTCCCGAGAAGCACATGGCCCGTACCGATTTCAGCCAATCCATGACGAAGTCTGATCCCCAGGGTCACAGACATATTTGCCATGCTATGCTCGCCCATTACCATATCTATTTGAATTTCTTTACATTGAAATCCATGTTTGGGCCCGGAATATCTGACTGTCAAGGTGTCGACCGACCCGCCAACAGGCCAAAACCTCATGACTGTCTATGATTAAAGCTGAGCCTGGGAAGCTGGTATCCCTTTTGGTAAACCAGGCATAGGGGAAGTAAACTAGGCATAAGGAGATTCCCACATTTGCTGGCCCCAACAATGTCGGCCATCCAGCAGTACCAGGAGAAGGTGTGGGTTGCCTTGGGCTAGCAGAGTTTATTGACTTAAGTTTGAATATCCCTATCCGCAACTATGAAGCCGCTTTTCTCCGATACTAGAGCTGGCAATAACCTCGACATTTCACTGTCTNAATATCCCTATCCGCAACTATGAAGCCGCTTTTCTCCGATACTAGAGCTGGCAATAACCTCGACATTTCACTGTCCATCATCTCTCTTTGTAAGGTGTATCACATGCTGGTAATCCTGAGGGAGAGACCCCATCTTAGCAGTCTCGGACACTCCCACCGGGTTACTTCCGCCAATTGGTAGAAACCCGTCTGTGATAGTCATTCAATCTGTGACATAATTTATACATTTAAAAATTAAAATAAATATTGGTGCTTCATGACCCTTCTTAAACAAATCACATCTCGGGGTGTGCAGTTCTCAGCTGTCTTGCATATGCTCATGGTTGCCATTTTCCCCACTGGGAATTGCTTCATGCAATCTCCTGAATAGGACAATAATGGAATATGAAGAGGTAAGATTAAAGATTTCATTTTATATCTGTTTGAGCAGATGTATGAGAAACTATGTGCACAGTTGTGTATACTGATTTTATCAATAAAATAAACTATTTGTTTTAAGATATTTGGATACCATTGTAAAGGAAGAAACATATTTTGATAAATTATTTTATTTTGTTTTTTTTCTAAGTATGGGATTTTTAGATTTATGGTCATACCTCCTGTAATAAATAAAATATAAGAAGTACTCTTAGGCCAGGAGAGGTTATCTCAGATGCATCACTATCCCTGTTGGTAGACACATAACATAACATACATATGTATTGACCCAATCCCCAGATGTGTGCCCTCACTGGGTTTATAATATTATGCACCATGGGTGTCTTAGGTAATTCATTGGTGTTATCAAGATTTTCATGCTCCTTATCTCAGTTTAATATAGATAAGTGTATTTGCCACAGTTAAAAACACATTATTTTTAAAAATATCTTTCAGATAAAGTTTATTTCATGTTTTTTCACATACATGGGTATGCATTTTATTACACAACCACATCTTGCATTTTATTTAATATTTATATTTCTTAGTTTTCTTATGTATTTTTGTATGTAGGTATTTGTGGTCATTATAACTACATGTCCGAACAAACCTTTTATTTTAATGTAATTTATTTCTCTGAGCTTTTTTTATTTGATTCATCAATTATATTTAAAGCAAATTATCTATTTTGTCTAAATACTTATCCGTTTTTGCATGAAAAATTAAATCAGCACACTGTTACTTGTGACACAAGGAATAAATCTAAATAAGAGATTTCAGTAAGTTTTGCAAATGCAATTTATTTCCGTGAACCATAAATTCATATACAACAAGCACTACCAACACGTAATATTTGCAACTTGTTATTCCATATTCATTGTTCAGTGCATGGCTTAACAAGAAACAATCACACGTAAACAGAAATTTGTTTGGCGTCTAGATCAACGGTACCTTACATTTGTCCAGCAGCAGCACACAATTCACAAAGCATTGATTAACTGACTGAGGACGGATTTTAAAATCGACTTATGCTCGGGTTTGGAAATGGAATCACTCACATCTGGAAGCGTGCCGGTTGCCTCCAGAAACAGCAAATTCACCGCGTCATTGATNGTTTGGAAATGGAATCACTCACATCTGGAAGCGTGCCGGTTGCCTCCAGAAACAGCAAATTCACCGCGTCATTGATGCTGAGGTCGGGTTCAGGTGTTAGTTGATGTTAACCCATCTGGAGGGAGCTGGGTTCGGATGCAGTCTTGCGTTTGGAGCAGGGCCTCTGAGAGGCTGCTGGTGGATGTGAGGTGACAGGTTGCTGTACTGCGGGGCTGAGTCTACCAACTCCGACGTAGATGGATGTGCGATGGCTGCATTCGA
The DNA here is from genome assembly GCA_002778355.1 of Clitarchus hookeri. NCBI lineage: Eukaryota > Metazoa > Arthropoda > Insecta > Phasmatodea > Phasmatidae > Clitarchus > Clitarchus hookeri. Next base: position 203,671 of record NQII01000415.1, read on the forward strand.
GGTATGAAGATCCGATGTCGATGACGCACAGTTTAGCGCGTGCAGGGGGGATTGGTTTCGGCATATTGTAGCAGCTACCACGTCGTCAGGCGAGCACGGACGTTTGGTGTCTTCGCGTACGTAAAAAACACAACACTTGCCGTGGCCTGGGGTACAGTCGATCACCTGCTGGCAAGGCTTGTACGAGTCGGGATCCCCAACACCGATCCAGTGCAAATTACCGTCTCACTCCTCTTCATACTCCTTGGCTTGCTACCAGACCAGTAACTATAGTTAACGTGACTTAGTCCAGGCTTTACATAATTATACGTTCTTGCTGGATGGAAGCTAGCCATGTTGTCTGTCTGCCGTGAACTTGAGGCTCGTCGAGGTAGCGGGCCTTTTTTTATATAGTACTGGTTACAAAATGGCGATGCTGCCTCTATATTGGAAATCGGTCATGACGTCGTTTCACGATCTCGGCAAGTAGTAACAGGAACCTTGAGACGGTCTCGCTAAAAGCATCGAAACATTTACCTTTGTTGTATGTAACTTTGCCTTCCACATAAACACTGCCTATGCCGTCGTCGTTAGACGATGCACACGCGTGCTCTGATTCCAAGCCAGTGCTCTGTCAATTACGTATATAGTATAGAACATGTACCTGTTTCTTTTATATAACGCACTGGTGAGGAAAAATATTAGATGGCTTGAATTTATCACTACGTAACAATTCATCTGTGTGTCCAGACCACAAATGTCATGCACAGGGCGTGTCCAATGCCGGCATTCACCCGCCCTTGACTTTATTACCGTGCCTTCCGTGCCATGTAACGTTACAGCTTTCGTTAATTTCGTCCGGCCAGGGAGAACTGCAAATGTGAACGTAGCACCCGTCATCTTCACACAGGAAGCTTGCTTAAAGCTGGGAGGTGTCTTGCGGGGAAAATATATTCCACCTGAGCCGGAAATCAATATTCCCATTGCAGATTTCAAAATGAGTCTAGCTGCGAATCTCGCCACAATCATCTTTAAAACAGATGCCATATTCAACACAGTGTTGGCTAGCATGTACGTAATCGTACAGTGTATAAGGACCGAACATGGTGCGGCTGACATCTTCCACTGGGCGAGAATCTGGAAGCAGGTCAATGTCCTCTCCTTCAGATCCGCTGTAGTCATCGACTTCGCACTGGTCCTCTTCTGGCTGTGGCTGCTGGTAGCCGCGAGACTGGTAAACTCCTTGCGACCATCGCATGTGCAGACTGGATGACTTTCTTGCTGGTGAGGCCGAGAACTGGCGATCGGGGTGGCTGCCACTGCTTATATAGCAAAGGATTTTCAAGATGGCTGCCAGCTCACTCAGCCGTCACACGTGAGTGGTGAGCACAAGGTCTGCCATAACGTCCATGTACTTGCATCATGGTGACCGCCCGTCTTTAGCTCGTAACTGATTAATCCTGCACCCCTAACTTGACTCCGCGGCTCTTCTTCCGCACGCGATATCTTGTAGTGACAGTCTTCCATGCCATATAGCAAATTCGGCTGGCCAGATCAATCAAGACGAATAAAGCATGCGTTGTGACCGAGGCCATGGGTTTGGAAATGTACGACATGGGAGCTCTCTGGTGGCGGCGTCCAATTCTGGAAAAGAAAAAGAAATTTCTTAATGGTACAATTTCTTGGTCAACGTTCTGATACGATTGATTTGTATGGGTGGAGGGATAATATTTGTTACATAAGTTCAATGATTAATTTCAATGATTAATTTTTGTGGAGGGGGTGAGTGGTTTGGTGGTTCAGTATGAGAAGGGAAGATGTTATAATGTTAAATGTTACCCGATTTTTATGTGTTAATTAAGAATTTTTATGAATTTATAAGGGGGGNAGGGGGGGGGGGGGTACAGAATTGGGGCAAAGGTTAATGTTGCCTACATACAGCATGTTGTTTGGAGTCAGTAACGTATTACCTTATTCAATTTTTACAAGTGTTTCTTCGATTTTTTGCAGTTGCATCTCTTTTTTTAAAGTTAAAGTTCATAGGGGTCAAGGTCAAGGTCACCAACATCCAAGATGGTGGTCGGAGTCGGCAACTTAATATGTTCGTCTATTTTTATGAATTAAAGCATACTTTACCGTACGTATATTCTTATATTAATATTGTCATAAATAAAAAAAATTCTTTAACTAGAAGTACAGAAAAAATAAATAACAAAAACTTGAAGATGTTACGTAAAATTACGGAAACTTCCCTGAAATTTACGAGAAATCCTTGATTGAATACACTATTTGTCAGTATTTTCATGGAAAATTTCTTTATTAGCACTTCTCCGAAATATGGCAGTAAGATGTTTTAGCATTGCAATCTTTGATTGACTGCGCGGGACTGTGTCTGATTGACTACTGCGTGCAGCTGGAGGTTCCCTATTGGCTGAGCCATGAGAACGCAACCATGCCTTGATCGGCGAACGCTGTTTTGGCATGTTGCTTGCATGTAACGCCAAGATATCTGGCGCATGTGGCTGGTGTTGGTGGTGTTGGTGGTACACACTAAGACGGTATCAGTAAATATTTACTGGTAGCTATTTGAAATTGCTCCATCCAAAACTGTAGGAGAAAAAAACACTAATCCTTGAGTTCAAAGAAACCACTAACTGATACAGTAGAACAACAGTTATTTAAAGTTGATTAATAATTTACTGAAGAGTCAAAAAAACTGGTACACCTGTCTAATGTCATGTAGCCCGCCCCCCCCCCGCCCCNGCCCCCTCTCCCTAGCACGCAGAAGTGCCGCAAGACGACGTGGCATGGACTTGACGAATGTCTGAAGGTATGCATGAGGCAATTCTCAACATGAATCCTGCAGGGCAGTCCACAAATCCAACCTGCGCCATTTGGAGAACGGGTTGCACGTCTGTCATGTTTAATGATTCTCGTCAGTCGTCCTTTGTCCCGTTCTTTCACGATCTTTTTCCGGCCGCAGAGATGTTGATGATGTGATGTTTTACCGGATTCCCGATATTCTCGGTACACTCGTGAAATGGTCGTAAGCGAACATCCAAATGTTATCGCTACCTTGGAGATTCTATGTCCCATCTCTCGTGCGCCGACTATAACACCACGTTCAAACTCACTGCCATTGTAGCAGCAGTAACCGATCTAGGTGCCGACCACATCGCGTTACTCTGATTGGTTCCATACCTTAAATATTTGCATATGCACGCCTATACCAGTATTTTTGGCTCGCCAGTGTATAAGCATCAGGATTAAAATATTGCATTCCGGTGTGAAATAAATTAAGTACATTACTAAGAAAATATGACTGTGGTTAAGATCGAACTTTCACCCAAAATGTAAGACATATTCCGACTTCCATAGTTAACTGTAATCACATAATGGTGAAAGGCAGTAACATTTGTTATGTGAAAATATTTCGTGTTCCCAAAATATTAACATATTATGAGTACATAAATATATTTGATAGGTTAAAAAAATAAGTCTAAGCTAAATTTTGTTCAGATTCTATGCTTAAAAAATTTAATCTAGTGGTTTAAATTAACGATGTAACCGCTGTTGTCTAGTATCAGCTATTTTAAAACGCAATAAGATTTGACAGGAAGAAGCTGTTATTTTTAGTGGCAGACTGATTCTCTTAAAAGTGACAGTTTCATTCTGTAGAGTCTCGTTTTGTAATAAAATGGCGGATAACAGAGAACATATTTCACCTAGTAAACTGAAACAACTATGTTTAACTTTTAAAGTATACAATCTGAAATAAGTTTAACTTGCATTAGTTTTAAACCTTGCAATGATATTTACTAACACAATCATATGTACATATACTTAGAGAGTTTGAAGTAATTTCGTATCATGACTATTATCGCCGTATGCCATTATATTTTTAAGCGCTCGCTTCTCTTGACCTGCCCCGCGCGAGCCAGTGGAAGAGGACAGAGTAGTGAACGGTAGTGCGTAGCGAGTCAGTGAAGGACGTTTTAATGACAAGTGAGCCATAATACTATCAGGGTTTTCAGTTATGAAGACGTGCCACCACGCATTCTTCCGCATGGCACCGTGATAAACTTTGGTGGCTCGCACGCTCCTGACTTTCGGCAGATTGAATGTCTGCGTTTACCTGAAGAATGTTCTTGTACATGACCGGGGTTCTCTCAGCATGACTCAGGGTGTCGCGAACTTTCCAGGCCAGGGCCAGTGATAGTAACAAAAGAGCGACAGGCCTCTGAGCCGAGAGGTTATGAGAGTCAGCAGTATGGGCAATTGTGCGGCTTTAAGCGATAGACGACGAGCCAGAAGAGCAACCATTGGCACCGGAAGTGACAAGCGGGAGGAAACTCTACGATTGCGAGCATCGGTGCAGTGAAGGGTACGACTGGCACGCTGGAGTATTGGGCTGTATGCGTGAGTGAAAAATATTTGAAATGATGGCGACAGACAGTCTGAGCATGTGTTAATGATGAGCGTGAGTCGATTGACTATAACCAAACAGAGACATAGAGAAGGTATTTAATTAGAGTTGAGGTAGACATTAAATACTGTGCTCATTGAGGAATAAAAAGAGTTATAGTAGAGATAGAAATGTTAATGCTGTAATTAATAGCTGTGTGAATAAACTTAAGTTAAATTTAGTTCCTTTATTTTTATTAAGGCCTCTCTCCCTCCCGAACTCGGATATGCTTCTTACGTGTCTTGTAACAATATGTTTCACATATACGAAAGCATCTTAAACACAGGTAAATAAGTGGAGTTATTACGAATGACTATAGACGCCAAAGTATGTCCTACATTTTGGGTGGATGTTCGATCCTAATCACGTCCACAAATTTTTTCTGTATATGTAAAATTTTTGTTTTTCGACAAAATTATTGTACTTAATTTCATGTCGGAATTCACTGGTTTTAAATCCTAAGGCTTTATTTTTAATCTACTACAAATAACTGATGATCCACTGTTTCATTTTCACTGAAAAGATAAGTGAGTTAATGAAGACATTTGGGCGGCTCTTAAAAGCGAGGTCTTGAGAGCCGATGAGGGTGAAGCGTGGTGAGTATGGAGCAGCGCCAGAATGAGTGGGCGGGGAAAACGGGAGATCCCCGAGGAAACCCGCTGACCAGCGGCATCGTCCGGCACGATTCCCACATGCGAAAATCCGGGAGCGACCCCCCCGGGAATCGAGGCCGGTTTGAATAGGTGGGAGGCGAGTAGTCTGCCCACTACACCACTGTGGCCCCCTGAAAATATTAGTGGCTTTCTTTTCCTACTAATTCTGGATGGAGCAGTTTCCTCTGGAAATCAGTAGATATTTACTGACTCCGATAAGCGACTGTTTCACCTCTGTTTACATGGTTCTGTGTGTCTGATCAGTGCTGGCACCGAAGTTAATAATTAATTGTTTACCAGACAATGCCGTCACTGGAGCGACTACAGTGAGTAAAGAGCGTGGCTGGAGCAAGTGCTGACTTTAGTATTGGCAAACAGAACTTCAGTAGATACTCGATGTTTGCACACGCTCGCAGACCACACCCGAACATGCACATTTTTCAAACGATTAGCTATTAACCACGGGCGAACCTTTACTCGTGAAGTTCCAAGCTTCACAGGAATTCGCAGAAGAGCCGGAATACATACTTACTCTGCTTTAAAGTGATAGTATTTCCGGCAGTTCAAATCTCACCACCTAAGTTTTCAAAATGGTTGGTTTTATACAGGTGTTCCCTGCATTTAGTTTTTGCTGCGTAGTTTGCCTGAACGGTTTTGTACGTAGAAATCTACATATGAGTTGCGAAGTTACGTCGTTGGTTCATAGTGAGGACTGGAGTTTCGGTGAGGGTGAAATGAATTGAATGTGGGGTAGCGGTGGAATGCAAAAGCGGTAACGTCCGCCACATAACTCACGCGTGAAAATCCTCGTTCGCCCGCCAGGAGTCCAACCACCGCGACCTTACCTTAATTGGGTCTTCATCCGAACAACTTGTTAGCACTGAAAGGTTTCTTGTTAGGCAATGCGAGATTTTGGTACATAGGAAGTGAGTTGCATATAGAATAATATAAACGATACGCTGCCAGAAATAACCGGAGAGTTGATTTGTCTAAGGTGATTATTTTAAGCCTACTTTTCGAGGCAAAGATATGCTTAGGAGATCAATTTCCTGTTATTGTGTGTTTTTGTGTGTGGCTGTGTATGTGTGTGTCAATTTTTGAACGCGTTAACAGAATATCACCAAACTCGGTACACATATTGTACTAAGTATGGACACTTGACATTAATATATTTAGATTACACCAGAAGCTTACTTTCAAAATGGCGGCTATTTTAAAATTTAAGGCGATATGTCATATCTCGGAAACCATTCCACGTATGTTAACCAAATTATATATGCTGACAGAAAAATTTGTAGGAATTAAATTAAGATGCAAATGATATTGATGGTCCGCCATTTTTTAAGATAGCGCCACATGAAAAAATAAAGCTTTTTTGTTATATTTCGAAAACTACTCAACCTGTTTTCACTAACTTTGGCACGTAAGTAGTATAATAATGACCCAGGTATATGTAAGTAATTGAAATTAATTAGACAATTATTTTCAAAAAGGCAGCCACACAAATATTTTAGTTTTATTTGGTATTAATACCATATCATGTTACCGATTTGAATCAAAATTTGTACGCTGACAGTATCTATTACAAGCATCATATAAGCAATACAACAGACACTTTCGTCTGCCATTTCGGAAGATAGCCTTGCATGAAGAAATAAATTTTTTTACATTATACCTCGAAAACTAATCAATTAATTTTTTTCAAATTTGGTATGTAGTAATACCACGATAAGCCAAGTAAATATAAGTAAATAAACTTTATTAGATAACAATTTTCAAAATGGTGGCCATACAAATATCTTAAGTTTATTTGGTATAGCTACTATACCATTTGATTAAATTCAACCAAATTTTTTACGCTGACATTATTTATTACAAGCATATATAAGAAAAAAAACAATTTTTACGCTATTTTGTAAGATAGAGCAGAATTAATAAATAAAGTTTTTGTGTAATATATCGAGAAAGAATTCACAGAGTGATGCCAAATTTGGCAAACAAGTAGTATTGCCGCAGTTGATATGTACAAATATGTTTCAAGTATATCAGGCACTGGTTTTCGTAATGGCGGCCATCTAGCTATTGTAGCATAGTCTGCCATATATTCGAAACCATGTAATCAATTCCAATTTAACTTTGTATGCTGGGAGTATAAAAATCAAATCTCATTTATGTCTACAGTGAGTCTCTTTCGTCCTCAATCTTGTAAGATAGTACCACCTGAAGAAATAAAATTCTCATGTCATATCTCGGGGAATAGTAGACCGATTCCTACCAGATATGGCAAACAAGCAGTACTGCTGTAGGCGATGATAACTGATTAGTTTGATATATGTCAGACGCTTATTTTTAAAATGGCGGCTATATAGCTATGTTAATGCGTCTAACCCACGTAATTTATTCCAATGCAACTTTCTATGCTGGCTGTTTATATTACAACCATCGAATTTGTTCCCAGAAAATCTATCTTCTACGCCATTTTGTAAAATAGCGTCACATGAAAAATTAAAATCACGCGATATCTACGAAAAACTATCGATTTGTACTAATTTTTGCAAATAATTAGCACTATGGTAGGCCATGCAACCTGATAAACTTAAAGAGTGTCAAACACACATATTTTAGAAATGGCAGTATAATAAAAATTTTATCTTAGAATTTTTTTTCTACGAAACTGCGAAACAAATTGCAACTTTACTTTGTATGCTGACAGTATCAGTTATATCCAACAAAAGTGTATTTACAAAGCCTTATCACACCGCCATTTTGTAAGATAGCCCAACATGAAATTAAATAGATTTTATGCCTTATCTCGGGAAACAATCAACCCATTTCTTTAAAACTTCGCAAAGAAGTTATATTGTGGTAGGTTATTTTAATTTATATGTTTTAAGTATGTAAGTCTCTTATTTTCTGAATGGCACGCATATAAACATTTTAGCTTAGTTTGCTATATATATATATATATATATAACTATGTAACATATGTAAATTTAACTTTGTATATTGTATCTACGACAATAATCGAATGTGTTAATATATAAACTTTTTGCTCTCCATTTATGAAAATCGTCACATGATCAATGGAGGTTTTATACCACATCTCGAGGACCAACCAAACGATATGAATACAGATCTACCTTTGCCGGAATTTTTGCACAGTAGTTTCACATAAGTAAACGAAAAATGTTGTCATATTTGCGGAATAATTCAACTAATTTCCTGAAAATTTTGCTCACCTACAGAAGGACAAGTAAAGTTACATGATTTAAATGGGGCTAGACAAAGATTTTAAAAGTGGAGGCCATATAAATATTTTCATATGTTTGGTGTGTAAATTTAATTATTTCAATCAATCTTTTCATCCTGAAATTATCTATTACAAACATCGTGTATAGAGCCTGTTTTTAATCAATTTTGTAAGATAGCCCCATTAAAGAAAAAAATGTTTTTATACCATATCTCGGAGACCAATCAACCGATTTCCACCAAATTGTTTACACAAATAGCCTTATCGTAGGCTATGTAAACGTATGTGTTTTAGTGGCTCAGACACTAATTTTTAAAGTGATGGCCGAGTTAATATCACAGGTAAGTGAACCCTATTATTCAAAACATTACACTGATTTCATCCGAAGTTGATGCTTCTAATCCTACCTTCGTGATGCATTTGATTGCAAACTAGCTCAATTTGACGATTTTTTTCTGAATTTGAATCCCTGGTAAGTCACTTTTGTATTTTAATTTTCTTTGCGCTGTTTCAGATGTTTCTGGTTTCATCTTTACATACCTTCTAACCTTCAAGAACTTCACTAAAATTTATTTGCAACCATGTAGAGGGAAGTGGGCACATTAGTTATCAGTAACTTATTGTTTATTTTGCACTCAGAGACAAAAATACTTGCAGTTAATCTTGCTATTGCGATGTTGGTTGCAAAACGTCATTTAAGCTACACGTGCAAATAAAATACATCGGAGTCACACGTACTAAATATATACTCCGTAAATAAGAATATCAGTCAATTTCAGGATAATTTATTATACAGTTTGTGCAGACTAAAATAGTATTATGTAAGAAATTATGTAAGGAACGCTATCAAACGCTCTTCACTTTACGAGAGTGTTTCCTTGTTTACATGTATTCTATAAAACGTAGTAGTGCAGCTGACGTCACAGCACACGTGTAAAATGTACCTCACAGCTCACTAGTGATTGGTTGCAATACATTCAGTATCTTCCTACTTCGCCTTGGTTATTGGCTCCTAGTGCGTGCACTTAGTACAGCACTGAGCAAGCAAGTCTCTTACGAATCGTTGGCATAGCTGTGTCACTGTAGGCGGAGACTATTTTCGGCTAACGTAATTACGTTTTCTCCTTTCCGAAACTCATAACTTCTTGTGAGGAACCAGAGGCCGTTTATATTGTCCCTGTTACAGATAGCTGGGGCTTAACGTCTCGTCGACAGCGAGGTCATTATATACGGAGCAAGTTGCTGAGAGAAGCATGGTCGATTAAGCAATCGGTCATGACCTGTAGTAAGGATTCAGCTGTGGTCATTTAGGTGCACAAATAAAAACAGAAATCAAGATGGCCGGTGCTTGAACCTGCGTCTTCCCTAATGCGAGTTTATTGTGTTACACCAACGCCATCTCACTTGTTTTCAGTTAAAATTATGCAGACGGAAAATTAAACCGCGCACGCAATGTAAGAGGAACATTCTAAAAGGCGGCACGTTCTTATCGCGAGAAAATATTCGAAGCATTCTCGAAAGTTATGTGACAGCCCCCACTTGATAATAAAACAGTTCTTGTGACTTGTAAATGGTGAAATACACAGTTGACTACGTTACTGTTTAAACAGAAAAATAACGTTTATCAACAAGTGTTCGCAAATTGATACTTATGGTTTCGTCTAACTTCTGTACTAGGCTTAGTTAATTTGGATATTTGCGAGCCTATTTTCCATCTATATTTCGTGTTTTGCTAGCCACGAACCATAGCGAAGACTCTACATTTGGATATTGCAAATTATTTCCTTGTAATAAAATGACTGTAATTTATTGCTTGATGTCTGTATTAAAACTGAATGCTCACCTTCCTCTGGTTTGTTTCGTTTTATCTTCATCTATAGACTTGTTGCAAAAAGAATACTCAGAAGAACATATTTGCTGATCAAAGAGCTTACTATAATGCTTTTATCTTATTCGGAAGAAAGTATATGAAGACAACTCTTTTTTGGGCCGTGAGTTTTAACATTATGTTTTAATATTCAGGTATTTCAACACACCCAGAAGTCCAGCTATGCCAACAGTAGTCAAAAATAGCTTTTCAAATTTCATACTCACGCGATATAATTTCCTTTTTGCGCTTCAGTGTGGCACCCGTCGACATAGAAATATACAATAACAACACAGCGCGTAGTTTAGAGTCGTTGCTAGATTGACTGAGAAAATTATTACTATCTAAATTAAACAGACCATAATTAATTGAGCCAATGCCACTTTTCTTTTTTCGATATTTCCCCTAAAAAAACCAATTACGTTGAAATACATATAATCAATTAATGACATATTGACACCAATAAAGTTATTCATTAGGTTTATGTTCGATGAATTCTTTTAGTGAACGTCTCAGCAGTTTACGTAAACAGTAGATGACAATGCTTGTGATGGCACGTGGCGTATTTATACGCAACAGATGAAAATAGAAAATGCGCAGGGCAAGTGCTCATTTAACTGCAGAAAGCCAATAAGGTGACTCAATAAAGCATACGACAACTTTAACTTCGAATACTGCCCAATATAGCCTGGATAGATTTCGTGGTCGGGGTCACTGCTAAGATCATTGAACTCAAGACTGGTTACACCGAAGTTATATTATTTTACTAAGTTAAAATTAAGTTCCAGTATTCATTTGCCTGTAAGCTGTGAGAACTGCAGAGATTTAGTAGTTTAACGTATACGTAGGACCGACTCATAACGTTTCTGATTGGGCCACTGGTAATTAACGTTCCTTGCACAACAGCAAGCCACTAACAAATTTCTAAGGTAAAATGGACGGATCGACTTCAATAAAGCCCACGGGAATTAGTCTTGTTTTTTTGGTAGTAGCGAATGAAGTTTGTTGAGATTAGTGAAGTTTTGACTTAACGTTAAATGTAATGATTTAATTTTCGCACTTGAGGCAATAAAAGTAAACGTGCCTTCCCGAAATTGTCTAGGCATAATAAACATGTGTTCATGGCTATATTCATGCTTAAAAATTGTGTTGATTATTTAACGTGTGAAGTGAAGGGATTTGGGCGGCTCTTAACATCGAAGTCTTGAAAGCATATGGGGGTGAAGCGAGGTGAGGAATGGAACAGCGCCGGAATGAAGGGCGGAGAAAACGGGAGACCTCCGAGAAAATCTGCCAACCAGCGGCATCGTCCATCACAATTCCCACATGCGAAAATCCCCGCCGGGAACGGGAGGCAAGTAGACTAACCACTACACGATCGAGGCCCCCAGTTATTTAGCAGTTATATGTAGAGTGACTACAATTTCATAGTAAAATTCAGAAACTATATATATATTGTAAGTGTACATGTAAGTTTAACACTTTCAGTGCGGTGCAAATTTACGAACACTCAATGCAAGTTAGAACTTAAGTGTCCTGTATCCTCCACTGAGCAAACACAAGTTCTGTCGATCTTTGTATTCGCATTTACCAACTTTCTATTGGCCTACACTACACCGAGTTCGTTTGTGATACGTTGTATATTTTGGAAATAACGAAGCACGTATTGTATGGGGTGATTTTACAAAGTTTTGATTCAAATAGTGTGAAGAAGCCGCGAATAGACTATAATATCCAACATTCACTACTAACCAGACGTCTGCCAATATAATGCCGCGTCGATAGTGTCGCAATGAAATCTTCCTCCTTAGATAAAACAAGAAACAATCCACTCTGTTCATTTGAGTGCCCCTGGCGTAAAATGACGTTGCATTGAACTTCATGGAAACAACTGGTGACGTCAGCGTGTGTGAAGACTGAAAGACGACGTAAAATCTCACTAAACTCTGTGTGAAATTCTCTTGAAATCAGCCAGCGACACATGACGTCGCACATGGGAGTATTTGTATAAGAAATCCGGTCATAAGTTGAAAAAAAAAAAACTAAACATAAACACGCGCAAACATTTTGTTTTTGAAGATTATTAACTTTTTTTTTCGAATGACAACGACAAAAAACTGCTACTTACCCGCCCCTCTCCGCACGATCAGCCGGAACCCAGTCCTTGTCTGAACCGCATGTCTTTGTTATCGGCACTTTCGTTTCATCACCGTGTTACTTTTGAAATAGTGTTTTAGTGTGGAGGAGTGTGGGAAAAACCCATTCTAAAAATGGAAGTGGATGGTATGTACTTTACTTTATTATGTTTTTAAATTAATTGTCAGTTAAAATAATACATCTTTTAGGTGAGTTAAGAAAACCCTTAAAAACGTGTTTTTTTTGTGTCAAATATTTACGAAATTGTGCGTTTGTTTACTTGTCAAGATTTGTCAAGGTTTAATTCTTTGAAAGAAAAAAAAGGTTACCTACAGTTACTGTTGAGCAATTAAAACAAAAATATTGTGCTTACATCTGCCATTTTGTTTACCAAAGCGTTGAAGACGGGTTGTCAAAGAATGTCTAATATTTTCTTATTCCTTTTATTTTTCTCATATTGCAGAATCAGTCTCAAGATTCGAAACCTTCAGCAAACGAGCATTGCACGATCTTATGCAAGAATTTAAGGGAAAGAAAATTCATGAAAAGTTTTCCTTGTTGCTAGACAAACTTGTACAAATTATTCAACGCCGTGACGATAAGAAAAATGTTTTATATTATAAAAGGTTTTTTTAAACAAGCATTGTATTTTTTGTAATAAATACTTCGGTAAATTAAAATACGTAGTTTTATTTTTTTTTAAATGAAAAAATATTTCGTACCGGATTTAGCACTGAATGTGCGTCAATAGCAGTCAGACTGTTGACGAGTATCATCCGACACGTCCAGATGGACTTAGAAACTATAGGAACCGCATAACTGTCTGCTGGTAGCTCCGTGTGGCCAAGTCAAACAAAGAGTGAATATGAGTGCGGCCATGGACAATGAACAAATACGAACTCATCGTGTGTGCGCATGACCGCAATACTGCATTGTAGCCATGTTTACAGACAGTGGAAGAACTTCTAGCGGAACACGACACTGAAACTTCCTGCTCTATCTAGAACTGGCCCATGCATCTTTTATAAGGCGACATTTTTTACGCACTTATCAATAAACGTTAGGTGCTAAAGAACAATAGAATTTAGTATTGCAAAATTATTTCTATATTTTGACATTAGAACAGCAAAACTCTCGAAATGTTAAATTGAAACGTTTTAACATAAACCTTTAATGATATATGTACAATAATGCTTTCAGTGAAATAAAAAAAAAGTATTTATGTATTTGCCCATGGGTTTAAATGGGTGAATAAAGGAATTATTTGCTTCTGGGCGTGTGTTGATATCATAAAGAAACGAGTGGTGCTAAAGATTTTCTCAATGAAATTTTTTAAACTCATCGAAAATGTTCGTTTTCGATGTTAATATTTTGACGTAGCTATGTAATTGTACAAAATTAGTATTGTGACCGATACGCCGAGACGTCGGCTGTGCCCTGGGCCCAACTAGCAGTACCCAGAGAACACCCGCTCTCTCAACACATCAGCACCACTGTTCCCCTTCATCACTCCTAGGGTAAAGGAGACAAGGAACTTGAATTCATATTAGGAGCAACCATTTCAATCCTGAATTAATTATTGTGAAAACCCCTTTTGTTTCCTCTGTTTATTCCTTGTTGGGTGGGGATAACCTCCCCAAATCCTTTAATGACGGTAACCTACTTCTTAAAAATGAATACACAAATGTAAACATAAGACAATAAAGTAATTATGTGCGCTATCAAAACAACACGTGCGCATTTCATGCAATATTTAAGATAGAATAATTAAAATTTTTTATTCCCATTTAAATGGTTATTATGACGTTATAATACCCAACATTTGCAAACTTTCTTAAATGCAAAAATACCTAAAAAGTGCTAAAACTGATAGTAAAAATGACTTTAAATATATTTACACCAAGGAATACAAATATTTTTATTACAAAAGTCCCTAAAAATCTAAGTGTCTTTTGAAATCTGGACAATACTTAACTTAAATTACAAGTCAGGACATACTGTCCTGTGCAAAGCTACCCCAAATCTGGCGCGTCGTATGCCTTTATTTATACTGAAAAACCCTTCTGCACAAATATTTTCTGGTATGGTCTCAAAACTCAACAACGGATATCTCGTCTTCATCACAGGAACACAGCCTTTATTTGAAACTTGTGAGCCGTGGCGCCAGTAAAACACGTCTTCGCTGGCTGTGACGTCAGTTGTGGGGGGAGGGAGAGGGGAGGGGACATCGCCGGCCGTGCTCCGAGCAGAGCGCTGTAGTCGGAGGTGAGTTCTCAAGCGTGGTAGTCGTGTTGCGCCTCGCACGGACGTCAGCTGTGGGGTGAAGAAGAGGGGAGGGGACATCGCCGGCCGTGCTCCGAGCAGAGCGCTGTAGTCGGAGGTGAGTTCTCAAGCGTGGTAGTCGTGTTGCGCCTCGCACGGACGTCAGCTGTGGGGTGAAGGAGAGGGGAGGGGACATCGCCGGCCGTGCTCCGAGCAGAGCGCTGTAGTCGGAGGTGAGTTCTCAAGCGTGGTAGTCGTGTTGCGCCTCGCACGGACGTCAGCTGTGGGGTGAAGGAGAGGGGAGGGGACATCGCCGGCCGTGCTCCGAGCAGAGCGCTGTAGTCGGAGGTGAGTTCTCAAGCGTGGTAGTCGTGTTGCGCCTCGCACGGACGTCAGCTGTGGGGTGAAGGAGAGGGGAGGGGACATCGCCGGCCGTGCTCCGAGCAGAGCGCTGTAGTCGGAGGTGAGTTCTCAAGCGTGGTAGTCGTGTTGCGCCTCGCACGGACGTCAGCTGTGGGGTGAGGGAGAGGGGAGGGGACATCGCCGGCCGTGCTCCGAGCAGAGCGCTGTAGTCGGAGGTGAGTTCTCAAGCGTGGTAGTCGTGTTGCGCCTCGCACGGACGTCAGCTGTGGGGTGAGGGAGAGGGGAGGGGACATCGCCGGCCGTGCTCCGAGCAGAGCGCTGTAGTCGGAGGTGAGTTCTCAAGCGTGGTAGTCGTGTTGCGCCTCGCACGGACGTCAGCTGTGGGGTGAAGGAGAGGGGAGGGGACATCGCCGGCCGTGCTCCGAGCAGAGCGCTGTAGTCGGAGGTGAGTTCTCAAGCGTGGTAGTCGTGTTGCGCCTCGCACGGACGTCAGCTGTGGGGTGAGGGAGAGGGGAGGGGACATCGCCGGCCGTGCTCCGAGCAGAGCGCTGTAGTCGGAGGTGAGTTCTCAAGCGTGGTAGTCGTGTTGCGCCTCGCACGGACGTCAGCTGTGGGGTGAGGGAGAGGGGAGGGGACATCGCCGGCCGTGCTCCGAGCAGAGCGCTGTAGTCGGAGGTGAGTTCTCAAGCGTGGTAGTCGTGTTGCGCCTCGCACGGACGTCAGCTGTGGGGTGAGGGAGAGGGGAGGGGACATCGCCGGCCGTGCTCCGAGCAGAGCGCTGTAGTCGGAGGTGAGTTCTCAAGCGTGGTAGTCGTGTTGCGCCTCGCACGGACGTCAGCTGTGGGGTGAGGGAGAGGGGAGGGGACATCGCCGGCCGTGCTCCGAGCAGAGCGCTGTAGTCGGAGGTGAGTTCTCAAGCGTGGTAGTCGTGTTGCGCCTCGCACAGACGTCAAACAGCTGAGCACACACACCGGCCAGGCAGGGACGTGACGTCATATTCTAATGTGACACCGTCACAGTAGAAATAACCAATAACCGCTGTAAATTTGACGGTTGATATATTTCAATGCTCTGCGTACAGGACATGGGTTGTCCTTTTGATACTGGCTGTGTTATGCTTGTGAAGATATTGCCCCAATTTTTTTGTGTAAGAAACAATTTTGATACTGTATAATTAACACATTGAGTACGGCACAAATTTACTGATATCTAAGAGAAGCTTGAAACGTGTCGCCTATATACACGACTGCATGACCATCAGTTATGTTGCTCTCTGTATTCGCATTTACAATCATTTTATTGGTTGACACAACACCGGATACTCTGACTGTACCATACAACGTTCATGGCTGGCCGGCTCTCTGCCAATATGATGCCGAGTTGAAAATGTCTCAGCAGTCGAGTATTCTTTGCTACATACAAAAAAATATACAGTTAAGCATGTCCATTTAAGTAATTCACACTGAAGTAACATTACGCTGAATAAAATCCAATGCAAATGCCTGGTGAAGTAATATTTCTTCAATCAAATCTTCAAAGAATGCGGATGTCGAAATGTTTTGTTAAATTCAGGTAACTTGATGTTAATGAACGTTTTTACTTCGTCTTTCAACACTTATGTCGCGTCAAATATACGTCATCCGACAAAAAATGAATCAACATGCTACAGTAGATAAGAAAGCATTTTCATGCGAATGATTTCCTTCATTTTCCACAGTCATTGAAAGAAAAATGTCGCACTTGAATTTGTGAGTTGAAATGTTATCGCGTAATTTTTGTTATGCGCTGTATTTGTTTTTTAGCACTTGTCCTGCAACCAGTGAACAATGTGTTGCGTGCTGTATGATATTGGCAAAGACTGGCCACAGAGGCCTTACTAAGTAGAGCACCGGTCAGAAATGTATTTCATGTGCAGTGTGTTTAGAGTCGTGGATAAGGTGATTAAACGAGTTAAGAGGCCCGTCTGCCTGTCGTTTGAACTGCGTTGTTGTGTGTTTGAAATTCACGCGTACCCACGATACTATTAAATGTGCGTCCAATGTGCTGATCTACAAAAACAACACACACTTAGACCAGGCCTATTGAGGGCTTTCAAGAGACACCACTTCAGAGAAACACATATAGCTAAAAACGGTTTAATTAAAGTGCTTTATATAAAAACGTACGCCTCAAATATATACAAAAACATTCAAGGGCTTTGCATTGAACCTTGCAGCAGACTTTCCACTAATAGAACGATATGGTGACCGCTTGAAGTTCCATAGGTACACGCAGCACGACGAGAACTCTGCACGCGAGTTCAGAACCTTACGCTTAGTGACGATAGCACACTTGATGCTCGTGGCAGTGTGGCCCTTATCGCTCCCGAGCTTCTCGGTCGCGTGGCCCTTGATGGGAACCTTCCCCCGCTTGTGTTTTTCTAGCTTATTTATATTTTCAAATAAGAACATTCCAAGAGCAGCCCTATACCTAGCTGGCTATTGACCTTACACCGCAATACAGAAAAGACAGGGGAACTACGAACTAACAACTACGTCACTATTTTTAATCCTTCCAAAATTCTGCAAAATGGAAGCTGTGACAAAAATACGAGTTTGTGTTTCAGTTGTTACTTCCATAAAGGTGTGATAGCTGGTTGGGTGTATGGGTACTTTAGGAAATTTTCTTATTTAAAAACATAAATAAGCTAGAAAATACAGGCGGAGGAAGGTTTTCCCTCAGGTTCCTGCCTATCTGGAGCTTTTTCCCGCCTTTGAGGACGAGAGTGCGATAAGGGCGACAATGCCACGCACATTAAATGCATAATCGCCGCTAAGCTAAAGGTTCTGAACTGGCGTGCAGTGTTCTAGTCGCTCTGTGTGTACCTATGGGACTTTCAGCGGTGAGCCTATTATTTTATTGGTGGAATCTAGGAAGATTCAGTGTAGGGCCATTGAGTAGATCTATATCTTACTAATGCGAACATTTTGAGATACAGCGCTTTGAAAAAGCCGTATTTAGCAATTTTGGAATACTTTGAAATGGTTTTTCTAATGTGCGGGACATTTTGAAAGTGTTGAACAGGTCTCGTCTGAAGAGCGTGTTTCTTTCGTAGATCAGCAAATTGGACGCACGTTTAATAGTTTCGTGGAAAAACGTGTATTCCAAACACTGTGCAGCGCAGTTCGAGTGTTGAGAGATGACAGCGACGTAGGTAAAGGCCTACATTAAATGTGCAGTGCCGGGAACACAGGCAACCTGCTATACGCGGGAGCGATGCCGCAATGCATAAATTGTGCGTGTAAGGGGCTCCTCCACTCAAAGTCACGATATCTCCTGAAGTGCTGGAACACTGTAATTGTGGACACGGAATAATGAAACACTGTCATTCCATGTTCGCCATGACAGGTTACCGCACTGCGGGTCTCAGCAAAGGTTTAGTTCAGACATGAAAGTTCGCGGAAACAACAGTTGAGAAATAAACATACTCCTAAACGTTTATCCCTTTCAGTCCCGCATTGATTTATTGTTTCGATTATTGCAACCAAATGTTTTGGTTTGTGCTGTACTTGCCCTGATTCAACAGTTGCTTCATTCACGCAACCAATGAAAAGTTGCGTGAATGTTACAATTATTCGAATAAATGTATTTGATCGTAATACTATTCGATTATCTACATCTAATAGTCGTAGATCATTAATATTTTCTATATTTGTTATATATTAATCAAATTCGGTATTATTAAAATCTGAATATTTATATGTTCAATATCATTCATGTCCTACTGCATTGGTAGTTATTATATGATTAATTATTTCATCTATTAAATACAGTAATCGTAAAGATGGTGTTGCAATAAAAAATAAGCAATAAAATAAGCAATAAAAAATAAACACTAAGCACACTGTATGTGCTTAGTGTTTAAAAAATATCGAGGAATGCACTCACAAAGCAGACGTACAACTTTTATTACGCAGAGGGAAGAAACTGACTGCATTGAGCAAGGATCCTAGATGTGTACAGCCCTTGTCATGTTTCCTTCCTCTACAACATGTCCTTTGTATCAGATAGAGAGAGCGAGATCTGGACGTCTCTAAACAACGAGTGGTTGAGAGGCTGTAGCGGATACAAGGACTCAGAGGGTTAACAGTTATTTTGGATTCATTTATGTTAACGAAATAATTCCAAGTATTTTTATAACTGTGGAGTCTAGCGTGTTGACAGATGGATTCGGAAATTTTACTGTTCTAAAAATTTGTGTTCTATACACGTCAAAATGTGAAGGGTGTTTCCACAGTAAAAGAAAACAACGTACGTAGCGGCTGAATGTGACATATCACATCCTTCCGCTTATTTGAAATGGGAGGATTAAATATTCACTACTGGTGTAATTTTTTTTTCAATCTTAGCGATTTTATTTTTCGAGAAAGGTAACATTTTTATATAAATCTGAGACATGTTGAAAACCATAACCTTAATACTCTCTGTCTTCACCACTTTAATAGAAATAATATTGCACCGGAGAGACTCCTTGCACCTTCGAACTGTAAAGCTGTTCCGGTTTTTAGTGTTCCAAGATTGGGCGAAAAAAACTTCTAGCTGCCTTAAAACTGGTTGTATTCGGTTTAAGCCCTCGTATAATTATAAGCTATATAATGGATCAACAGCTTATGCGCGTAGTACTGGACGTAATTCTATTTCGCCAACATCCAACAGCTGGAAGGCTATTCTACAAAATGTTTTCGATGGACTTGGAAGTTGCCACTGAAGCACATTTGCAGACCAACGTGCTAAGGATTTTCATACAAATTCATAACGGTAATATGATGGCACATGCACATGAGGGATATTTATGTTGGGCACTGTACACAAGGAATCTGTAGCCGGTGTTTTGAGCAGCTTCCTTGCGAGTAACCTTCTTTGTCTAAGTTTCTGCAACTCTCATTTGTGATCGGTTAATTCTGACATCAACGATCACCCAGTAACTTGCTGACTATATGCGATAAGCGTGCTCTACAGAAGAACAGCGCACATCAAACGGTTTAACGATTACAACATTGGAGCTCGTAAATTAATTCGGTAATGAACGAGCTAACCTACTATGATGTACTATTTAATCGCAGCTTTAGTAAATATTCTATAAAATAGTACTTCAGTAGTACCTGAAAATAAGTGTACAGTTAAAACATTTATGCTTAAGTAATGCACTTTAATTGTCTGTAGAATTTTAAGGACAGTGGTATCCGACGAAATATCAAGTTCAAATCGGCAATGAATAATATCTTGGTGTGTATAAACAAACTTACTATCCCATTCAGACCCAGTGTACACAATTGTATGTATTACGCAAGTGAAGGTAAATTTTTTGTGTGTACTGCACACTGCGAAGCTCAGTGACCAACGATCTTACATGTGGGAAAATTATACGCAAACCTTCTTACTGTATAAGTCAAAATTGTTTCATATAACTGTTGCCGAACATATAGCCTATAGCTCATTGGCTATGACAACGAAACAAGCGTTGTGACAACTTAAGTACAGCATTGATTTAAATTTTTTTGTTTGCAACACTTGAAACAGTAAATTATGTTGGCCGCCTGGGTAGGCCGCCGAACTGTGTGCAGAGCTCTAACACAAAAATATTGATTAAAAAACCGTCCAAAGTGGCTGAGTTCTGTCTGCTTACGAATAGCAAATTTTGACCGTGAAAGAAGGACTCGTGACGTGGCAGAGTGTGAAAGAGGAAATATAGTATATCTTTCGGACGTATGGCGGTTTCAAAAATACAAAGTTTCCCGGTGGTACCCTGAGAGATGGAAAAGTGCCGAGTAAGATCTTGTTTGCGGGAGCTAACGTAATGGATAGAAAGTTAGTGCTCCTGGTATAGCCCTTAAGCGGCTTCGGCCACCAGGAGGGGAGGTTGGAGAGGCCCGCGCCGGTTCCACCGGGAACTTTGCTTACGAATAGCATTTTAGAAACATTACGATTCTGTATCCGTTTTTCAGCTACTCCATTTCTCTCTAAAGCATGTTTTTGTGATACCGAAAATAGCTCAAACCGTTGTTTTCACGGTCATTTTTAGGTATGAACGTTCCGGTAAAAAACATTAAATATGGAATGGGGACGGGCATAAAACCTTTATATTACGCAATAAAATGGTGGGTATCCGCTGAAAGTGTCACAGTGGTGCGTTATCGACGGCAAGACTGCCCGTCAGTTCAGTGCTTTGCGCGTAGAGGCGAAGAGAGAGTTTATGCGCATGTCTGGGTCGCCCCTAGCGCTCACACCCTTTTAGGCATCAGACGTGCAACATTCCTTCAACCAGGCCGCCACCTTAAAGCTTAAAATAACATTTACCTCAGAGGTAGATAGAGCTCGCTAGTTTCAAAAGCGCGGACTGCCTACCCATAAGGGTTTGCTTAGGGTTAGGCAGTCTACGCTGTTAATGACAGCTAATGTAACGAGGCGTTTACGTGCGTCGATTTCTCGATTAAAGTTGTTCTTCTCAACGTAACCCGTCGCAGTTCTCCGAAATTCTCAGGAAACTTCCTTAAACCTATCTGCGATCCACAATTTTTTTAATACTTGAATATTTTCTCAGTTTCCCAAGAATAAGTAATTTATTTAATATATAGGATGATTCTAAAATCATGGGACAAACATTAAGGGGCGGTAGAGCTCACTAAAACAATCGATTATTGTTTAGGAATATACGGGCAAGAGTGACGCGTTGAGGCACAAACACAAAAATAACACACAAAATACAACACATTGCTTATTTACAACGTCGCCGCTAAATGCCTTTTTACAGCAATGTTTATGGTAATTGCTCAAAATTGCTACCACGGACAGTAATGCAAGCTTGGTAGCGTCGGTGGAGTGATTGGTGAACATATTCAAATACGCCGGGTATTTCACGCACGCCACCATTGTCAGCCAATCACGCCATATGTAGAGGTCGCCAAACATGCGTGACTGTTGGTGGATGCATTTCCAGCAACTGTTTTAACATTTTCTGTACGGAATCACTCGTTAAGTATGCTGCTAAAGAACATTTTATGTTTCCATAAATGTGTTATGTTTCTGTGTTTGTGCCTCAACGCGTCACTTCCGCCCATATATTCCTATACAATAATTGTTTGTTTTAGTGAGCTCTACCACCCCTCAATGTTTGTCCCGTGATTTTAGAATCGTCCTGTATGCTGTTCACGGCTAACTGATCACTATTTTAAACTCTGCTCAACATATACTTTTCTTCTCTTCATGCATCCAACTCTCATATGTAAAATCAACCATGCAATGGGTCTGATCACTTGATACATTTTTCAAAACGAAATTTGAGTGAACTATGATGAATAGAATTTCCGATATTATCGCTCCCGCTTTCTTGCTGAAAGAATGATTGCTCAGCTGTTTGATATTTAATTATTGTACCATTATAGTTCTACAAGTCCGCGTCATGACCGAGGTTCGAACCACGCACCTCAGGGAACAAAGTCAACGTTTTAGAGGCACCACCATTCTTAAAACTTCAAATTAAGGCTCCGACCTAGCTGGAGCTAGAATTGCATGGCAGTGTAATTGAAATACTCGTTCTCTACGAAACTATTAAACGTATGTCCAATACACTACTCTACGAAGATAATACACACATAAAACGAACGCTGTTGAATGCTTTCAAGATCTCACGCACATTAGAATCACCCTTACAGAGTACTTCAAAATGGCTAAAAATACTTTTTCAAAGCGCTGCATCTCAAAATATACGCCTAAGATACATACAAAACAACTCAATGGCCCTGCATTGTACCTTCCTACAGACTTTCCACCAATAAAATAATAGGTTCGCCGCTGAAAGTTTCATAGGTACTCGCAGTGCAACGAGAACACTGCATGTCAGTTCACAGCCTAGCGCTTAGTTGCGATGGTGCACTTGATGAGCGTGGCAATGTCGCCCTTATCGCTCCCGCACTTCTCGGCCTCATACGCGGCCGCTAGGAAGGCGGGAGCCCTAATCGAAAACTTGTCAATAATAGCTTTACTATTAGTAGATAATTACAAAATTCGCGTTATAAATTTGGCAAATACGAAGATTTCACAAGACTGAGATTTTTCGAGTCGGTGTAATTAGTTCATTAGCTGCTGTCTGAATATGCAGACATTCCCTTTCTGACAAAAATTAAAATGATTATGGCACGTCATATTGACGCGTTTATTCATTGGCGTAGCGTCACCTAGAAAAATAGGGTCACTGGCCAGCAAAATTGAGGGAAACTGTTTGCCAATCAGTGCCAAGTATCCGACTTGCCAGACGGCTACGCATCCAGTAGGGAAACTTTTGTGGCACGCTGTAGCCAATTTTATATCTGATTTATTAATATTAAATAAAAACGACATTGTCATAGTTGAAGTGGACGTAGAAGTACTTGGGCGGCTTCTAACATCGAGGTCTTGAGAGCCAATGAAGGAAAAGTGAGGTGAGCATGGAGCAGTGCCGGAATGCAACGGCGGGGGAAACGGGAAATCCCCGAGATAACCCGCCGACTGGCGGCATCGTTTAGCACGATTCCTACACGCGAAAATCTGGGAGCGACCCCGCCGGGAATCGAACCCGGTTCGCTTAGGTGGGAGGCGAGTAGTCTGACCATTACAGCACCGCGTCACCTGGTTGTAATTTGTAGATAAAATATAAAATATGAGTGAAAGTTCAATTTAACCAAAAATATACTACATTTAAGTTAACGGAATTATAAATTACGTGTGATACATGACATATTGAGGAAAAAACCAAACACGTCATATATGAGGTGATTTTTCAAAGTTTGATTTAAGAGTGCGAAGATACTGCAAACAGATTATACTAATTAATCACTATGTATGTAATGGTAACCTAGCCTGTCACATGTTAATGCTACTTTAAAACATAGCCTGTGCTATGATGTCTTGTCCAATATAGAATGTGCATTTACGTATTTGCACTCTTTTTACAGTGGCCATGATTCTCGAGCTGGGTTGGCTGTCTCTTGCGAGTGGCTGGCTCTTCATCAACTACACTACTTGTCCTGCGGACGGAACTAAGGAAATCCTGATGGGTGAGGACCAATTTAAATATATATATTTTTTAAATTATATAACTTGAATATGTCGCAGAGGGCTTGAAAGTATTTATGCAATGAAACCAACCGAATCGCGACCCATTTTGAGAGATATAGCTGAAAATTTTACCCGCATTTCGACTATTTCAGTGGTAATGCTTACGCAATTGTTTTTCACTTGTTTACGTAAATTACATTTAAATAATACTAAACATATTTGTCCAAAAACAAGCTACGAGTGTAAACTTTACAAATTGGTTCATTAATAAATATTCGAATGCATGTTTGTTCAGAAGCAGTATTTTGCACTAATAACGTTTTCTGCTTCTGTTCAGCGCACATGAAATTTTTTTATTAATTACTCTATACATATATCCATAATTCCATGGTTTTGTGGTTGGTTTGCATAAGTATATTCATACACTTAATGTAATTAGCTGTCTAGATCTATTGACTGACGTATTTCCCGGAAGCGGTGTTTCGTGTTTTTATTTGCGCTTGTATGTCCTTGGTTTGCATATAAGTAGAAGGGAGAAGTTCTATCTGGGACAACGGGATCCGGGATCGGAACTCGGAACTGTTAATTTTCTGTCATTCCGGTCCCCCGGCTGCCATTTTTCCCTCAAAATTTCCCTTTTTCTGTAAAAATTCCCGTTTTCTTCTCAAAAAAGCACCAACCCTTCCACTTGCGAAAACTAGCCAGAGAAAGGCAATTTTCGATCCTTCGGAAGGTTTAAGGAGGCCTGCTTCTCGAGGGCAGAGCAGTGGAGGCCATATTGGTTTTATAGGCATAGGGTATTGCCGATCAATACACAGGATCCAGGGTTCGGAGTCAGACCTAAACATCAGCCACCTTGTCTGCCATGTTGGATGTTGGTGATCTTGGCATTGATCCTGTGACCTTAAATGACCTTAAACCCAGAAAAATCCAGAAAATTAAAAAATATTTTTTTTTAATTTATAAAAATTATTTTAAAATTTATAAAAAATTACTTAAAACATTAAATTAAAACATTCATTAAAAAAACTTAAATTTCTGCACGTTCCCTTCCCGAGCTCCATGTCAAGCAGACGACTGACCTTCCTCCAATCAATCACATTGTCTTAACATTCCCCTCCCCTACCAATGTTACTCATTGGCTAATAAGTCAGCAGGCCACCACCAATACTCATTATGTCGTATGCAGCCATCTTGGATTTTTCGTTTGTCATTCGTTTATACATAGCTGGAGGCCGCTATCTTGGATTTCATATGTTTACTTGTACATCACCTAGGTGGCACTACTGTATTAGTAATCGAAATCGCACCAGGCGAGCTGGCGATTTAGCCACCAGGTGAAAGTCATATTTGTTTATGTTTTTAAAGTATATGTTGTCAGCACCCTCCATATTGTATTATATTTTCAATGTTTAGGTAGTGCTTATTTCTTGATTATGGAGCCTGCTATCGGCCTATAACGAATGGTGACATTGACCTTTCCTGCAAAGTATGTAAATTGTCATAATCATTTTTTCAATTTCTTATGTAAAGTGGGGGTATTTAAAATAAATTAAACTCAAAATTATATTTATAAACTTATTTTATTTCGTAATGTACAAAATGAAAAAAGAAAAGTTATTTATTAATTGGAATTTTTTGTGTTCACCACTCGATGTCCGCATCGTCGAATCAGGGATTGGAGCTTGACATACGACTTTCCATTATGCCATTTCAGCCAGTACACAGGCGATCAGCCACGGCGAGGTCATGCTCTTCACCTGCGGTGATGACCCGCGAGCCTTATGCACATCCCTAACTGAGGCTTGGACCTGGCAAGTCGGAGTGGATCTTAGGGTGGAGGAGCTCCATTGAAGGGACTGCTGGCGTCCTGGAGGAGTTGGGCTCCTCCTGGGTGAAAACTCAGTGTGCGTGGTCATAAATTGTGGGTAACCAGGGGATCAGTGTGAAGCCCATGGCATTTGGTCGTGCTGATCTTGGGTCGGACTCTGGGTGGCGGTGGTTGAACTTTCCGCTTGGGAGGAGATCTGGAGGGGGGTGTTTGCCTGGAGGGCTGGCCCTGTGTGTCTGTAGAGTCGGTAGCCGCTGCCTTTGGAAAGCAAGCGTGCCGGCTCATCTCAGGTGACAGTTTCGAAGGGCTGATGCTCACAAGTGAAGGATCGACGGTCTGGTCTCCTAGTAATAGGACTTGTTTACGAAGCGGTTTCATAGATGTTGGCTATGCCTCGGCCCCATCAAGGTGGCACGTACAGATTCAACTCTGTACTCTGCTGTTGACAGGTGAGGTGGAACTACCCCTTGGGGTGGAGAATATCCACCCACTGCGATTGAAATGAGCGTATCTCTTTCTATCGGATTGCATTCAACTGCAGCCAATTAATAAGCTCTGTGTAATGCTTAGCCATCACATGATTACTGCATGACAAGGGCCTGGATAAGTGTGGACACACATAATTGAACAGCCTGAGTGACGAAAATAACGCCTGAGGTGCTCACTTAGTAATAGCAACTGTTCTGGATTATCTCTCTCGTTATACCTAAAAGGCTCAGGCACGGGAGGGCCAGACTGAAGTCACACGCAGTTGAGAAACAGAAATCATGACTAATTCATCAATGAGAAATTTTGGAAGGAGAGGGGAATGATAAGACAATGTGATTGATTGGAGGACGGTTAGTTGTCTGATTGACATGGAGCTGGGGAAGGGGACCTGCAGAAAAGTAAGTTTTTAAAATATACCTTTAATAACACATTTTAAATAATTGTTTATAAATTTTAAAATAACTTAAAAATAAATGTTTCGGAATTTTTCGAAATTTTTGCGGTTCAAGGTTATTTAAAGTCACAGGATCTAATTCAAGGTCACTGCAATACAACATAGTGGACAATATGGCTGACAAAACCAAAATGGCTGATGGTCAAGTCTGACTCCGGACGCTGGATCCCGTGTATCGATTTGCCATACCCCAGGCCTACAAACCAATATTGCCACCACTGTTCTGCCCTCGTGAAGCGAGCCTCCCAAAACCTTCCGTTGGTTCAAAAATTGCCTTTCTGCTGCTCATGTTTGCAAGTGGGAGTCTCGTGCTGTCTTGAGAGGAAAACATGAATTTTTTTTAAGGATAAAAGGAAATTTGGCCGATTTTGAGGGAAAAAAGGGACATTTCGAGGGGAAAATGGCAGATGGGGGACCGGAATGACAGAGCATGAACAGCTCCTTGCTCCAATGCCAGATCCCGATGTCCTAACACGAACTTTTCCCTTCTATTTATACGGTTCTAGATTTTACACTATTGTAACCGGTTAAGACAGTGGGAAATTGTAAATACAAAGTATGGAAAGTGCATGACGAATTGGCACACACACTGTGATATAGACAAACACCAAAAAATATATGTACGTCAAACTGTTTATAAAATTTCGGAGAGATGTAATGAGCAGGGGCACCTGTTTTCGCGAAAAGATTTCAGGACAATGTGTTCCAAAACCCTTAAGTTCATAACCACTTTCGAGACAGGATCATTTGAATTATTACGCGGGATATCTGTTTGCCCGCGAATCACGGGCGGCCTGTATCGGAGAAACTCAATTCTGATTGGCTCACTCATGTAACATGACACTCTTCACACAAAGTCAAGCTGCCAACAGCCAAAGGAAGGCTGCAAGTGTTCATATAGGGTATTGAAGTCTAGTCTCCGCGTAGATATTTTCGCGAAGAACAGGTGCCCTAGTCATGAGGAAGAAATTTTTGCACAGGAAATTAATAGTAGCGACGGAAAAACGCAGCTGCGGGTTACGAAATCTTCTCACCAGGTACAACCGCAGTCTTCTCTGTTCTTTTGGAACTCGCGTTACTTAGCTGCTGCCATGGTGAAAGGGCAATTTGGTTATTTGTTGAATATGTAATTGTCGGCTTGGACCACCGCTCCAGAACTCAGTACTGGCAGCTGTGCCTTCACAATCTTGCCACAGAATATATAATTATACAGAAGAGAAAAGCGAGGTACTATAACGAGTCCTGTGTCTTATTAGCCTTTGCATGATGCGAAATGTTCCCTACGAGCTTACATGGAAGTTGCCAGGCGATAGCTGGCGAACGGCACTCCGACACGTAACTACCCTGTGACACCATTTTGCTGGCACGTGCAGCTGTAATTTGCGACATTAGTGACTGTTTTATACGTAATAGCCTTCTCTTACATAAACTTGGACATGCCATATTTTCCATCTCCACTTTACCGAGTGTCTAGACAAGACTTCAGGTTTATCTTAGTGGTCATCGTCACAGTCCTGAGTCGTCTTCGTCACCCCTGCCATTAATATCCTCATCTCTATCACCTTTATCGTGAAAACCATCATTGCTATTGTCATTATCATAGTAATCAGCACTATCATCTTTGCAATCACTGCCATGATATATATGGTCTGCATGAATACAATCGTCATCATCATTTTTACGGCATCAACACCGCAAGTTAATGAAGAAATTTGGGCGGCCCTTATCATTAAGTCTTGAAAGTCGATGAGGGTGAAGCGAGGTGAGTATGGAGCAGCATCGGAATGTAAGGGCAGGGGAAACAGGAGATCCCCGAGGAAACCCGACGACTAGTAACATCGTCCGGCACGATTTCCACATGTGAAAATCCGGGGGCAACCCCACTGGGAATCGAACCCGGTTCGCATAGGTCGAAGGTGAGTAGTCAAACCAATATGCCACCGCGGCCTCCATAGATATCGTAAACACCTCTATCATCGACATAGAAATGGTCGCTGGTAGTTACCATCGTTCACCTGGTCATTTTTCATTCTCTTTATAAATGCCATTACGAAAATAGTCAACCATCACCATGTTAACCATGAGGCACCGTCATTGTTGACGGGAGGAGTGACGTGACGGCCATGGTCACCGTGTTTTTGGTGAGGGGGTAGAGGAGTACGAGTGCAGAGGTCGACGTACTGACCGCGTCACAGACGGCTATGTGGGACGATCAATGGGAGGGTCACTGGAGCAGAATGCGAGATACAGAATCCGGGCCTATTGTTCCCCGCCTCGGCCGATAGAGTTCGTGCTCGACTGTGGAGGAGATTGTGTGTGTGTCCACTTTACCCCTCCACCAGCCTGACATTTGTTGGCGGCTGGCTTATCAAATACCTCATCGCTAGAGACCTGCAGAATTCACGTTATTATTTGGGTGACATATTAAACTTGAAACACATGTACATTTGCAATATGTTTGTCATTGGACCATACTTTATGTGACACGCCCTGGGTGACTCTGCACCAATATAGGAATACTTCACAATCGTGTGCCCCAATCACGTGTAGTTCAGTCAGAGAAGGAGTGTCTTCACGTCTGTGCAGCAGGTAATGGACAGACAACGCCTGCTCCGGTACATACAGTACTGTGAACTTCAGTCTGGTGCCAAATAATTAGGCGAATTTTGTGTATCTCTACCTATAAGTAGGAGCGTGCGAAATTCTCGTTATTTTTTGGCATCAAGCTAAAATACACAGTACTATATATACTCGAGCTGGCGTCGTTTCTCCATTAGCTGCCTCCTATATGTTAAGTCACGCCCTTTCTGAGTGAACTGTGCGTGATTGGGGCATACTTATATGAAGTATCAATTTATTGGCGCAGAGTTACTCGGGGTGTGTCAAATAAAGAATGGCCCAATGAGAAACGTATTGGAAAGGAGAGGTGTTTTAAGTTTAACATTCCCTTGAATAATAACACGAATTTTTCGGGCTTATATATCTATAGGTAGAAACACCCGATTTTTGCGAAAATGTTCACAACTAGTTGTTTTTCAAAACACTTAAGCTTGGTCCCATTTTCGTGATTGGATACTTCACGTGTTACGCTCCTTAGAGTTCAGCCCGCTAATCACAGAGTTGCACGATCGTAGCAAACCAATTCTGATTAGCCATTCAAGCAAGATAATCTCGTTTTGTCAAAGACCCAAGGTCAACTAGTAAAAGAAAACGTCTTACATGCCCGTAGTGCGTTGAATTATAACATGGACGAAACTCTTTTTGCCAAGATTAGGTGTCCTTACCTGTAGGCTACACTTGAAAGACCTATGTATATCCATGCAAGGATCAACTGCTCATTGTTATAGAGCAAACTAAAACTGCGTGTTCAGTGATCTGTAAGCAAGGCTTTACATCCGTTTGTATATACAAGCAGGTATAACTTTCCCACTGGCTGCTTGCTTGCTTGATGAAACGTCGTCACTAGTATTGAGTTTCGTTGCTTCTTTATTATTGGATCAGAGTCCTCGAGAAGGTGTCGAATTGGTCGTTGAGAAATGCAAACGTAAAACAATTGTTGAAGTATTCGATGTCTAAATTACCACGAAATGAAAACGTGAAAGTTTCAGTACTTAAAGTAATTGGTAGGGTCCTGCAAAATTCGCGTTATAGCTCGGTATTGCGCCAAAATTCACACTAATGTTAGACACCCGGAAATTACGCGAATTCATTTGAGGACATGCTAGACTTCAAACACATGTACATTTTATTTGCTTTTCAGTTTGATCGCAATTTGTTAACCACGCCCTGGACCCTCTTCAGCAAATAAATAATCAGCCAGAAAAACACGACCGAATCCCATGCTACATGGCCTGGGGTAAAACTGGAGCAACAGCCAATGGGCAACTTTCAGAGGACCATGTGCACAAAGGTTTGTGGAGTCTAGCTTGTTGCCAAATGAATCCGCGAAATTTCCGTGTCTCTAACTATTATATGAATATTTCTCCCTGCGTCGTATCTCCATTGGCTGCTGCCTTGATGTGAAGACATTGCATTCTGACTCCACTGCATGTGATTCGATCACTCATTTGTGAAATGCACATTTATTGGCGCATTAGTCGCCCGGGACGTGTCAAGTTGTCTGGTCCAACGACAAACGTATTAAAGGTACACTTGCTTGACATTCTAGTCCATTTATGGCAGTAGAAATATTATCTGTGTTACGGGGCAATGTATTTTAAGTAGTAAAAATATGCCACCTGGCACCAGCCGCCATGAAGTGACGTCACCCAACCGCACGGTGGATCTGCGTGACTTTGACATTTACCCGTGACTTTGATTGACCTTTAGCTCGAAAAAAATTCAAAAAACCCAAAAAAAAAAAAAAAAAAAAATGGGGAAAAAAGTTTAAAAATCGAGGGAAAAATTACATAAATGTCTTCGACCACCATGTTGGACACCAGTAACCATGCCCTCAATGACCTTGAGAACAAACACTTCAGAAAACATTGTAAAAAATCTAATAAATTAATCAAAGTAGGCTAGCATATCATATTACTGGCTACGAACACCCTGTTTGATATAAGTGACCTTGAAATTTGACCTTGACCTTTGCGCATGAACTTCAAAGACCTTTAACACAAAAAAAAAAGTTAAATTATTTAAAATATTTCCCAAAAATTATTATATTTGTTAAAAATTATTAAAAAATGTATTTAAAAACATATAACATTTTTTATAAACAAATTAAAATTTCAAATGTCATGGCTAAGAAGAGATGGGGGACTGGAACCGACCAGCCACCAAGTTATGGCATCACCCCACCACCATATTAAATCCAAGTGACTTTAACCTTGATCTTTGACATTGACCCTATATATGTGACCTGTAAATGACGTTAAACCCAAAAATTAAAAAAATATACATTTAAAAAAAAAATATATATATATATATAACAAATATTTTTAAAATTAAAAATAAAAGCAAACATTTACGGAGGTTTCCTCAGCACCATGCCCAGCAGACGATTTACCCTCAACAATTATTAACATTGGATGATTCCTTGTGTTCGTTTCGCCACGCAACTTTTTTTTTATTGGTTGATTACTCACGCTCATTCAACCTGCCACCAATTTTTCTCATCGTATTTACATTCCCCTCCTCTTCTCTTACGTTGCTTATTCTGTAGAATGCGCTCTACCCCACCATATTTATTTTTTCGATTGTCATTTGTTTGCTTTTTCATCATATATGTGATGCTAGTGTATAAATGATAGATTTCGCCGCCAGAGGAGCTGTTGATTTAGCCCCACCATGTCGGCTGTTGACAACTTTGACCTTGACCCCAATTACATAGAACTCGATAAATCGAGAAAAATCACAGTCCATACAATTAACAATTGCAAGCTAGTCACAACAAAGATCCATACCGACTAACCATATTGGCCAACGACTGGTTCCACCTAACTTCAAAATAAACGGTTGTCAGCTCTAAATACTGTTAATGACCATGTGTCTCCTACAAACAAACCTAATCTTGATATTGAGGATGAAGCAGGATCTTAAGACGATCATGAAGACAGAATAAATGATAATGACTATGTGTCAAGTGTTAATGAAGTATATTATGAGAATGATGATGATTCTCTCGACGTTCGCACACATTTCACCAACGAGTTTTCTTCAACAAGGGGTGCAAATAAGGCAGAAGGCGTCAAGATTGCTCCCGATTAAACTTGTTTACCTGCTCAGATATTTGGTTGACTTGCAAAAACGCGGGATATCTCACGCATTGTTGAGATATCTTCAATCATCGATGAACTAGGGGTTACATCAGATGAGACTGTTGGCTACTATCCATGATCTACAAACATCTGAGAAATGTAAAGTTCGAATGTGAAAAATAATTAGAAAGATAGAATGTACATACAAAGTAAATAAATTAAAATTATACATACATATTAATTTGTGATTGATTATAAAGTCCCTTCTGCTTCTCTGAAATAATAATTAAATCAGTGGTGTAAACAATCGATCGCGAGAGTCTGTTTTAGATCAAATCTACGTGAGCGTGTGCAGGAGGAGGGCTGTGGTTTGATCTGAGGTATTATGTCTCACTCGGGTTGTTTCAAACTGTTGAATTCTATATGGCGAACGATTGAATTGAGGGGGATATTTTTAAGGAATATTTCGCAACTATTTGTTTGGCCTGGTCAGTTGGCTTGGTAAGCTATTATGAACATATGGTATGCTCAGCTGTGCTAGATATGTTTTTCGCAACTTTTGCGAAGATTTTGTATTATGAGGTTAGCTACGAGACTCTAATTAAAGACTTTTTCCGAGATTGTCCATCACCTTTTGTATAGGTTGGTGATGTGGCAGTTTGGTATTGTCGGTTGTTCTAGTCAAATTTGTTGGAACTGGTCTTGTCAGGAGCTAGGTTTGTGCTCATTTAATCTCGCCAGGAACTATTCTTGGGTGGAGTTAGTCTTAGGGGGAGTCAGTCGTTGGCCAATATGGTTAGTTGGTATGGATCCTTGTGACAAGCTTGTAATGGTCAATTGTATGGACTGTGATTTTTCTAAATTTTTCGAGTTAATGTATTAATTGGGGCCAAGGTCAAAGTTGTCAACATCCAACATGGTGGCTAAATCAACAGCTCCTCTTGCGGCGAAATCTATAATTAATACACTAGCATCACCTGTATGATGAAAAAGGAAACAAATTACAATCGAAAAAATAAATATGGAAGGTGGAGTGCATTCTACAGAATAAGCAACGTAATTAATACACTACCATCAATATGGTGAAAACGTAAACAAATGACAATCGAAAAAATAAATATGGTGGGGTGAAGCGTATTCTACAGAATAAGTAACGTAAGAGAAGAGGATGGAAATGTACATGCTATTAGAAAAATTGGTGGCAGGTCGAATGAGCGTGAGAAATCAACCAATAAAAAAAAGTTGGGTGGCGAAACGAACACAAGGAATCATCCAATATTAATAATTGTTGAGAGTCAATCGTCTGCTGGACATGGTGCTGAGGAAACCTCCGTAAATGTTAGTTCTTTTATAAATTTATTTAAATATTTTTTTATTATGTTTTAAATAAATGTATATGTTTTTTTAATTTTGGGGATTTAGGTCGTTCACAGGTCATGGATATAGGGTCAACGTTATGGGTCAAGGTTAAAGTAATTTTTAATTTAATATGGTGGTGGGGTGATGTCATAACTTGGTGGCTGGTCGGCTCCAGTCCCCCATCTCCTCTAAGCCAGAAAATTTTAAATTTAAATTTTCTATAAAAATTGTTAATACAATTTTTGAAATACAATTTCATATTTTAAAAAACAATTTTTCCAGTTTTAAAATTTCTTCGGGAATTTTTAAATCAATTTTGCATTTTTTGTGATCAAGTTTGTTTAAGGTCATGAACACTTGGTAAAGGTCAAAGGTCAAGGTCGCCGATATCCACCACGAGGTTTGTAGTAAGTAACGTAATATGCTAGCCGACTTTTAAGAATTTATTTATTTTTAAAAATTTTCCTTGAGTGTAAGTATTTAAGGCATCCATCATGGTGGTCGGAGTCATCGATGTAATTTTTTCCTCTATTTTTAACCTTTTTTTTCAATATCTTAAATTTTTTAGATTATTTTTTGTGTTCAAGATCATTTAAGTTCACGGTTACAGTTTCAAGGTCAATTTCATGGGTCATGGTCAAAGTCACGCAGATCCAACATGGCGGTTGGGTGACGTCAAAATATGGTGGCCGGACGGTGCCAGGTACCTGTTCTGTGCCATTTAATATACATAGCCCCAGAACGCAGATAATCATTCTACTCAGGTTACTTCAAACTTTTCTAAAGCTCTGCTCAAGTTATACTTTCAGGATGTTCTTCCGCCTAATTCAAACAAAGTTTAGCCGAGTCTAGAAAATAACTCCGGAGGGAGAACGCACCACATATGTGTTCAATCATTTAAATAAAATTGTGCATAACTATTTCCTACTAGGCATTTCCAAAACACCATTTCCTCCCTGCTTTTATTCACATTAATTAATTATAAATGAAATATGGTTAATAGAAAAACTATAAGTAAGAGTTCAATTTTTCCAAAAAATGAGTTACTTTTATGTTTAGAGAAGTTTAAAAGCTTGTGATCCATGATATATTTAGGAAATAACCAAACACTTCACACATGGGTTTTTTTTTAAAAGCCTTGGTGCAAAAACCGTGAATAGACTACAGCGAGCAGCCAGCCAAACTATAAGTTAGCAGATCTCTACTCATTGGTTGCTTGTTGTCAAGGTGGAAGGCTATAAATGGGCATAAATTTCGTTGCTCGATTTTTATTGGCACATGGTTCTCCAGGAGGCGTCAAATAACCGGTGAACCAATTTGAAAAGTAACATAAAAGTAAAAGTTTTTGAATTATAGTTTGTCTCGAAATGAATCAGTTTGATTTTCATGTCTTTAACAATAAACACATGTTGTCATTTAATGAACTGCGCTTGATCAGCAACGCATAGAAACTAAAAATTAGCTTGGATTCACTTACGTAAATAATAAAGACAATAGAGCAAAGTTAGCAGCGTATTGTTTACACACGAGGACTTCGGGCTGAAAACATCCACTAACAGAAATTAAGGCACTGTTTAGGGTGCTCGATTGTAAATGGCTGCAACGGGAGAGGAGATATGATCAATACAACACCTTTCTTCTTTGGCGTTCACAATCAGTGTTTAGGAGTGATTCAGCATGTATACGAGACGGCCGTAGCTGGGNGATTACAGTTCACGAAACTTCGCATCTCTTTCGTAGGAGAAAAGCGTATGTTTTTTTCCTGTGTTGTCTGCATTGATTCCTTCACAATTATTTGCGTATAACTGGCTATTATACCATTACATGTCTGTTTTGTTATGTGTCCTAATGGTTTTGTATCGTTTTCGTACTGATTCATAAGTAGGGACAGTGACATTTCGCGAAAAGGTTTCGCGACAAGTTACAGTCCAAAGCACTATAGGATCGTCCAGCTTCTTTGATTGGTTAAAAAATGTTCTGGCCCGTGTTAACCGTCTGCGCACGAATCACGAAGGTTCAGTGTCGGAGTAACTTAGTCCTGAGTGGCTTGGTCAAAGACGGACACGGCACCAGCAGCCAATGGAGGTATAACAACAGCTGAGGTGTGTATATAGTATTGAAGTCTACTCTGTGCTCCGATTTTTACGTGAAAAGTCAGTGGCCCTATTCATAAGTCATTTATGAAGTGTAGAACCACCCGATTTTCGCAAAACGAATTCCACGGAAGCTAGATTTCAATATCCTACTTGCACATTTGCAGTTTTCCTTCCGTTATTGGCTGCGTACCTTCGTCGAAAGACAGTATGGTATCTAACTGGGTTACTCCGGCACTGAACGTCTGTGATTCGTTGGCAGGCACACGAGACGTGTAGAAGTTGAAACCGTCCAATCTCGCAAGTGGATCGGAGTCAAAGTCTTTTGAAATACAATTTGACAAGAAATCTTTTCGCGAACATCGCGTGTCCCCACTGATGTGTTCTCCACGGTATAAATCACATATTTGTTTTCAAGAGACAACCTGGACTTATTTTCCTTGTCTGGATCTTCCTTCGGCATTTTGGTTTTCACGTGATTTAAATCAGCGCATTACGACAATACGTGTCTTAGATAATAGTCTGATACACTATGATTTAATGTTATAATACGGGACCAGCCTATACCTCACATTACTCTGGTTACTCGAGCAGATGTCATTCGTTCATTAGCTTCTGCCATAGTCAGAGCTCATTCTCTTGTTCGGCTCGCCCACACGGAATAAAGTGTTTCAAGTGCTGAATGTTTACTTCGGTAAGGTCACCCGATTTTCGCAAAAACCTTTCCACTCACGATATATGTCATAACACTACGGGTACACCGGCAGATTTATATAGCTTATTGGCCGGGTATCTTGGTGAGAAGACGTTTTATTTCTCAACTGGCCAATCGAAATTAGTAACGTTGAGGTCTTGAAGGCGACGAGGGTTTAAAGAGACGAGCATGGAGTACCGCCGGAATGCAAGGGCGGGGGAAACGCCGAGAAAACCCACCGACCAGTGTCACAGCCCAGCACGATTCCCACATGCGAAAATGTGGAGTGACCCGGCCGGGGATCGAACACGGTTCTCCTTGGTGGGAAGCGAGCAGTCTTAACAGCTCAGTTACCGCGGGCCCGTCGCCTTGCTGCTCGTGCCGTTATACTACGCGGCGAACACATAGCGTGACATCATTTCAGTGGTCCAGTATGCTCGACCGTTCTTCCAGTGTAGAGACATGATATGCTGCTGTCTCATGTGCTCATATGGTTCCTTTCATCTTTGCTGAAGTCCTGCTTAAGTTCTGCTTTCATAACATTCCTCCGCCTCGTGCGTACAAAGCTTAAGCACGTCTAGAAAATTACACCACAGTGACAACGCGCCGCATTTGTGCGCACTCAGTTTAATTATATTTTCCATTAACATTATTTCTTTCTAAACATTAGAAACGTACCTACATTCTCTCTGCTTTCATTTACATAATTTTAAATTAAATATTATAGTTAATAGATAAAATATAATTAAAAGTTAAACTTATCAAAAAAATAAGTTCATGCTAACGGAAGTATAAAATGCGTGTGACACGGTCAACCAAACACGTCGTATACATGGGTGTATTTTTAAAGGTTTTATTCGAAAAGTGTGAAGACGCAGCAAATACACGTATCGAAAAAATTAAAAAAAAAATGGTTGCCTGTAAAGTCGGTTTTACGGGCGAAGATTTTACGTGACAACGTAGTGCTGCGCGCGCGGCAGACCGATCATAGTTGAGTGGGAGAGAGACGCAAGGCATTCGGCGGGCCTCTCTCTCGTTCGGTGACTCATCGTAACGTTACCGAGCGTTACACTTTTTCATAAGTGACTCCCAGCCGCAACCTAATTTAAGACGTTGTCACGTCAAAAAAAAAGCTTGTGGCAGATGCGTACGCGTACAAGAAGACACATATAGAGTAGTGCTTCATTGCATGTTGATTAAAAATACTCCACGAAATATCTTATCATTATAAAACATTCTGGAGAAACTCTGCAACGGATTTTGAAAGCATGTCAATGTAAAATAAACTTTTTTTTTTTTAATTTAACTTTTTCTGATATTTTATTTATAAATTTTAATATTTAATTATAATTTACTTGAAAATAAGGTGAGATAAAACAGGTGTGTTGGTAATGTTCTCATGAAAATATTATTAAACTGAGTGCACACAAATGCGGTATGTTTCCCCTTTGGTTTAATTTTCTAGACTTGGTTAGATTTTGTATGGATTTGGCAGAGGAATGACCTGAAAGTAGAACTCTAGCAGTTCTTCAGAAAAGTTGGAGATAACCGTAAATATATATAGGGCCACTCGATTTTCGCGAAAAAAAATTCCTGTCAAGATTTATTTCGCGATTGGATGGTTTAAATAGTTGAGTTCCTTATGTGCCTGCCCGCGAACTATATACGTTCACTACCGCACTAACCTAATTCTCATCGGTTCAGTCAAATACCACACCTTATTTGACGAAAGGTACGCGGCCGATAACGGGAGGAAAACTAAGTTTTGCAAGTACCGTGTGGTATTGAAATCTCGCTTCCGTGTAATACTTCCCGCGAAAATCGGGTAGTCCCATGTATAGACATCGGCTGATATTCGGTGATCGCGATGGGATTCGGTTCGCTAGTGTGGGCGTGGCTGACGAGTCACAGACGTCGAGTACTACCATAATAACCTGATTCTAATAGGCCTAGTCGAGTAAGCAAATCTCTCTTTCAAAGACCAGCCGCTAATGACCAAAGGAAAGCTGCATGTAGGATACTGAATTATTGCCAACTGGTAAATATTTTCACAAAATCAGGTGTTTCTACTGTGTTGTCTCACCCGACAGGGAAGTAACTGTACTTTCCGCAGCTGTTATCAAGCCTCCAGGCGAGAGGGTAACCAGGGATTCAGTGGCTGTAAGGTGGAGCGTATCTGGCTGTGTGTCCATATACCTGGTCGAGGTAATCACAACCACGGGAGGGTTACCTCTATCCCGACCTAGGAGGACCGGTTCAGTTCTTTGGTGGTTTCTTGTGGTAGAGGAACAGGCTGTAATGTCTTTAAGGTTGTGGCAGTCTTCGGGACATTCTCAGGGGGCGGGGAACACCCGTGGAGTGCTACGTTACTCCCCGGGTTTCTCTGCGGGGTTCCATGGGACCATGTCACTATACATGGTGGGGTTGTCCATACTACGGAAAGGGTTTCTCCTCTCGGCTACTAGTGCCACCTTAGAGGCAGAGAGAATCCTGCTTACCGATAATTGTGTAGAGGGTATTGCCACTCCGAGTGTCATGGGTTGGCAGGAAATTTGGTTACGAGACGGTCTGGCTATGCGCAAGTAATAGCCTCTGCCAGTTCAAGGGACCTCCTCGTGGCACCTCTGGGTGATACCAACGTTGGGATAAGCAAACGTGGGAAACTCCCGGGCGTTACCTATGCCTGGTTTACCAAAAGGGGCATCTGCCTCCCTTTCTAAACTTGAATAATGGGCAATCATGATGGTGGTGCTTGGTGACGGGCTGGTCGACTCCTTTACGGTCAGAGGGGTCTGAAGGCTGAATTTCAAAGTGAAAAAATGCAAGAGAATGGAAACGGGCCACTTTCGGGTTGGGGTATTAGCTCACCGAAGTGGAGAACCCACGATGAGGAGCACGGGCTGACCTCACTACTCTAGAGGTTCCCTCAGCAGGGAGAGTTGGAGGCGCAGCTTTGACGGGGCTTCAGTGTTGAAACACACCGATATGTCCCTGCGCCCGGAGGTAAGGATGAGGATGGACTCTCGCTGCTAGTAGATTAAATATTCGCTATGGTGGTGGATAGTGTTTTCTCTTAACATGAGAACAGCTATGCTCAGTGAGGCAGGTGGCTAGAATAAGCCTGGTGGTGGAAGTGGATACAGAGCTCCGAGGGCCTGGAGGATCCCCCACAGGTCGGAGGTAGCCTGTGCCCATGGAAACCAAAAACAGGCAAAAAGAAAATGAGAATGATAACACCCCGGATGGCCAGCAGGCTAAGGAGGGTTAAGAAGTTATATATATATATATAT